>CM040745.1:31630405-31979774 GCA_022829145.1 Albula goreensis
TCCTTCTGGTATGACAGTACAATGAGTTAAATCTAAAAGACAGGTGCTAATTTGGGGAATAGCATATCAGTGTGTCGTTCACAGTTCACATGTGATTGTGTAATTTGTCAGCCCTCTCATACAAAGTAAACACATGCCCATTGAGGTTTGCTGATACCTCCAAACCACAAAGAATGTTGAATGGGCACACAACAATTCCACAGCCCAAACCAGCGGGTTTCTGCAGGGGCTGGAGATTCTCTGATCTTTTAATCCCTATATGTGACCATGCAACCAAAGTAACAACACTCACAGTAATTTATTCACTGCACTGAATTGATTGGGCAGGGTCATTTCGGGTGACATGCAATATTATTATTAGGAGGGCAATGCCTACGGAACACAAATTGGGACAAAAAGGAAGGAAGGTGACTTTTCCATGAAATCATAGTGTAACCCCTGGATATCTATTTCAGTGCATTCTCCATTAACTGCCGTAAAAGATGACAAGAGCTCGAGCTGATTTCTATCTTCAGATGCCTGCAAGTGATAGCTCCAACATCACAGAACAGGTTTTCCCAAACTGGGAGACCAGCGGTTCCCCAGAGCCCATGAGAGAGTCCCAGGGGGTCCTTAGAAAACTGGAAAATTTACCTTAAAAGAGTCTTAGCAATATTCCCACTTTGTTACTAACATATTTCAGGTGGTCAGATTAAATCAAACCTAGTTTACAGAAAAGGTCTGCTTTACACGTCCTTATTAACACTATAATAACTGTAACTTATAAGCCATATGAATATTTTCTAAAATTTGTTATAATTTGTGGAAATGTGTATAAACTTGATATAAATCCATAGAATATGCCATACTGGTTTTTGTCATTCTTCTCATAAATTGGCCCACCATGACAATTGAGACTGCGGCCATGTCTTCACTACCCCCACCCTCACCCTTTTCCAATGCAGATTCAGTGATTCACATGCATACTCAAATGATTCTGCAGAGATCTGAAAGACTGCAGGCTCTTTTATGCAGAGCGACGGGAGTGAAAGGGATAGCAGTATCCTGCAGACATCGCTAAAATAATCAGTCCTTCACATTATTCCCTTTTAACTCCTTGCTAAAGTGCTTGCTTTCAATACTTGTTTGTATGCTGGACATCATTAATCTCCCCTCCCCCAGAGCACCTTTTTCAGATCTGCCTATGCAGAGTATCAACGAATGAATGTCAATCACGTTTTACATGATGAGACTGGATGACACAAACAGATACGAGAGTCCTTCAGCGTAGTAGGCAATGTAAACAGTTTTGGAGTAAAATGCAGTATGTTTACCTGTGACGTAAGCACGGAAGGTCCATTCCGTTTAAGATTACACATTCTTAGAAGTCTTTCTGGTCATACCCATAATGGAATGCAAAACTTACACTCAGAAAATGTTTCAAGTTTGGGGGGGGGGGGGGATTCTGAAGGATTATTAAATGAACTTGTGAGAGGGATTGGGAGAAGATTTTATTCATGCAGCTTAAAATATGAGTAGAATATAAGTTGAGAATTAATTTCCAAGTTTTTGTTTTTTTTGGAAAAAAATATTTTAGTAGGCATATCCAACTAGATACACCTTAGGGCAGTGTTACTCAAAATTTGGTCTTATAAAAGATTTATAACAGATGTATAACCTGATTCATAATCTTTATAATGGACCTAAAATGCAGGCCTTGGAACCTTGGACCAAAGACCCATTCTCTTTGTGTCACTGCACTAACAATGGCTTATAACCTCTCTAACAGTGAAGCAACTCTGCTTTCCTCATTTTTACCCACTGTTGACCCAAAGTCACCCCAATGGTCAGACCAAATTAAGAGATTTATAACATTAGTGCAGCAGATTAACACTGTAGGCACTACAGTTGAAGCCCATTTATCAAGTGAAGGCTGTTTCATGGCTATTCAGTGACCCACATTACCTGTACAACTGCACCCATCAAAACAGTGCACAGACTTTGGAAATAGGCAATCTCAAGACTAATTTGGAGCTCAATTTCATTTTGTTGGATGATGAGCATACAGGATGAAACAAGAAGGACACTGACTTCATTAAATTTCAAATGCCTGTACAGAATAAAAAAAACTTCTATGTATTCCACATGGGAAGCTAGCTTTTATCATTCTCAAAGAAACATAAAGCAAACTATTCAATTTTTGTTTTGTATTGTGTTTGCAGCTGAGATGGACAGACATGCTTTTTAAAAATTCATTTTTT
Source organism: Albula goreensis (assembly GCA_022829145.1). Lineage (NCBI taxonomy): Eukaryota > Metazoa > Chordata > Actinopteri > Albuliformes > Albulidae > Albula > Albula goreensis. The sequence goes on from CM040745.1 coordinate 31,632,646, forward strand.
TCCTACAAGGTCATGTCCTGAGCCCATGTATCCACAGTATCCCAGCTTCCTCAATCAGCTGCAAAAAAACATAAGTCCTGTTCCTTCACTATATACCAAACATGTGATACACAATACAGGCCAATACACTTGAATTGGCATTATGATGGCAAATTCAGCTATTTATAATAGATATATGATACAGTCATTTTAATATCCAGCTGCTAATCAAAGAAATTATGTCAACAATCACAAAAGTAATATCATTTGGTACTATTTAAACCCGGGGAAGTAAATTTGTTTAACAGATTGTTAGCTTACTTTTATAACCACGTAGCTAGTAAAAGGGTTTTGAAGCGGTCTTCTACTTTCTGTGCCTATACATTATGCATTTCATATACACCTGAATAATTAAACGCACTCTGCAGACGCCATAAATACATTCCCATGCCCTGCTGCGCATTCATTATCAATCTAAAAACTAGAAAACATATTTTCTTGTTTTAATAAAAAAAAAAATCTTACTACCTTGGCCCTCCACGCTGTCGCTTATTTTCATCTCTTGGTCCTGGTCCATGTTAAAAGGGTCTCCTGAATTCGCCCTTTTGGGTGGATGCTGTTCCGGAGGGGCGCACTGTCCGTTCCGAGCAGAGGGATCCACAATAGTGGGGTCCGGCACCGGGAAGGGGTCTGGTGTCGAGGAGTCGGTCATCTCTGTTTTGTTTCAGTTCAAATGAAGAACTCAAATAATTTCACACAGGAGTGAGAAGTCCAATCATCCAGCGCACTCGTGCCGCCGGCGTTGAGTCGCACAGAGCCAAGAAGTGGGCAAACAGATAAGATATCAAGAATCTCCTCACCGCATCAACAACAGAGCCCCCGTCTTTCCCCGACACGAGATCGCTAACTAGAGAGTGGGGACTGCAGCAGGCAGTCTCTAATTAAAAATCCGCGTTCTTAACGAGACTCTTGCTTTATGGTTGTTCAGAATCCGTGCACATACCACTGTAAAGCGCAGAAGCTGCAAATCACTGGCGAGACTTCTGGCTGGCGGCCGGTATCCCTACTGCGATTCTCTTCTGCGATGCGCTGTGCATCTCTCTGTTGCAGGTGAAAAGGCTATCTGCGACTCATCTTTGGGCAGCGTAGATCTCGTAGCTACACAGCACAATACCACTGGTCCTCGTTATCATGTTTACCAGTGCATTTCCCTTATACGAAGTTCTCATCATTTAGATCATAAAGTTTTTTTTTCGTTTGTTGTTGTATGTTACAATATCCTAAACACTACACGTGATTCATTCAACATTGTTGTTAAGTGGATTGTGACGTTTAGGAATAGTTAGTCAAAGCCTACTTTAAATTCTCAAAAATGACTAACAGTCACTCCATACGAACATGTGGAGGAACATGTGGTTTTTAGTGCAGGAGTCACGTGCCACATATTTTTTTTCCTGAAGACTGAGAACTTGGCACCCGAAAATTTGATTGATTAATTCTATTAAGTGATATTCATTTTAAAACTCTACATTTGAAAATGAAATTTCTATTCGTTAAATTCATTAATTATTGTTCACAGACTCAGATATTGAGATGCTGCGCAGCTAATTCGACTCTAAGTAGCCAACACCTGCATTTTCCTCTGTCCATAGGCTACAATGTATTACTGTAAACGAATTATTTTTTTTAACGTGTTGAAGGGACCTTGTTCCCCTTTGGAATGTTAGGCAACGTTTAATCAAAGATACTGGTTTTAAAAGCAGGCTAATTTTTGTTTTATACACCTTATTCGCTGTCTTGTTATCTGCTTCTCCATCATTTAAAAATAGCGAAATGATTTGTATGACTTGCTCCTGTCGCACTTTCATGGGATTATAAAGACAATATTTATTTCAATATTAAATAATTGAATCTTGGCTTCAAATTTGACTACTTGGCTTCTTTACTTTCTACCTATTGTTTTTGTGTTGACACCTTGACGACATTAAATTACAATACCACATGATGACACAAGGGGCGCCAAATGAGAGCATTGACGCTGGAAGAGCTGCATAGTTTTTCCAAGTAGCTCCGAGACTGAATAGAAATTGGAGACTGCTTACCTCGTCACCTGTGATTCATTGCTTGTTGTTGAGGAAATGAAAGGGAACCTTGCTTAAATGCGTTTTTGTAGCTACAGACAAACCATGTAATGAATGAATTTTCTTAGAATTAAAAATTGGGTTGGTGTCCTTCCAGCAGAGAGAGCTAAAAATACAGACACATATTCTGACCCTTTCTTATAAATATCACATTACAAGTCTTAATTGATTCCTGAATACCTCAGAGAATGAGCATGTGATGGAAAACAATTAACACATTTAACATTAACTAACATTTGACAGCATAATCAGTCAGAAAATCCATCCAGGTATATTTTATAAAGAATCTACTCTGCATTACGGACATTCACATCAAGGAAAAAGCAATACCAACAATATTTACATTAAAATCTGTGTGAACCAAAACCAATCATTAGTCATTGACAAAGGCCAGTATGTACCTCTACCAGACCACCTATGGGTGGCATCCAACTGCTGCGTCATCAGCCAGCTGAGACAGGGAGTTCAAAACAGACAGAGGAGAGGTCATTCAAACCAAGGGCACGAGAAGGCGCATGCACAGTGAAAACCTGTTTACAGGGACCCGGAAAAGAAACTCAGTCAGGTGTTCTGGTTTGCATTTGCAGGTCAAACTCATTCATTTTCCTGTAGTGTGATGCTTAGAAGCGGCTCAGTCGGCTTTAGTTATGCCAGCATCCAAATGTGACAAAGAGATCTCTACAGACACAACTGGTCTCACCCTGCCAGTGGTTTCAATGGGTTACCACTACTTTAGTACCTCTAAACATCACAGCATCCCCCACCCCACCCCACCCTTAGATAAGCAGATGGCATTGAGCAAAAAAAGACTCTCCTCCAGTCAGCGCGATCGCTCTTCTCTAGTAAACTTCAGTGTGGACTGTAGGGAGTAAAATATTTAACGGTTCACAGACAGGTTGGAGGAGTGCACACATGAGTCTCAGCTGCAGTGCTCGTGCCGTGTGTTACTTCAAGAGGCACATCGGGTGACTCCCATCTGGGTAGAAACAGAAAAGGGAGGATTTTTACAAAAAAAAATTGTGTGTCAGCAAGTTAGTGTAGTGTTATAAACACGCCCCTTTCTCTACACCCTCTCCTTTACACATGCTCCATGCAACAATCTGAATATTTTAAGTTTTAGACAGAAATACACCGTTAAATTGGGAAAAATTTACATTAACACTAGCAGTGTACATATGAGTGCAGCTGGACCCATTTGTACTCTGTCAGTGTTAATGTAACACTGGTCATTTTACCGTGTAAGCTCGAGTATTAGGTATTGGGATACTTTGTTGTTAAACAGGAAGCCTATATCCACTGTTTTTAAGGTTGGTGGGGGTTTAATTAGTGTTCACTTCTGTGAAACAGGAAGAGGTGCACCAGCATGCAAGTAGGCTTTCAAAAGCTGTGAAGAGATCAATTTCTGTAATATGCAAATTTCAGAGAGCCTCTGGAGCTAAGGGGAAAAGCCCCCATCACATCATAATAAAAAGGTTCTGACCTCACCGTTGCCTGGGATACTGCAAGGACTCAAGGAAAAAAATTACATCGACATTTTCTAACACATCCTCACAGAGGACTCAGGACTTAAGCTCTGTGATATTGTTCCTGTATAGTTAATTATTTTTATTATGATCTGTCACAAGAAAGTAATCTGGCAAAATGAGTTGAGAATACTTTTTATGATACTGTAAATGATTATTATGATTTGATTAAGTACAGCCATGATGTTTGGACTTAAAAAGGTATATAAATAGTTAAAGGCTGAAGTGACATGATAATCATTGTGGGTTTTACAGACACCCCAGACACTGCAATGTACATAAATACATCACAATAAAAGTGTATCTGTATGATCACACTATTTAAAAAATACCAGTGTTAAAGAGGCATGCTTTCACAAACATTATAGTGCTTTTCTGTACTTTATCAATGAATATATTCCATTTGACAGAAGCCTCCAATCCAGTGCATCCACCTAAAGACAAATCTTTGGCTTTAGGGATGTGTCACATAGTCCTGAATAAAGTCATGATTGTCCTAACTGTGACAGGATGCAGGTGCCCAGTCAGCTCTTTTGGCTGAACAGACATCCGCAGGCTACCTGTATCCACTGTCCTTCAGAGCAATGCTAGCATAGCTCAGCTGGAGGTCTGAATCTGGTGCCGGTGGTGGAAAACACCCAGCTTCAGAAAGCAGAAGTACTACTATGTGTTTGTTCCATCCATGTGCTAATTATAATCAGCATAAGTCTTCAGACAGGTAGATGTGCTAATTAGAGAACTCACCTGTTTTAGTTCACAGGTAGAACAAATACAGGGGAGAACTTTTACTTTCTGCAGCTGGTATTTTCCAACTCTGGCTGGTGCTACACAAAGAGTATCAGCAGAACAATTGTGCTTGGTCATGGAAATCAGCTGTAACTGTTTTGAGCACACTGGTTTTAACAGAGGATCAATAAATACTTCAGTAACAAATGCCAAGCACATCAATCCAAACATTTTACTATGGGTATTATTTTATATTAAATATTTTATGGATCATTTATATAGTCTTTCATCTGAGCATAAAAGAATGGCCAACTATAATCATAAAACAGCGATTAGATAAATACTCCAATTATTTTTTGTGGTCCTACTCAGGACAAATGATTACAATTTTACCATTGTTATTACAAAAAAAGAAATGTCATGCTGAAGCTAAACATTAATGTGTCCAGAGTTTATGGAGATGTTTTAGTTCTTGTACATAATTTTCAAAGATACAATGTAATAAATAGTTTTTTGAAAAATTCATTGTATTTTAAAGAGGCAAAAAAGTAATACTCACAATTACATAAAAACAGCTCTTTGCTGTCACCCGGTGGATGACTGAAAAAGGTGCAGTCTGAAAAATGATGCAGTGTAAATGTTGAGGACAAAACATTATGTTACAGAAGTGACTACAACTGCATTGTATAGTGATGCATGTGTATTGTTATCATTTGATATGATTTTAAAGGTGGAACTTCTTATTTCCTACCTTGTAATTTAAAGTGACACTAATATGAGGAATAAGAGGAAGTAACTCCTCAATAATATGTAAAATCGCCCTAGTAGAGATTTCAAATGTGCCCAGTCCAGACAGGCACATTTAAAGGCAAGGTAGTAACCTTTATCTCTATCTTATAAACACAAACCCTTTATATGCAGTCATAAATACAATTTCCAATTTTGATGCACTAAAGCTGTTTTAATGCTTCTTATTTTCTTCTGTTTCTTACACTTCAATATGTAATCTACATGACTAGTTACAAAACTTAATAATGTATATGTAGAGGATTATTGTCTGTCTCCCTTCACTCCTTACAACGTTTTTTTGATTGTGAACAAAAACTTTACATCTCTATATTTATGATGGTAATCAGTTCAAATATATGCATATACTTTGTGAATATGACAAGAATGTCCACAGAATGCGATTAAAATATGGTTACAACTGCAGTTGCAAAATACAGCAGGCCAGAATAATATTGCAATATATAGATGTTTAAAATTACAGTTGGTTCAAAATTTGAGCTGGTGGCCATTACATATAAAATTTTAGTTTTTTTTTTTTTTTTTCAAAATTAACACGCACTTGGCAATAATTGCTTCTATCGATGACAACAGAAAGGAAACGTGCCTCTTTCGTTACGAGTTCACTACGTTTCCCATGAGCCTTCTGTCTCCTCTTTGGTCTGTGTACCACGTTCTGTTTCCGCTGCTGGGTCTTTGGCGTGCTTGCGTAAATCCGTTTCTCGGCGCCCTGTGCGAGTGCTGGATCACAATGGCGGCGTGCCGGGGATCCTCTTCGAGATGGTTCTTTACCCGGGATCAGCTTGAAACCACGCCGTCTCGCCGCTGTGGAGTTGAGCCAGACAGGGAGCTGTCATATAGACAGCAAGCGGCTAACCTCATTCAAGATATGGGCCAGAGACTCAACGTGTATCCTTTAACAACAGCAAAATAAGAAGGAGCATCAGAAGAGAAGAAAGGCGCTTTTGGCTGTAGATAGTTAGCTAACTATGGCGCTTTGGTAGGCCCCACGGTGGAAGTTACTTGCTAGCTTGCTAAACATCGTCTGAATTAAACCACATTACTCGTGTGCACTGATCTACTGGCAACAGCGTACATGTGACGTTGGTTCTTTCAGGTTTCGTCCGTTTTCTGAAGGAAATATATGGGGTAGCTACATGGCTAGCTAGGTAGGTAAATTGGTTAGGTAGCTATATGCTAAGCTAACGTTCGCCGCACATTACTAAAGGTGATGCCACGAAGGCCGAGCTCTGTGGATAGTTTTGTTGCAGACTATCAGGCTAACAAGTAACACCAGGACAGGTTCATTCATGCTGTTTAGTAAGCAAGTTATTTGCTCCTTGTCTTTTATTTATTGCAGTGAACTCTGTAACTAGGTTGTCAACCATTCACGTTCTTCAAAATTGCAGTCAAGTATCTGCATCCGATAACAACGGATGGTTATGAAACAAGTGATGTGTGTTACTGGTAGCAAGTAACATTTCCATTCAGCTGCCTAGTTCCCTGACTAACTGGCAAACGTTAAATAAAACAAAGTAACGCGAAATTTTTGGAACTCATTTAAGGTCATGAGGTAGGGTTGGGGTAACCACGTTGGCGGTGCATGTAAAATTAAGCTTAACGGTGCATCGTTTAGTTGGCTGTTGAAGTGGTGAAGGGCGATATTGTAACCTGTCTTTATAGAAAGCGAGAACATTGCAATGTTTAAATATTGTGGTAGAATTTGATAAGTGAGCCAGACTGTCTTTATTCTTAAACAGCAATATCACATTTCTAGGATCAAAGAAGTCTAGATAATCGGTGAACCCTACAGCACGTGTGGTGAGAACAAAAAGCTGAGTTTGGGTGCTTACAATAACTCAGATGGCAAGCAAAATGACTTAACACGTGATTAATTGTTTTCTTCCTTTATCACAAGCAGAATGTTGTACATTGTAAGAATTAGTTTTGAACAGTTACAGCTGGTTTGCACCAACTGCTGAGGTACATATGCACGGAGAATGTCACTGATACTGGCACACAGTCTCTTAAATTTTCTGCACAGAATTAGCTGGTAAAAACGCGAGTTCAAAGTATCCTGCCCTTGCACATGATTCTGAGCAATGCTTGTGTAGGGGCAAAAGGAGCTGCAGCACTGAGGCAGTCATGAAGTTAATGATTGCTCCATCCAAATAAGGTTAAAAGGAATGTGTATTCTTAAATGGCATCAACTGTAGACAAATGTAAAAATTCTGGACATGTACCATCTTTATGTCAATGTGTCTGTTTTACTGAAGTTATACTATACTGACGGTGCATTGAATGCTACTTTTTTGGACCAAAATTGAGGACAAATCAAATACTTAGTTTTCCTTAATTCCACTCTCAGCTCCCAACTCACAATTAACACTGCAATTGTTTACATGCACAGATTTTATATGTACCATTCTTTCACCAAGTTCCACAGAAATGTAAGTATTACAAAGCATTTTGAATCATGTTTTTTGTCTTTTGAATTGAAACAATACTTTATTAAACAGAGCACCTCCTTGTGTTTCATTAGTCTTTGAAGTGTATATTCAGAAGGATTATAATATAACAAATGTTTGGTGATTGTTTTTTGGAAGGTTGACGTTACACATGAATTCTAGGTTGAAAGTATAAAGCTTGTTTTGTTCAAGTCATTCTCCGCTAAGGTTATTAGAGGTGAGAGTGGCAGATGGTCCTCACATTGTTTGTTAAATTGAGTCACAGTTTGAGAAAGAAATGCACTTACTACAGCTCAGCTGGACGGCCCACGACAGTAACTGTCGTGTTCATCCTAGTGACTAGTGTTGATTGGATGACATCTTCATTTGGTATGTAAGCAGATTGAGGATTGTGATTACTCTGTCTCAGCATCCTCTGTGTCTTTGTGTTTCTGTCTTCGTTTGGCAGATTATTTCTCCAACCACGTTATTCTTGGCTGCAAAGGTTGAGGAGCAACCGCGGAAACTTGAACATGTAATTAAAGTGGCACATGCCTGCCTAAACCCTCAAGAGGCCCAGCTAGATACAAAGAGTAATGTAAGTGTGGAGACTGCTGGGTTTTGTCTTTTCTCCCCTCCCCCCCAAATCAGTCCTTTTACTTGACATAGCACCTATTCCGCTGTGTTTTCAGATAAGGGTTTTTGGTGTGAAACACAAAGTCAACACTCCTTAAATCAGTCTTGTTTGTCCTCAGACCAAACTGTGACTGAGGATAGGGTGGTGCTCTCGTGTTTGAATCTGCTGTTTTCAAACCATGTGTCAACTTTACTATCCAACATTGTCCAACAATGCGCTGTCCTAGTCAACTGAAGATAGTAACAGTATCCAACATTTTCTGTGTGAGTTCAACGTCAGTGTTGTAGTAGACGAAACATTGAGAATTCCACACTGCGGGCACCATCAAAATTGCAGAAAAGGGGGTACCTTTTGGACTGGGTTTGGAAGGTGTGGAGGCACAATACAAACATAATGTATTGATTGTCTGTTGAACCTCAGGCATACCTCCAGCAAGCTCAAGAGCTGGTGATACTTGAAACCATAGTGCTGCAGACGTTAGGTGAGTAAAGGCTAAGCACTGAGACAAAGCTGCTCGCGTAACATTGAAGTGTTCATCAATAATGTATCAGGGAGCTGCAGCTGCTTAATGGGGCTTCCAGTCAACCTGCCGTTTCTGTGCACCCACCTCCCCCCACCCCTTCTCATATTTTCAGTGCTGCTGATGTTTTCTTAGATCTGTTTGAGCTATTTAGATATGTGGTCTGGGTACTTTCATTTGAAAAATGATAACATTTGAACTCAGAATGTGACCGTTTTGTTCATCTGTAGACAAGGATTCAATGCAATCTAGAGATTTTTAATCTCTTTAAGGTTCCTGGTAAAATTAAGGGTACATGATGATAAAATATTGTATAAATTGGTTAGATTTGATTTGACAATCTCAGTTTGTGTGTGACGATAACCTGTGAATGAAAATCATATTGCCATCATGAATGCCCTCTGCAAAGTCAGTGCTCATGTGTATAATACCACACTCAGATATTCAAATGCACTTGTGAAATGTCTACAGGTTTGTTGTGGAATAATGGCAGCCTAATGTTGTGATATGTATTTTATTTCAGGGTTTGAAATAACAATTGAGCATCCACATACTGATGTTGTGAAATGTTCCCAGCTAGTGCGAGGTACAGCTTTCCCTCTTCACTGTTTGTGATGTCGATTCCACCCCTGTTGTGATGCTGGGATGAGAGCACTAACATGTTTGTACCATTGGCGTGAAACCTTCAATATGTGTGCTAAGTGTGGAGTAGTATCATCGATAGGTGTGACATTTACCAGTGTTTTGCACTGTGTAGTTATGGACATGGGCCTGTTAATCTATGGTTGCAGGTCCCAGGCTTGGCACTAACACTAGCATTTAGCAATGTGCCAAACCTGAAATGCTTAAGGTTATATCCATAGGTATGAATGAATACTGTGTAAATGTGTAAGCTATTTAAGTCACTCTGGATAAGTCAATCTGATAAATAACAGTATAATTAAGTGGTAATTATTCATCTCCTCAATAGCACAGTAACCGCCCCTTTTCTCTCCTCTCTTGCAGCAAGCAAGGATTTGGCACAGACTTCCTATTTCATGGCTACCAACAGGTTGTTATCCTGACCCTCTTTGTTGCACTGTGATAGCACACTATAGCTTCCTTTACTGCAGGGTCCCCTTCCCGTGCTCAACGCCCTCCTTGCGCCGGGGGACCCTGGGACGCCCCTTTGTGGGCGCTCTCGGGGCCCGGCTGCAGTGCGGTGTATTGTACGAGGGACTGTGTTGGCACTGAGGGGTTGAATGCACATTGTGAAGTGTAGTGGTGCTTTTTACCTCACGTTCGCTCGGTACAGAGTGCATATGTCTAAAGACGCAATTGGTAGCCTGAATAGCAGCTAAAGATTACAAAGATGTAAACTTAGAAGTCCTCCTGGTAAGTACAAAGATATTTTCAGTTTTTTATTACATATTTGAAATACTTGCTTTATTAAATCTCTGCTTTGATAGAATTCATTTTTAATTTAACTGTTGTAGTAGTCATTAGTATAATTGCTTCTGTAAATTGTAATGTCTGAATAAACGTTTGATGTACACGAATGCAGTATCAGAGCTTAAGTAATTGTGCTAATTTAGTGTTAACCCATTAAGGACCTGTCTCCAGTTTTTAGAGTTTTTTTTTTTTCTTAGAACAGTGCAATTGCTGTAAATTGAAAAAATATATAAATTGTGTTGAGGTGTCAGAGTGGCCATGTATTACTGAATTTGGTGTTCTTGCTGATGTTTTCAAACACTTTGTGTCTAGGCTGTATTTCCATTGAAATGAATTGTGCCCATTTACTCGGTAATTGACGTCAGCCATATACCCTGCTTCACATAATGTTTGGGCCACTAGAGAAAGAACAAGCCTGGTCCTTAAAGGGTTAATTTATTTTCTAGTCTGTTTGCTTGTACAATTATATATGAATAACTTACGTAGGCAATGGAGCAGATTTCAGCAGCAAAGTACAGTGTCTGGAAATGGTGACAGCAGAAGACTGTGTAATGTGTGCGTGAAATCTTATTTTCAAAAAAGAGGAGCCAAAGAGCACTTACGAGCGTCCTATTTAGATATGGTCTCATCAGCCAATTTGAATGTGGTTAGCTTCCTTGAAAAAAAGCCTTTTCTGCCCAGTGTGACAGATTGAAATCAGTGCAGTTGATTTTAAAATGTGATTACCATGTCTGGCCTTGATTTTAAAATGTGATTACCATGTCTGGTTCATGAACCTTTACTCTCTAATCGGAACGAGTCATAGGTTTTTTTTTTTCCTCTGTTTTGGTTCTTTGTCATGACCAAGAAATATCATCTGCCTATTGGACAAGCACCCTTAGACGCTGCAGGAGACAGCAGGTACATCAGCAGTCTCTTGCTTCTGAAGGAGATGATGGGTCACTTAAGTTTTACCTTGGTTGTATTATGGAATTCCAAGGATTGAAGCAGCATAGTGATCTCATGGCTTCCATTTCCTCTGGATAAAAATAGAACGTAGCATCTGTAACATAGGTTTCTGTGGAAATTTGCTTTAAACATTGATAGTGCAGCCAGTTTATTGCTAAATTAAGTTCAGGCTGGTCTATGTGGTGCATGCTCACTGTTCATCCTTGACGGGTGCCATAGTTTGAGTGCCCCGTCCATGCTTTTAGCCATCATGGAGAATCAAGAGCTTAGTGCTGTATAGGTGCCCTCTGATCCAGTGTCCAGACATTATACTTTACTGTGTGTCTTACGGTTACCATCCAGCTTCGGAGTTGGTACATCCCTTTTGACTCTTTTGCGTTGAATGTTGGATAGCCCTTTTGATTTGAGCTCTAGTGAAGGGGTTCCCAAATGTTTAAATCCCAAGGCTGCTTACAGTGACCAAACTGTAGCTGCTTTTTACCACCTCAATTCAAGTCTGACCCTTTAATACTTTCACCCAGCACCCACTACAGATTGCACCATAGTGGTTGTTTAATCCACTATTACAATAAATGATGTAGAAATTGTCATGCCATATGTTTGTAGTGAAATATAAAATTTTAAAAAATTGATGCCAATGTTACTAACAAATTCTAAACCAAATAAGGTTTATTTAATCAGAGAAAAGAACATAAAATTTGATATTTAAAAATGTAACATGGTAAAATATCTTGTCCATTTCTGTGCGGACATTAGTTTGGGAAACCCAACCCTAGATCTCCAAATCAGAATAAAACAATGGCAAAAAAAAATCTGGTTTCAGAATAGGTTTGTCTGTCCTTGTGACAGTCTCTGGGTGTATATTCCAAACAGTTATACACTCCCCCTCTCTTGGCCACACAGAAATGTGTTCTGTTTTTAAAATGGCAACAGAAACATAAAACAGTAAAGTTGCTTGACATGTTTTATGTATTACTAAAAGGGGATGATGCTTAATTTAGCATGCCAGTATCATATTGTTGAAATTGATTTGAATCGTCATGTAAAGTCTGGAGCAGTAGATTTGGCACTACATTTAAAGCTCAGTTTCGCAGCCCTTTCAGGTGAAGTACCTGGATGGTAACCATATGCTCCTTGTTATCCTGCAGTGTTTATTTAGAATATGTGCAAGCTAACAATCATTTTCTCTTCTAGCATCACAACCTGGAATATGTGTTTAAAATTTGTATTGCTTGTATTGACGGAACAGGCCAAATTGAGGCCTGTTTTACTTTAGCCTCAATGCTAATACAGTGTAGACATAAACGTTCATGTTAGAAGTGCCCTTTCCTAACAGTGGAGGTTAATGAGCTCCTCTCTCCTTTCTTCTTGTCTTCCCTCTCTTTCATGTGAATGGAACAGTCTGCACCTCACCACCTTCTGTCTGCAATACAAGCCCACAGTCATAGCTTGCGTGTGCATTCACCTGGCATGCAAATGGTCCAACTGGGAGATCCCCGTCTCCACGGACGGGAAGCACTGGTGGGAGTATGTGGACCCTTCGGTCACGCTGGAGCTGCTTGACGGTGTGTTTACCAAGATCCATCCTTCATCCTCAGTCCAGTCCATCCAGTGTGTGTCCATGCTCTTTAATGCTGCTTATTAGCTACTTAAACAGGAAATACAATTATTCACAGAATAAGTATTGACCACAGCAAAGTTGATTGTTATTATAGTATGCACTGTACCATGCATAGGTTTCCAAGGTCTTTGAGTTTTCCTGTGTAGCTCAGCATGCAGACCAGGTTCCTGTTCATGTACTTTAGCATTTTGGTTCCCCCAATGTTTGAAATTATGTCAGAGGGAACATACCCGGAATCTAAATAGTTTCCCCTCCTGTTTTTTCACATTTCTCATGCATAGCGTGGTGTTTGCTTTTTGTGTGGAATCATATATCCTTATTCTAAATTGCTTCCCCACTGTACCCCATGTCTGCAGAGCTAACCCACGAGTTCCTGCAGATTCTGGAGAAGACGCCAAGCAGATTAAAACGAATACGGAACTGGAGGGTAAGGACACTGATTTGATTGTGGCTTTGCACACTTATACCCTCTTTGCTTATTGCAACAGAGATTACATACTTTATGTCACAAGCTAGATTTGTCTGCTTCCATCTAATACAACATAGTATTATTTGTGCTGTTTGATTAAATAGTTCTTTTTTTATTCACTAACATAGTATTGGGGCAAGAGATTTGAAACCAATTTTATTGAGGTATGACAAACCCAGGGGTATTCCAAGGCTTTTGACAGAGGAAGAGATCTGAATGGACTCTCCTGCTACCTCAAGCTTGAGGGAGAGGTCTAGAAGCAGGGAGGACTTGGCAGGAATGTGTCTTAGCCAGGTTGAGAGTCGGGATGGTTCACCATCCAGTTTGAAGTGTCTTTGAGGCAAGATAAGTTGCGGTATGATACCAGAACATCAGATGGGGAAAAGAAAAGCTGGGTGTCTTCTGCAGTGAAGTGGAAGGAGAAACCATGCGATGGCTGATCCATGAGTTTGCATGTAAAGAGAAAAATGTAAGAGGACCAAGTACAGAACTTTGGGGTATACCTGTGGGAAGATCATGAGCACTACACAGACCACCACCCCAGGAAACCCTAAATGATTGCTTGCCCAGAGTTGTAGGACTTAATCTACTGAAGGGCTGCGCCACAGATCCAAAGTGTGGCCAAGGTGGAGAGGAGGAGCGTATGATCCGGTGTCCAAGGCAGCAGAGAGATGCTGTAAGAACTGAAGAGAGGGAGGGTGCTCTTGCAGTCTGCTGTGCATCAGTGATAGAGAAGAGGGCAGTCTCAGCAGAATGAAAACCAAATTGTAAAGGGTCAAGGAGGTTGTTCTGGGAGAGAAAGAGACAACTGGTTGGATGTGGCACATTCCAGGGTTTTAGAGAGAAAGGGGAGAAGGGTAACTGATCTGTAATTGTGAATGACTGCAAGATCCAGAGGTTGTTTCTTCAGCTGTGGAGTGACTCTTGCCTCCTTGAATGCTGAGGGCACTGAGTCTGTGGGTCAGGAGTTAGCCAGAAATCTGCCTTCTGACAGGCACAGTGATCAATTTTCATTTGACATGAAATGCTAATATTCTGTGTAATCTTGATTAGACCACATTGTAACTTTGTATATCCATCTCAGGCCACGCAAGCAGCCAAGAAGCCCAAGAGTGAAGGTCAGTCAGCGGACGGCTCGTATCCCGGCCCCTCCCTGGTCCAGGACCATTCCATGGTGGACGGCATTCCCGGTGTCTCGGCTAGCGCAACGTTCCCCAAGGCCTCCTCATCCTTCCCAGTGGCCCTGCCTTCAAACCCCAGTGGTGGCCTAACCCTGGACAGCATTGCCAGCATGCAGGGGGTCCCCTACACCTTCACCGCCCCCAGCGACTGGCCCCAGGACGGCCTCAAAGCGGATGCCCAGAGCATCCACCGCACGGACAAAAGCACCTCCGACTTTCCTCTCAGCAAACAGGACCACAAGCTGGCGGGCGGCGGGGGCAAGCACCAGCAATCCGCTGCTTACCCCCCACCCGTCGCCCCCTCCCAGAAACTGTCCCTGGACAAGTACAGGGAGAAGCACGCAGCCGAGCTGGCAGTGCAGAAACGGAGGCAGGAGCAGAGTCTGGAGGCGGAGCTTAGGGACTCATATCCACCCCCTGCCCTGACGGACCTATCCCATCACAGGAAGCCCCACCCCCACCTCCAGCAGGCCCCCGGGTGCAGTTCGGCCCCCTCCACCGCCTCTCCCCACAAGATGAAATTACCCCAGCAGGGCGGGGAGAGGCGGGACAAGGCCAACTCCCTAAAGCTACGCATCCCCATCCCGCCGGCTGACAAGGGTGGGGCCAGCAAAGAGGAGCTCAAAATGAAGATCAAGGTCTCCTCCTCAGAGCGCCACAGCTCCTCTGATGAGGGTGGGGCCAAGAGCAAACATTCCAGCCCCCTAGTGGTGAGCAAGGAGAAGCACAGGGAGCACTCGTCCCACAGACACCACAAGCACGGACATCTCCACCCGCACCAGCACAGCGGGAACGGCAGGGGCGGCCCCGAGGGGCCCGCCTCAGCGCAGGCCCTCAGGAGCCCGGTAGGTTATAGCAGCGAGGGCGTGGGGCCCAGCTCCTCCTCTTCCTCCTCCTCCTCCTCTTCGCGGAAGAGGGCGCACCCTGACGCCAGTCACAACCATCACTCCAAATCGAGCAAAAGTTCCAAAAGTGCAGGTAGTTCCTCTAATTGTTCCTCTGTAAAGCAGTGTGTGTCCTCTCACAGCTCTGATCTTAACCTACCCTTCCCCCCTCCTCCCCCTGTCACATACCAGGTGGGCTACGGACATCTCAGCACCCAAGTGAAACTGGACAAGAAGCCAGTGGAGAGCCACGGCCCTGAGGGCGTCGGCCATGGGCTGGGTGCTAACGGCCAGCACATGGACTACAGAGACACTTTTGACATGCTCGATTCGCTGTTAAGTGCCCAAGGAATGCACTCATAGCCTAGTATGAACGGGTATATAGCAAAGCAAAAACCGATGGGGGATATAATAATTTTAAAAAAAAAAAACGTAGTCCCGATTTAAGACACAGAAAGAAAATAACCAGACCAAAAAAAATGGCCGTACCGCTCATTCCTGCCCGTTTCTATATCCGTTATTGCTGCTTCGTCCTCTGTACTCTGGGGTGAAAAATACATAAGTGTAAATGAGTTAATCTCCACATGAAAAGTAGTATTATAAATACTGTAAAGGCATGAAAGGTGCAATTTTTTTCCTTTTAAATTTTTTTTTTCTTTTTTTAAATAATTTAAACAGTATTTGAACGGCTGTAAACTTCCTGCAAGAAAGTGTGGCCGCTTCCAGAATGCCGCAATGCCTTGCTCCGTCTAAAGCACGGGTCAGAAAACTGCAGCCAAGAAAGTGGATTTTTAGTTGCGTAGTTTGAGTGTCTTTTTTTATATATAACTTTATACTGTATGTATGATTTGCATGTTTCAATCACAAAGGGAGAAAACAGGACACTGACAACTGTTTACAGAAAGTGGAGATAAATGTACATACATTTTTGTATGTTAAAAAGCTATACCATAAATACTCAGGTTTGGAGCTGCTTGTAAGTATAACTAAATTATATATATAAATATATATGAAAAAGACTAATGTAACTTGGTGTAAGAGTCCGTTGGTGATTCGGTCTGCAGCATTCCAGCAACATGCTTTGAGCCTGTAGTCTGTCTGGCTGCCACAAGAGGGCGCAAGGCCCATGTGTTTGGGCACTTCACTCCCTACCAACCGATCGCTAGGCTTGTCGTCTTGAGGTCGTGCAATTTGTACATTATTTTGACCTCTGAGACCCTAAGCTGGATGCCAAAGGCTGTGCCTCAAACATTTTTTGAAAGGACAGTAATAGGACTATAAATAAAGTTTACATAATCTTTGCTGTGAAGTGCATTTAAAATCTTTCTTGGCTTGATGCAGTAGCCTAGATGCAAGAGCTGTAAATTGATAATGATTATATAGGATTTGTCTTTGAGAAAAATAGCAAAAGAAAAACAATAATTGGGTGTTTAAAGTCTAAAAGAGAGAACATTTTTGCGCCATAATACTTTGCAGGTCAGTTTCCTACATGATGCATTGTTTTTAAATTCCTAATGCAGATTATTGTTCTAGACTGATTATTCCTCAATTTCTGTGTGCAGAGTTCAAAATGAAGCCAAGAATGTATGTTCCTAATAATGGTAGTGATTTTACTCTCAGTGCAGGGTTACCGTGGTTGAAGAACAGAAATGCGCAAATCTTGACATCCACACATTTAAATTCTATAAATAAATCTTAAGGTTTCCACTACCTTAAACATGTGTCTGTCTTTAATTCATGAAATTCTTTCATTTGCAAGAATAATATCTGTTAGACACATTACATTAAAGGCATTTGTTAGATGCTCTTTATCAAGAGCATACAAAGCGACATACAAAGCAAGGACACCTATGGGAAGTAGTCCAAATGGATTAAGGACCAAGGACATTGAAGGACAAAGCACTGATTGGTTGTCTCAAATGTGCCTATTCTATTATGAACATTAGGAAATCATGAAGCTAACTGCAAATCTGTAAAAAGCAGGAAGTTTATTATGTAACTTTTTTCACTGGACACCTGTTCTATACTGGTATTGATAGGTGTTAGGCAGTGGCAAATCAAATAATTATGAACAGTGTATACTTGCCTCTGGAGTCAGATGTCTTACTGTCACCTCAGGAAGGTGACCCAGTTGGGTAAGCAGTCTGGTTCGGTACAGTGATGGCGCTCATGTATGAACACAGGGTCTGCCAGGCGGGGCATGCAGTCTTGCTGGGGGACGTGGCACCAAAAATAGCTGCCCACAGCTTTGAACATTCCATGTTTCATCCTGCCAGCGGGTGACTGGGGCCTACACCAGCACTCTTCAGATCACAGCTGCTGGTTTTAAATTAAGGTAATTTAATTTACCTTAAATGGTATTTACTGTACCATTCCTTTGTGCCTAAAAAGAGCGATCCTGTAAAAAAACAATTCAAGTATCAAGGGCATAATTATTGAAAGAATGTCTGACTAATCAGGAAGAAAACTTAAACATACAATGCGTAAGAACACCTATCACCCACCCAGGTAGTACAGAACCTATGTAACAGTTGCTATTTTAAACATCTCAGTTTCACACCACTGCTCTGTGGGGTGGTTTTGCCTTGTGAAAGCATTGGTTTCAGAGATGCCGAAACAAAGTGTAGACCTGATTTAAAAACATTTCATGATTTTATGTACTGAACTCGGAGCCTCACATCTGAAAATCTCCAAAGAAAGATGCGTGTCTAGTTAAAACTTTTCAAAATCTCACAATCTATTAGATAATTCTGTGGTAAATTAGTGGTTGGTGTTTGGTGCACAACACTTCTGTGAAAATTATTTGAAATATTTTGAAAAGGTGAAATCATCCTTTTTCATTAAGGTCATATATTTAATAACATTTAAGTTTGATATTTCATAATGTTTCTAAATTATGTAATATAGCGAGTACCGTTCTTGTTGGCTCTTTTTTCCTGCACTTACCCTTTTGTCCACTTGGTGGCGATATCAATCCAGCCCGAAGGCAGTGCATTCCCTGTGGTGATATAATCGCCTGTTAAACAACACTGCATTACTCAACATGAGTGTCGTGTGCTCATCTGCATCTCCAAGGCACGTGCATAAAACTCTTTTGAGGACATCCATTACATGGTCACTTTATGTCATTATGTTATTTTTTAACTGAGACAGTTACATTGCATGTGTTATGAAAAATTCCTTTTGAAAAATGTTAAACGGTGATAAACTTTTGTTAAGATAAATGGATGGACCTATAGCTGAAATTTTGTGAGTGTGGAAACATGGTCATTGAAAAAAACTCTTTGCGAAACATACCTAAATATGGTTTGGTAAGATAAGTTATGGAGCTTAAACAAATTTTAAACAACATGAGTAAAGCAAGATGCAAGATATGGTTTGGAATGAAATCTGCACATACAGAAGTACACCAGGACCAGGACTGAGAACACTTTCTCAACATGTAACAGTAGCAATATGTTGCTGCAAGATTGCTACAAAGTTACATTTTGTTACAAGGACAGATGCATTGTGAGAATACTTTATTAATTGGATCTGGTCCACAGTGTTTTTGTCTCTTTTCTCCCCCCTTTTTGTGTCTCAAGGCCTGCCGCTGTAATTAAACAGAACACCCCCTTGAGGGTGCTGAAATATTTAAGCCTCCCCCCGCCACCTCCTACCCCCCCAGGTACTGAGCTTCATTAGCTCTTCATCTTGTCCGCAGTGACCCAGTGTTCCTGGTGCCAACCCATCTGTTTCTGTCCAGTCTGTGGCCTCTACCAGCACTGCTACTCATTAGACATCTTACAAGCTGTAGGCTACGATGGAGCCTTTTCAGCCACACAGAACCCACTGCTTGCTAGCCCCCTTTCACATACAAAATAATGCTGACAGATTCAGCAAGAGTTGTGCAGGGCACTTTATCCCATTGGTACATTAGAGTAATAATCAACACATATTTTCTCTTATAAATATACAAGTAAATTATTATATATTGCCCTGAGTTGTTATTGGACAATATTTTCTTTATCCAGAAAAGCAGACATCAAACAGATATTTGTCTCTCAAAAACAATTTTACTGCACCCTAAAAAGGCCCCATTATTATACAGTACATCCAATTTTTAAGTTACAGTGATTACAGTGTTCAATATTTATTGCACATTATATAAAATACACTATATGTTATGCATCTCATCAGTCATTTATAACAAAGTGCTTCTAATGGTCACTCGGAGAGCAAGTATGTCCCATACTCCAGGAATTCCTTTTTCCTGCAGCCAACAAATTACACCAGTGAGATTTACTTTTTTGGAATTCCATGGATTCCATAAAGGGACATTAGAGCAGTTCTAACCAATCACAGATCAGATGTCTCTTTGTACTGTGCCATCGCTCTTATACTCCGTTTCTCCATCTTCCTGATGTGTGAGGTTCCTCCTTTGAAGCCCTAAGGTTTTGGGGAATATCTTCTGATGGAGGTACTGTACTTTCTCCTTCTGCGTTTTCAGCTTCTCAAATTCAAAATAAGGAACCTAAAAGGGAGAAGAGATCTTATTCTTATTTTTAAATACCTATAACTTGGATCTTTTCAAGATTACCCACAACCACCATTATAAAACATCTATATAAGTAGAGCATCTGTGCATGTATGTATGTGGCTCCACTTGGAGTCCCGTTCCTCTTTGGCATACCTGAACCACTTCGTATCCCAGCTGCTGGAGGTGTCGTCTCTTTGTGGCCTCCTTCCCTAAGAGGTGCTGAGTGTTCACGCAAAATCGCTCCGGCCCATCTACAAACAAGGCCATTCTGAAAGAAGATAACACATATAGTGCTACAGTCAGAGCAAACAGTGTTTCCTAGAGCAGCCACACCATCAGCACCTCGGTGTGTATTGCCATAATGCTGTATTACAGTCTGGAATTAGATTGTTGCAAAGCTCTGTATTGCTGTGAGAGAACACAGCAATACAGAGAACATTCTGTGCACAGAATACAGATTTTATGTCCTTTTTTCATTTATGTACATCATATTTTTTGTCATTCATCTGCTGCTCACTGGTGTCGGTGTGTGGTGAGGAGAGTGGGTGTTCGGGTCATACCTGGTGTGCGTTTGCTCCCAATGAGAGAGGGGGATGATGAAGCCGTTCTCATCCAAACTCATCTCCACATCTGTGACACACACAGCATAACAGTGTCAAAACCACCAGCTGGAGGTCATTGAGCTCTTACTTTAGACAATAGACTTAGATTTTAGTTCATTTGTGGCTCGGAAGAGTTTTGCCTCTCCGATGTTTCTGCCTTTGCCTGACTATGGGGAATGCAATGAATGAAGCATTGAGTTGTATCACTGTCATGACCTCACTCATTGTTCTACTTTGTATGCTTTGCATGGATAGATTGGCCTGCTTTGTAGATATGCAGATTCAGCCACTGGTGAACTTCCGCTTGTAAAGGATTTTTTGGCAGTTTCCATCTTATTCATGTAGGCTACTTACATCAAGCAGAAATGTGCAGGTAAGTAACAATTGTTTATGGTCTAAAGATACAATCCAAGATTTTTTCCTTTACTTAACAAGTTGAGTGGGCTTTTAAGAATATACTTTATCGGAAGGCTAAAATCAAGGCTATAATCCTTAAGTTTTAAACAAAGAACAACTTGGTGTTGTAAGTTCTGAAAAGTCAACATGTAATCTCTGTTAAAGAGATTAGCGGTTGTAAATCCGAACAAAATAAAGCAAACTGCTGGCATCTGATATAATTCAGTCATTGAAAAGCTGTTCAAAAAATAAAACAATCTAAGCAGGAGTATGATGTGAATGTGTTATCAATGCATATTATCATTTTGTATTGTACCAATATAAAACAATTATGATAAGTTGTAGTAGTCATAAAAATCAGTTCAAATTCTCAATATCAAAACATTTACTGTATCCATTGTAAATGACATTTATTACTATAATTAGCATTGATATTTAGACTGTCCATCCAATTCTGATAGTGACACATTTGGTAAGACCTTTATATTATTCTGAATTTGCTACTGTTGATTGCAACAAAACTTTCGATGCAAATAGTTTCAACAACAAAGTGATAGTGAATGTTTCTCACCTACTGTGTATCCATTTTGTGTGAATACACTGGTCATGAAGTAGTGTGGTTCTCCCAGCAGTTCTTTCAGGGGTCCCTTTACTTTACTGAAAAGGTGCCTGTCCATGGGGCTCTCAAATGAGTTTTCCAGGGAAGAGAATTTCTTCACACGATACCGATAGGGAAGGCTCGGGCCCTGTGTGTAGGATAGAGTCAGTGCAAAGTTAAGCTCTCATTCACTGCTACATACACTGCACAGCTGCCAGCAAGGAAGTCAATATTTAATCATTTTTTAAAGGGACAATGCCAGTGATTTTATATCTATGGTAAGATTCTGTCTATGTGAGGATGCTTCTAAAACATGTTGCTAATGAACTGAGGCAAATCTGTCTTCCCTCTGTTACTGTATCCCACTGACATGGAGAGGTGTTTTTAGGTTACCCTTCTGTAACAGAAATGGCTTGCAGTCTCTGACACAGCCAATTATGCTTGAATGTTGATTAAATGTGACATAATTACTGTCCTTGCTAGTTCCCAGAATTTTTTTTAAGTAACAAAACCGTATGTCACAGAACCTTTCGGTGCAATTACAGCTTATTATGTGTGCATTTAGATAGTCAACCAAAATTCATATCTATTCATTATTCATTTTTGGAGTGTTTTGAAGTAATACAGAACTAAACAAGCTATACTCCAATGGCTACTAAATATACAGATCCCACACAATAATTGACTCTTACCGAGTGCTTCACCTGGGAGCTGCAGTGACAAAAAAATGTCTGTTTTCTGATAAAGTAATGTAAATGTACACTGTAGCACTTAGTTTCTTAACAGCTCAATATACATTTAAAAGGCTAGTGAAATGAACTCAAACTAAAGGCCAATCTACTACTTTGTGAAGAGGAGGATGAGGTTTACCTGGTAAGAGAAGCACTCCAGTGTGGTTGACAGGCTGAGCTGGTTCAGTTGACCTAGGACAGTCCTGTCTAGACCTTTCTCCTCAGCTGTCAAAACATACACATGCCTTAGACTTACCACTCCACTTATAGTTTAAGTCAATATCTCTGTCAGTCAGTAATGATTAATTTGTCATGAACTTTCAGCATCACAACATCTCTCAACTATTCACTGTAATTAAGTGAGCCATTCAGTCAATGAAATGCTACAGTGCATTGTGTCTATGTGAGAGGAATAACTTTAGGCAGGTACTTCAAACACTTTTATAATTTGTGACGACTATGTGGACAGTACAAGATAAGAGTTATGATCATTCATCAGCCAGATAGTGAAACTGTGAATCAGATAGAGGAGGTCTCACATATACACAAACATGAAATACAGGTGTTTGCCTTGCCCTACACTGAGGCCTGGCTTAAGCCATACCCAGATTTGGATTTTGGGTTATCCATGTGTAGTATAAGGGCATTTAGAACCTGTTCACTGTATGTTCAAATATTTCACTTACCTTCTAACCTCAGGAGGAAGTAACTATTGAACACCTTGGGTATAAAGTTGAGAGGAAACCTTTGGAGATGAATGCAAGCATGCAACATCTCCAACAGGTGTCTGGCCTGGAACTGGGAGAAACGTGACGAAAGGACACCTTCCAGCTTTGTGAACATTTGAGGGGAGCATTCCGGGAGGTAGTTCAGTCTCCCCAAGGCCACGATCAGTCGCGAGATCTGTGACGTGCTGTAGTTCTCTCCGTTAACAACAAAGCCTTCAGCAACAGCTTCCAATATGGGCTCCGAGCGGCACCGCGCCTGGAGACAATACTCGGCCGCCGCACTGACCAGCTCAGGGTCGGCGACTAAGACTCTTCCAGGCACGTACTTCTCCATCGCTGCAACGAAGCCCTGGTCATATTGCCCATAGTACTTGAAGGCACCAAGAACTTTGATGAGGTCTTTGTCTTGAAAGGAACTGATAAATCGGGTTGCCCGTTTACTCAATTTTAAGGCCAGACCAATGGCTTTATTTTGTTGTAAGATAGTGAGAGAGTGGAGGATCTCAATCACAGCGCCGGCTTGAAGTCTGTGGACTAGCCTTTCCGTGTGTCTGTGTAGCTTGGTCAGAAGACCCTGAGACTGGCGCGGGTTCCCAATTAGAGATAAAAAGGCATACATTTGTGCAGCTTCTGATGATGTAAGATCACTGTCAATCCTTAAGTGCAGTGTGCTGACGATCAGGGTAAGCAACTCCGAATTTCTGCAATCAAGATTGTAGACAACTTCACCGAAGCGACACAACTGAGACACTGTCATCTCTCCATTCACAAGATGCTCCTGTAATTCTTCTTTTAGTGCTAAGATCACAGAATTTGAGGGATCTACTCCACAATTAACACATTCCCCCAACAGAATCACAATGCTATCGATACTTTTGTTTGTTATACTTTTGTTTGAGTCTTTCAGGTGAGAGGACAGTACGTGCAATACTTCGAGCTTTTGTGGTTCCTTCAGGCCCGAGAATGAAGTTGTGACGGGAACCATCTCCTTTTGCACAAGGCGTCTTTCAAGTTGAACCGTTAAATCTTCATAATCGTTCTCTTCGTTCTTAACCTGGTGTGCCACGGCCCTTTTTTCAGGTTCGGCTCGGAAGCTGCGCACATTAACACACTGCTGATTTAAAGTCACTCTACGTGGGTCAGTCAGAATGGGATTCTGGTTTCTCAGGGGACTGGTGTACTTTTGAAAAGCCCCTCGCATAAGCGCACTTGAGTTTGACTTGACCAGGCACGCAGTTCTGACTGAAGAAGATATGCAAGCAATCGACTTCATGACTACTCTGAGTCTGACAGCTGTCTTCAGGTATATAGGCACCTAAAACAATAACAGTACATTGAATTACTCCCCTCAATATAGTCCCGAATCACACAATTACTTACTGACATTTAGGTACATGACAGTGAAGAGCATAACATTAGCATCCATAACACTCGAGTTACTTCTATCGTGCATCTGATATACCTAAGTTAGTTAACGACTAAGGAGATTCACATAAGCCTAATGCTATATGATACCATTATTTTGTCTTTTTTCAGTAAAGTCAAACAAAATAAAGTCTGACAACAGCGCTCGTCTGCTGATACCTACCTTTCCCGCAGAAGTGGTCGATCTGTGACATAACAACAAAGACTTATAGAACTTACATCTCATTTTTCGTAACATGTTGTGTAACTCGACATGTGGTTCCACGTGCTGCCATCTGCTGGTCAGACATGGTAGGAAAATGAAACTTACACAACGTTTGTCATTAACAAAGCAAGGGACAGAGCCGACAGTTGGATCCTAAGTTAAATAGCATTTATTCCATTTGTATATCACGACGTGACATCATAAAGTGTTGTAGTATGTAATGTAATAGCAGTACATGTAAGAGGTTTTGCAGCAAGTGTTATGAAATTGAGACCATTTAGGGAATGCTGAGGTAAGGCTAAGAGCGCACCCGTGTTGTGCTTATGCAACTCGTCTATAACCGACATTTATGAAGAGGTTTTGACACTTACTCGACGTTTGTTTCATTTATGCCATACATTAATCAGAAGGAAATGCATGGGCTGTGCCTAGCTGGCGTATTTAGTCAAGTTAAACACACATTAAGGGAAGACAGCCAGACTTTTTAAGAATAGCAGGTCTGTTAATTGAGCAAACTGAGTGCAGCTTGGGCGCAGCTATGACCTTTACCTGTTCTGTCATCATTATGATGTTATTATGAAGAAAACCACTCTGACATTTCGATCTGGGATCGTTTTCACACCTGTGAGTCAAAATGCAGATTTTCTTTCCCCCCAATCAGTGCATGTTTGAAAAAGCATTATTTGTTATATTCTGAGTTCGTTGGCAGACTTAATTGAATTAATACAAATTCAACAACGTAGAACTCATTTAAAGCCAGTAGTTGTACTACGTACAGCTGAACATAAAGTCTTCTGCATGTAAACTCCTAACCTCTGTCCAGAGCTCCTGACACATGTTTCATGATATGGTATGACCACGATTCCACACTATTCCCATTATGCCTATCAACATACCAGGTCTTCATCCTGTTGAGGATTCACAATAAAAGTATAAGCCCTGAACTGAAATATGCTCAGAAGCCTAATGAGAGAGATATGTCGCCATGGTAACAGCAGCATCATCACTGCTGTTGTCTTTATCTTTTCATTCAGTTAAATTGGGTGGTGCTGTAGTAACTTTATGATCATAGATATATGGAGAAAACTAGCTATCAGTATTATTATAATCATCAGTATTACTTGGACTGTATTAATGACACTTGTCCAATGGAAAAATAAATGTATGTTATTCATTGTATTTTAAATCCAAGTCAGTTTTTTTCACTAATGATTTGGAAAAAAGTTTTTTCCTTTTGATATAATGTGTGAAGGCAAGCATTTTGAATTGAGTTGCATTGTAGTACAAAGCACTTGGCTTTAACCACTTTCTACTGGTGTTGGTTTAACTATATTTTATTAGTTTTTCTGCCTGCATTTTCTAGGGGGGAGTGCCATAGTAAACCTTAAGATGTGAGGATGAAATTGTCAACTTAGCCAATTTAAAAGTTTCAATAACAAAACATGATGTAAAAGAAGAGTCCTGTAACAGTGAAGAGGTACAGATCAACAAAAGGGGTGGATTGTATGACCCAGGAAAATTCTGTCTGTGGTCTTATCAAAATGGTTTTGGATTCTGCCATGTTTTGCAAACAATATATTTTTCTTTCAGTGTCTGCTTTTCATGGACAGTGAGGTGACTTGATCCAGGTGATATTCGGATTAAGGTCATTTACATAAAATTGCATCATGGAAAACGTAATGCTTAAGAAACGTCAGGTGAGTACAGTCTTAGGAAACCTTGGACAAAACGAAAAAGAGCAAGAATCTTGCATAAACGTTATTCCACTTTTATCCACTAGATGGGGCTGGTGTTTTGTTGAAATGTGAAATGAGGCACGGTTTTTAACAAAGCACCAGCATTGTCTCATGGCTAGTTCATGCCAAGCAGTAGTGCTGGAGATGCTTCCCTGTCCTGAGTGGGAGTGTTGTGGGCTTCATGGGGACTTTCATGGCAGTGCACTAACTCCCCCCTTTCCTCTGCACCGTCACCATGCGGTGTTTCACGCTGGTCGAGCAGAAATGGCAGCGCATACGCGCAGAAGTGCCAGGGGCTGAGGGTTCACATTAACCTCTGGATGGTCCATCTCCACAAAGCACTCTGCTGGCATGTCCACCTTCCCATTCTGCTAGACATCCTTCGGGTCAAAGGTCGTGAGTATTCAGTCTCCGCTAATTGGCCGTGCATAGTTCTTTCCTTCACATCTGCTGGCAGCCCCTACTAAGATTATTGGAGCTCTCATTGCACTGCTTATCTATTGAATTTCTTCACAGTGCTAGAGTGCACCCCACTGATGATGATTTGACCTCACAGGTCAGACCTGATAACTATTCTTCCAGAGCCCAGATCCCTGGACTTTGCATTGCATCAATATGGCTTTTATGTTGATATATATTTTATGTGTATTTTGCCACAGCATGCAGTAATCCCACAAATCAACAAAAAACCTCTGTCTCTGGCTGTCTGACCTCTGTTTAAAAGGTTGGTCGTCAATGTCCCCACTTGTCTTTGACGTGGCCATCAGGTCGTCGCGCGAACTGGCAACTGCAAAACTTGGCACACACAGCGGCCATTGCAGAACCCCCACAGCTGTAACGCAGCTGTCACTGTTGACATGGAGGAGAGTACAATGGCACTTCAAAGAGTGGCGTTGCCGGTTTTTGTCATATGACGGCATTCAGTCTGCACAGAGGGAAAGACCCGTAATCGTTTTGCTCTCACCCTTTCCTGCAATCTGTGTAACTATAGGCTTCCTCCCCTGACACGCTAAGTGCTCCCCATGCAGGCTGTCTTGCTGCATTGTGTGAAGAGATCCTTAAGTCAAAATGGTCTCTCGCGAGGCAGAGGGAGCAGACAGACGGTTGGAGTGCTTCAGAAGGCGGAAGGATTAGAGCCGGGCTAATTTGAAGGTGTTTCATAACGCTAAGGCTCGATTGTACGGAATGATGTGTGCCTGGCAGATCAAATTTTTAACCCCTTTTTCTTTAAAGCTGTCTTTAATGGGGGTGGAAATTAGCGGAGATGTGGAGATGCTTTAAAGCTCGTCTCCCGTTGCCACGGATACTTTTTCTGCTACCTCGAAGTCGTTACCGTCTGTCTTAAAAGAGTACTTCCCTCATTACTCTTCAGTCTTCATTTTCCCTCAAGAAGATTACAGACTGTCGATGTTGAATTTTTTCTAATGATTTTCTCTTTAGATAATGCCATTAGTTGGATGATAATGCTATTACATTGAAGTTACCTTCTGCCCTCTAATCACCTTGTTTTCAGAATGCATGGAAAAAGGCAATGCTTTTGTGCAGTATAACAAATGCTCTGCAACAAGCTCCTCATAAGTAACAGATACTTTGGTGCAATAAACAGGCTCTGTGGAGAAGTGGGAGGTGTGAGTTTGGGAGGATGCCATTCGGGGCATGCGAGGACCCCTGTCAGTGCTCGCTGTTTGTTGCTACGGTTATGACACATCCGACTGTTCCTATTGGGCATTAACAGTAACTAGTTATGCTGTATTCGTGACACATGTTTTTTATTAGGTTGGTCTATCTTCAAATGTGGCACAGTTGTGTAATATGAAAAAATGACTTCATCAATCAATGAAACTGTTCTTGCACTATGCAGCGTGAAGTATGTGTTTGAATCTGGCAGTCACACGTCCAAATATGCCTGCAAATGTCATTGAGGGCAATGACATCAGTCTGTGACAATGGACTAACTGTCTTTTATTCCAGCTCTCAGGGGGTGAATCCACGAAGTGTTGTAAGTTGAGTGTGTCAGGTGAATATAAGATGAATATGCATTTCACTCATAAAAAAAGATGAAAGCGACTGCAAGATGTAAGTCGTAAGATCAATGTGTCATCACCTTTTCTGAAACACTGTGAATGATGTTCTCCTCAGAAATTCTGACACCAGATGGAACAAGGTACTAAGTGCCTCAGTAACACGTGTGACTCAAGTTAAAGTTGAAGTCTTTTTATGCCCAATAATTGTAAATTGTAAAGTGTTCGAGGGATCAGCAAGCCTTAGCATATGCTGAGTATTTTTGTCTCTCTAAATTTGCATTTAGTTCACAGCAAGCAATATATTCATCCATCTCTTTTGTTGTTTTTGTATTATTTTAATTGCATGCATAAAATATTTCTGCAAGTTTAATGAAGGGAATGAATGTAGGGTACGTTTATCTATAAAAAAATGTGTTTACAGATTGTTTTCCCTCTTTCCACCTGGTGAGTAACTGCAAGAATCTGATTTAGAAAATTGGTTGCTTTCATATGTCACATTCACCTAAATATATATTCTTGAGTGTGATGTTTTATTCACCACATGCTCTTTGTTGACTATAATGGTTGATTGGTGATTGGTTCAGAAGTGTATCAGGAGAGTGTGTGTTGAAAGAGCCATCACAGCAGTTAGTTCTTTGTGTATATCAATAGATGTCTTGCAGTGAGGTCTGTTTGAGGTCTTCTAACTGTGCTGTCAGAGAGAGTGCCGTTAACAGAGAGCTATGGAGAGAATGAGGGAGACAACTAACAAAAGTAATAAGGGCAAAAGTAATCTTCTTGCTGTGTGTTGAGGAAATCTATGATACTATGCAGCATATCCGTGATGTTTTCAAAGGAATCAGAGTACAGATATGATGACTAGTTACGTTTTTAGTTAAAAGAGAAGGTGACTGGCCAAAAGCAGCACTTGGACTGTAGCCAGTTTTTACAGAACCCTCTGCCTGTATGTTCACCTCTATGAGCAGACAAAAGATGAATTTGCCCTGATGCTTCATGATACCCACGTGTCACTTCCTGTGTTCCACAGACAGCAGTGACATCACCCATGTGCCAGCCAAACTGCCCAGAGGTCAGAATGGAGGCCAAGCTCAATTTCTCAATGGCCATACAGCACATTCCATGTCTAAGTGGATCTGTTTACACCAGCACAGGAAGGGGATTCCTCTCTGTGACGACCTGCTGGATTCTGTCTGCAGGTGAGAAGGCCATGGTGCACCCAGCTCCAAAAACATACAGTATCAGGACCCATGAATGCTTGTCATGGATATAGTAAGCAAACCATACTTGGGGCTCACTAAGAAGTTTCTGTTTTATCTGTACTTTATGTGATATTTGTTTCTAGTTTTTTAAAGTCAAGATTGATTTTGTAGTTTTAATAGTTTTGTTTTATGTCTGCTGCTGGCACAAACATTAATTTCTCCATTGGGAATCACAATCCCTATTTCCTCTCTAAACATGAACATGACAAGCGTGTACTTGTTAGTCAGTTTGTTTTCCTCCATAATTGCAGGGGGTATGGTTTTATTTGATAATTTCAGAGGGGATTTTATATTACTTCGGCTTTGCAAAATTCATACACAAATTTATATGACTTGTCTAATGGAGACATGCATTAAAACTGTTGAAAAAATGTTGTAAATGCACATTAAGGTTAATGGAAAAAGTTGAAATTCACAGAAAACTCCACACTTACATAAAAATGTCGACCATTCTCCCATACAGATGATTAAATCTGTTCACCTGTGCCTACATGATGCAGAGCTTGTATAAATAATATAGTGACACCATTGTTCTACAACACAATTTCAACTGAAATACATGTTTAGAGGGTGCTGTACACAAATACATTATACTTTATATCTCATTTTTGTATTACAGCATTCATGAATCTTAATGGTTGCACTTAATAAGACATAGACTATTTTAAAACATTATCTCAGCTGTATTCTCTTGTCCAGGAAATATATTTTCGTTTTGCGATCACATGACCAACTAAGCTGCAGTCAAGAAGACCAGTAAGCTTTTCAAATTATTTTCCATCGAGACTTTTAGCTGCTGAGTGAATGCGATTTAGACCTTGCGCCATAGAGGGAGATGAATGCGATGCAGAAAGGCATAAATGTAATGGGTCATGGTACAGTCATAGCACGACTCCGCCGCCCGTATTTCCCGGAGCTGACGGTGCAGGTTTCGCAGGAGCCGCTGTGAATGGCGATGTTTTATGCATCAGGTGCTAGCACGGCATTAGCTGCTGAATGGCCCGGCTCTGGATTATCTGCTTGAGAAACAATCAGCTCCCAGTTCTTTGAAAGCATGAAATCTGTGCAGATGAATACTGTTGGCTTGAGCAGAAGGACCAATGGGCTGAGTGGGCCAGAACTCTACTTTACAGTACATCTGAGCAGCACCTCTTTCCCTAGCTAAGAGAGGAGACGAAAGACTTTTCAATCCGTCTATAGAAGACTACAACCCAGAATATGATAGATAAATGTTATTTCACTACTGCCATTCTATACTCTCATCTCAACAGCCTGTGGAAACTGTACTGTGGAAATGTCAAAATGTGCCAACCTTGTCTTCCCTACAACACATTTATAAACATTGGTTTTATAAACTCAAAAAAATTCTCCTACTTCAATAAACATTTATAACCATAACCACGCCAATAATTATTTTAAACAATATACATAAGCGTTTCAATGTGGAGTCTAATTATGCATGCCTGAGCGCAACTCCTGCTTTTTTAAAGAAATGGATAAATGTAATAGTGAGCATAAGTTGAGTGCTGCAGAGAGACTTATTTAATCGCATTATTAAAGATTTGGGCTGAGACCGGCTGCAGAGATCCGTGGCTGTGAATGTGAATACTGTGTAGGTTGAGTGCATGAGGAGAGAGGTGCAGTTTGTATCTGCATTAGCTTCCTTACAGGGGGGCCAGTGCAGCGGCTCTCCACTGTAGCTAAATATAAAGCCTCAACTGGGATTTCAATGGCTGAATTCCACTGACAAATATGCTGTACAGAGAATCAACCATGATATTGCACCAAAATAAATGGGAACACTGCTTTAAAAAAAACCCTTGCCTGTGAGGAAATAATTCTTATCTGCTATGAAACTGCTCTGCAGATTTCGCCATAGTGAGGCAGTGTGTGGTGGTGGTGGTGGTGGGGGGAGGGGGTTCTGCCTTAGTGCTGATCCCAGACCTGTGCTCGGTGTGTGAATGCCTCACATGCCACTGCTGAATGCTGACTTGAGAAGAGTGATGCTAAGGAGTGTGGTTGGGGTGGAAAGGCATTTGATTGCAGTTGTTACCATCCGTGCAATGTGGATTTAAAATCATGATACAGGAACTGCAGGGGGTAGCATTTGGAAACTGGGAAAACAATGACAGTAGACTATGGCCTTCAAACAGTTCCTAAACATTTAAGAATGAGAGACAATAGAGGGCTGTGTCCACTTCTCCAGGATGGACTTCTATGGGTACTAGTGAGGGAACAATTCATGAAAAGGAAGGGGATGCTTAATCCAAAAAAGTTTGTTTGTTGGTAACATGAATTTGATATGAGTCATAAAAAGAAGCCACATGACTGTAACAGTAAAACTTCAACCAGTGAAAGCAAAGCACATTTGTTTTATGAAGGAAAATTTGTTTAAATTTAATTACGACTCCTCTCTCAGCAGTGTTTCTTCTCTGTCTCCGGCGTCGCCGGGGGAGAGTGGGACGCAGTATCACTTTCTGTCTGGCAATTAGGAATGATGAACGAGCGTGATTGAAACCTGCCGTTGGGTTCTTTACATGCTCTGGTTTCCAGAGCGATGCAGGGCCAGTGTTACTGTAAGCATATGATGACTTTAGTGGCAGGGGAGGAGGGGGGTACCGTGGCGACTGGTGGGGCCTGCAAAGATATTCACTAATATTACCTCATCACTCACTCTACTCTAGTCCTTCATTGCAACATTCCTGTTTTGCCAACTAATAAGCCAATGGTCCCTGCTAATGACTAGTTGTCTAACTAATTGCGCTATAAGATTATTGCTTAATGGAGAGATTCTTTGGATTGTTGCTGTTCACCATGACCTGAGGCTCTAGGTGAACGCATCACAGACTCATGATCTCAGCTCAGGTATGGTAACTCTACAATTATTAACGTCACCATGTCCTTTTTTTTTTTTTTTTTTGGAGGGGGGGGCGGAGTCAGGGGTGGGGCTTGGGGGCAAACTGTTGGTGTCTACGGTGCTGTGGCCCGGATCCAGTCTCATTCCCATTCACACACACAACCGTGTCAGTGCCTCTGGAGAAACACGGCTCTAATAAAGACGTAGAGAAAAGTAATATCGTTCTGGAGGCAAGGCGGACAGCCTCTTTATCTGTAATCACTTCAATGAGAAAGAGCATCTAGGCAGTGCTGACAGCTCGTAGTTCATAAACCGTGGCAGGTGGTTTTGCCCCTTTTTTTCTGAGAGCACCTTTCCCGGCGCTGGCATTGGAATCGGATTGAGAACCCAGCTGCTTTCTCCATGCAGAGCTCTGTAATACCTTGTTTATTCGACAATGGGCCTGTCTTGTTTGTGAATGATAATAAAGGAAAGGAGGGGGCGAGTCACAGGTTTTGTCTTGTGATAACCTTGTAATAATCCACTTATTTATGTCCATTTCCTATTTCAGTGGGGGACTTAGAGCCCTTAAAAGCTATTGTGCTGAGGGCTCGGAATCGTGTCTCTGAGCGCCTGTGTGTAGGTGATCCTCAAAAGTCCCTTTTCTTGCTTGTGCTTATATCTGCTAGCAACCACAGGAACTAAATGTCATGGTCCTGGTTTAAAAGCGAGTGAAATACCTTTTCTGTGTCTAGCCATTGAATACTTCAGCTTGATTATCTTTAAAAGTGGCTCAGCAGAGTAATTTTCATCACGACTCAAAAATATCTGTTATTTTTTGCAATTTCTGTATTCAGTTCCCTGACATTTAAATGAAGAGCTCTCTTGTACTACACGGTTAAATGTGAGATAAGGCAATCTAACTGGAGTAACTTTACTTACTTTAGTCTTTACTTCGTCATATTACAATACCATGTATCAATCAACTGTGTGAAAAGGCTTAGATACTGCTGAGAGCTCTGGTGCCATATTCATAATGATCCATAGAATTACAAACAGACAACCTCTTTGGGCTGTGGTTGAGTACCTTCCCTACCCTTATTAGTTGTCCACTTCCTGGTTGTCAAAACAAAGGTTAGAAACTACCGTTGGTCCTGGAGAAATCCCTGGGTATACTGGTTTTCATTGTTACTTATCATGTAACTGATCTTTTATACCAGTTATTTACACAGTTGATTCACAGTTTCTGATTTTAAAGGCAAGAGAAAGACATTCTGTGACTGTCCAGAACCATTGGCCATCTGTGACACACGGGATACAGCAACTGATTTTGTGAGCAGTTTTTACACAGCTGCAGATTTAGTCCATTTTCCCAATGCATCAGTTACAGAAGCATCTCGATCGTTCGGACTAATTGAGGCAAACGACTGACCCGACTGAGTAATTAAGGGTTCGTGGGCGAAAACGAAAATGAAAACAAAATAGATGACGCTGCAGTACTGTAGTGGACCGGGCCTCTGGACCGGGTCGCTTTCCTGGAGGCGACACAGATGTTCAGACGTGCCCGTCATCTCGAAGTCAGGGAGCGGAACAGGAGCGACAGAAGGAGATGATGAATTGAGTTTGCAGCTTTTTTGAAACAACGAACGTCAGTGTTTCCATGCTTACCGGGCCACTTTACGCCGTCTGTTCGCTCCTATCATCACCCTGGTCCGCCGCAGAGTTTATTTTTTCTGCCTTTCCCTGCAGCCCCGAGTTAAGTTAACTCTCCCCGGCCGACTGTGTATTTAAAGCAGGTGAGGTGGGGGAAGGGGAGGTGGGGAGGTGGAAGTGTGGGGGTAGGGGAGTGAGTTGTTTTAAATTCATGGCATTGCCACTTCATTTATAATGAGGCAGATAGCGCTACAGTCTCACCTTCTCCCGGTTTAATTAGTCTGGTGGTAAAGTGTTGTTCGCCGAGCTCGTCTGTCCTATTTATACCCTCTCAAGGGTGCGGCTAATGGCTCTTCAGGCACCGGTGATTTTTTATTTCATTATAACTTGCTTAGGAGGGATTTATTCTGTGGAGTGTATTTTACACATTAGTACATGCCTAAATTTGGACCGTGGGTACTTTAAAGAAGCTAGTTTATAGTGGAGCCCCCTCTTTTGCATTATTATTTTTTTTTGTTAGTTTGTGTTTTTACACCTGCGCACACTAAGACCCCCGCATCACGCTGAATGGGGTATCTGCTAAATAAGAGCGAAATGGCGCTAAAGGGGTTGCGCGCCGTTGTATTGCCCCACTCTCTGTTCATTAGGAGAAACCGGGCTCTGTGGACCGGGCTACACCTCAGAGATACCGTGTTCATTAGCGGGGCAAAGGGGCGCAGAGGTGGCGGGAGCACTGAGGCGCTTCCGGAGCGCGGTAATGAAGTTGAGGAGCTGTCAGACCCACTCTCGCGCCCCTCCGCTCAGCCCGGCGCAAGGGGGCCCCGTGACGCCCCCCCCAAGTTTCATTAGAGAGGACCATCGTCCAGAGACTGACAGGGACTGCACCGCTGTCGGCCTTTGACATTCTCCTTCACTGTTACAGAGGGGAAAAAAAACAAGTTCTCCCCATTTTAAGTCAGCTCAGCACAAGCCTGTGTGCCTGGACCAGACTGCTGAAAATAACAATTACAATCTGGCGCGTATATCATAGTTAATTGATGAGAAGTACCCAAGATAAGAGCACACACATAGATACACTTACCCACAAACAGCTATGTGCACAAATACCACCACAGAGAAGCACACATGCACACACATACACACAAAGACACTTGCACATACTAGTAGGTACATACACACACTCATTCAGAGTACCTACATAGACAACCACATAGACACTCAGGATACACATAAAAACTCATTTGCACAGACATGTACATATATGTACACACTCTCACACATGATACCTACATAGACAGCCATATTCACACTCACACACACATGCACACACACAGAATCACAAAAGATATTGAGGTTCTAGCCAAACATTTGACCTGGTCAGAGAAGAGAGAAGCCCTGCTGAATATGTGCTAGCCTGTTATCTGACATGGAGGTGCAAAAGGTGAAAATCCTGCTACCCGTTCCTCTCCCAAATTAATATACTGCACACAGCCCATATTCCTTTCACTCCCATCATTACATTCTGACAGGGACATTGTGTCAATATAAAGGAAACTGCGAAGTGTATGTTTCGGCATGTGCACTGTGGATTCTGGGATAACAGCGTTTAAA
Source organism: Albula goreensis (assembly GCA_022829145.1). Classification (NCBI taxonomy): domain Eukaryota; kingdom Metazoa; phylum Chordata; class Actinopteri; order Albuliformes; family Albulidae; genus Albula; species Albula goreensis. The sequence continues at coordinate 31,668,262 of CM040745.1, forward strand.
CATCTCACATAGTTTTTCTAGCAGTAAACTGGGATGACAGGTATCTTAGAGACTTATCTGATTTGTATGGCATTGCTGAATATATTTCTACAGCTTTTTGTACAACACGCCATGGGTAAATGATTGAGTTAGCAGTTAAGCACGGGGAAGACAAAATGCTATTTATGTTGACAGCTGATGTCCTTTATCACAGCAGTCAATCTTTTGTTTTGCTTTGCCACATCAATCACTCATTAATTCAATTAACTGTAAACCAGCTCAAAAAACACACACATCCCCCATTCTTCTAGGGTGGAGAGTGCACTGCCAGAAATGCTTTGAGCTGTCAAAAAAACAATATGTCAACCTCACTCTGGATCGATTGAAGTGGTAATTGAGCACATGAATAAATTGCACCTTGAAATGGCAGAACAAAATCGCTAAAGAGATATACATTAATTTGTCACATATTGGAAGTCTAATGAATTACATGAGCACAATATGATCTTGTTTTTTTTTTGGTTCCCTCTCCGCTGGTATTCCTTGCATTGCTGGTCAGTATCCACCCAGGACCATGCGTCCGGATAACATGTGATGGAGATCTTTAACGAGCAGATTTGAGGTGTGATTGCGACCACAGCCAGCATGGTTCCAAAGGGGAGGGTTTTATGACCGAATCTCACCGCTCTTGCCATGCCATCACGAGAGTGGCACATTCTCACTGCGCTTTTTTTTTTCTTTTCTTTAGCTCTTGTCTCAGCAGAAAACATAGCAGCGATTTAGACTTCTAAATAGAAAATTCTGCATATGCAAGTATTCGGTAAATACTACCCTCAGCTGAAGATAGCCCCTAAATCTAGCCCGAGTCCCATCTTTTAATTGTGCTTAGAGAAGCATAATCTGGCATTTTGGTTCTAATTATCAGGCCCCTCTGGGTAGAGACTGGAGTGTGGATATGATGAATTGTGTGACTTAACAATATGACAGCCCCCCCCAAACCCCTAACCCGCCCCTGCCAAAATGTACTGCAGTACGCTCTAGTGAAAATGGCACCCTCCTCATGCCATAATGGACCAGACTGGGCAAATCTCATACCCCTTCACCCTTTTTGGGCCACCACCTCCAACATATGCCGACCCCGTCATGCTCCTGTATGAGAAATGAAGCACCATCCTTTCTTTTTCTTTTTCTTGAGTTTCTTGTTTTTTTCTCCTTTGCCTAACAAAGATCATTATCTTTCTTTCTTCGCCATGCTAATTATCCGCTGTGAAGTTACAGAGGACTTTGTGAGCCTGGTAAAATGTCATTCTTTGAATGTAATTGAGATTTAGAGAATTTGTCAGCTGGTTCATTAACGGAGGAAACGTCTGGCACATTCAGACTAGCTCCTTATAGTCTGCCTGATTTATTTTCTGTCATCTGTGCACGATTGAATAATTAAAATGGTACGGCTGGATTGACCTCTTGTACTATTACCAGTTATCTCACAATGAAGTGGGGCCTCAGAGTGCCCTGAGCCCAATAAAATGAATGTGTGACACTAAACGTGGGAACGTGTGACATACGCGTGACATGCTTGTGATCCTGTAAATTGGTCGGCCGTTCCTGGGCGCTCCCCGGGGGTGTTTATGTGGCGCTATGACTTAGAAACGGTCGTCAGGGGTGACCAGACTGCCAGTGAAAATCCTAGAGATCATGCAGAAAAGAGAATAGGATGTTGGCTATGGTCAATGTTGGCCAGAAAGGCTATTTGATGATACTACAGTTGACACCATGAGCATATAGTGAGAGGGGCAGCCATTTTGTGTCTATCAGGCATGACTTTCTTCCATCCTCACAAAGCAGAAGCTTAATGTGTATTCCTTGCTCAGTTCACCTGTGCTGTATTAAAATTGCACCCTAGCTCAAGCTGGAGAGCCGTTGCTGTTCCGGTTCTGTAGGATTCGTTGGCATCCTCCTGGATTCAGTTTGTCATGAGCAGGAAAGAAAGTAGGTCAGGACAGGAGGCGTCTCAAGGTGTGTCCCTGCCACGGGTCGGTTCTGCTGGAGTTTGATCCGAGCTCAGGGAAATCTTGCACGGCTTGAAGGTCGAATTTCGGTGTGTCCTTCATCTGTGTGTTGAGCTCTTTAGGGGAAGCTCCAGGTGCAGGATTAAGCACGAATTAATTTGCTGATTTAAGTTTTTTTTTTTTTGCTCCAATAAGTCGTCCTGAGAGATGACAGAAGTGCATACATTTTCCAGAGCTTTGATTGCAGTCAAGATCACAGCCATAAGGAGGTCATTTGGCTGTGAAAACAGTTTCACTTTCCATGTTAAGGCAGGTACCCAGCTGACAGAAAACATTCCCATAACACTGGGGAAAATGTTGGTCATATTTTCACTGGGTTCTGAAATTATGTTATAATATGAACATTCCTCAAACATTATAAGAACATTTAATTGTTCCAAGCAAGCTCCATCAAGAACATTCCAGATAAATAATTTTTAAGGAACGCTCAAAAACTTCATAAAATTTACATCCTGGGAACACTTGCCCTAACATTCAGAAAATGTTCTAGCAACCAAAAATTGTTTGCTGGGTCAGGTGTCCTTAACACAGAACCTGAATATTAGCCAGAGAAAACAACATCTGCAGCCATTTGTTGTTATATTTAAAACCCAGCTCTCACTGTCTTGTCTTCACTCAGAAGCTACTTTATCTTTCATCAAATTCAGATTTGTTGCAGCTTTCCCTGGACACTGAATGGATCTCTAAAGTATGTACATCCACCTCTCCTCTGACAGTCTGTAAGCCCTTCGCCTGAATCTTGGCAGGGGTATGGAAGCTGATGACAGCGTACTGAAGTGGCCATTTGTTTCCTGATACATCCATTATTAAAAACCAGGCTCCTGTGGGCAATGAGGGCAAACAAAGTTTTTGTAGCTTCGCTTTACTGCATAAAGCCAAAGACGGAAAGTGGAATTTGCCAGTAAATAAAAGGAAAGATGCTCATTAGTGCCCCTCTCCAAGGACCTGCGCTACTGGGCTTCGCGGGAGCCAGAAGACCTCGGTTGACATCCCCTGCCAGGTGTGCAGAACGCTCGCGTTCTCACTGTGAAGAGGGGTGAGTGGTGCCCAGGGCACAGCAGTGTGCCCCCAGGTGCTTACTGGAAGTGTTATGACTACATTAAACATTTAATAATAAAATGACCTAATTTTTTACACTTTGGGATTTATGTGTGTGAAACGATATATGGTGCAAAATACGCACACAGGTCATGTTGCAAGTAACCAAGACATGTAAAATACATGTGAAAATAAAGAAAGTAAGAATTATACGTAAGTTTTATAGGACTAATGCCATAACATTATAGAGGTACAGTGTTCTACAGCAGGCTCAATTTGTTCCCATTGGGAAACTGCATGTTGATTTAATTAAAAACACGCAAAACCGCAGGTATTCACCATGACTTTGGCATCTATTTAAAAAGAGTGTTTGTGTCCATTCACTGATAACATTTTAATTATGATCAGCATGAGAGGGGGAGAAGCAAACCAAGTCACGCCATTCTTAAAGCAATACTGAACTGCACAAAGAACCAATCACAAACCATGAGAACGACCACCCCTTCCTACAAAAGCCATGACAGGACATCCTATCAGTGGATGAGACCACACCCCCAACCAGCTAGCTCCACCCAAACCCAACTGTGCAGGTCAGATATAAGCAAATGATGCACGCCCTCACCTGTGTGTATTAGGATTGGAAGAACTAAGGCCCAGGTGGTAGGCCAGGACAGAACTGTGAGGTGGGAAAGTAAAAAAGTAAACATTTTATTTGTAAAGCATTTTGCCTCCCCCTTCCCCCATCCCCATGCTCAAGGCACTGAACAGCACTGTCAGAAATAAAGCTGAGACAGCTATAACAGAAGCAGAGCTACAGCGATACCCTCCTCAAGCTGATGTTGCAATATAACCAAATTACAAACTGCACAGGTAAAAATAATAACTGTTGGGAAAAAAACAGCAGAGAGTTATAATTTGCAAGTGTTATAATTTGCGTGTCCGTACGATGGACGTCACTCCAGATACGTTGAAAGTAGGCAGGATATTAAACTGCCCAGATAACCAGGGATACTTTTTTGAGAGCTGATGATCCATTTTGTTTCCCAAAGAAATATGAATGCCCATAGTGCATTGTCATGAAACCATCCTGACCAATAAAAAAACAAAACACTGAAATGTTATTAAAAAAGCTTAGACAGTATGATTCCAAGGTGCAATTGTACCAGGTTCTATATATATATATATATATACACACTGTATTAAGACCAAGCATAAAGCTCCATTAGTTTGAGTGCGACAGTGGCAGCATTACATTCAACTCGCAGTTTGAATTAGTCAGATGACAGACAGAGGTTTCATATCCTCCAACCCTGTTCCTTGGTGTCCTCTCCTGTTTGCTGCTTCGCCTTCTTTTTTATTAACACAAACACTCTTTTTCGTCTCTGCCAGCTACGAAAATGTTCATTGAGTTGGGGGCAGGGTGGGAAAGAAGAACTGGAGGAATAAAATTTAAATCTGGGACTTCTCCTCATTCAGCTCCCACAAGCTCCACTCTGCTTGTGAGGTATCGCTGTCACCTGCGTCCAATCAATATCGCTCTGTTTCCCCCTGCGTTATTAAACTTTTTTTTTGGTTGGGGGTGGTGGGGGGTTGTTCATGTAATAACAGATTGCAGATGGATCCTGGGAGAGGCCGTAGGGGCCGGGAGTCACAGGTGTGGAGAGGCTGGTACTTGCTGACGGGGACAGGGAGGGCATGTCAGAAAGTTGCCTGCAAGATGTTCATTACTCACAGGGGCTTGCAGTTCAGACAGCAATGCTACAGCAGCCTTATTAAAAGGAGACCTGGGCCAGCTGGAAGGGAGGAGTCTCTTTTAACTATTTTTCTCTAAACCTGTTTTTTTGGTTGTTTTTTTACTCTTTTCCCCCGCTTCGGTGGGAGTCGGGTGCATTTGAGCAGAATTGAAGTGATTTGTAACTAATTGTCAGTCCCTTGATGCGAACTCGCAGCTTGTAAAATAGTGCGTTTAAAATGCAGATAGGAGGCTGACAGCCTGAAAGGTTTTTTTTTCTTCTTTTTTGTGAGCAGCAACCTTTGTATTAGAAAAAGGATGTGTTTCTGTTCTAAAACAAGGCAGTCAAGGGGAAGTGGTTCTGTCGAACATCAGCATTCAGTTGAGGCGTCGGAGGTATTAGGGCCCGCAGTATCATGAAGGCGTTGAATAACATCGGTTCTAAACATCAAAAGGAGTCTGGCTTGTCAGAAGCCGGCAAGTGGACTTAGAACTCCTCGCTTCGGTTTGTAACGCTGTGAACCGACACGCGTACCGTGGCTGTGGCGGCATCCGTGCTTGCACGTCAGGTGGCACATTTCCCTGTGAACGCAACGCTGTTGCAGCTCGGTAACTGTAAAGATCTTCAGATGTGGGATTTGATAGTTTTAATCCTCTACTTCCTGTCAGGTTTGGACATATCTCAGCTCCGGCAGCCTGACTTTGTCGGTTACTGGAGATGGGCAGGAGTCCACAGGCACCTTCATGTGTGAATTTTACATCAGCAAAATGAGGACAAACTCATCTCTTCGCTCTGAGTTTTCCTGCCCTGGCAGCTGTGCCCTGAGCCCAGCCAGGACGTCACCTGGAGAGCTGGCAGATGCAAGAGTTACAAATGCTGGCAAGAACTGTGGTGGAACCAAGAGAAGGTCACATGTGTATATACAGTTTATTTTAGGAAAAAAAGATAGCAACAGCCACCTCACAATCTTATCACCTTCCCTCTGTTATCAATTTCCAGTGAGGTACTTGCCCAATTACAGCAGTGACTAAAGCCACACATTAGGCAATATGAGTCTTTTCCTAACACGAGGGAAAGGGCAAGTTTGACAGTTTACACATATCACGCTGCTGAAATAATGAGTAAGACACTTGGATGTAATTGGAATGAACAGGAAGCAAAATATACATCCAAAGTATGATAAAAAGTTAAATAAATTCCTAAGAAGATCTACAGTCGGTATGTAAATACAAATAAATAAATAAAGCGAGACCGGAAGTGCTCCTTTTTTTGGCTGGATTTTTCTGAGCTGTGTGATTGGCAAACCTCTGTGATGTGAGGTTATTATGCACTAATGCACAAGGAATACAGATGGTAGGATTTTTACAGCTCTGCTGATGTTTAAATAACAATTACGGTTAGAAATAATGTGGCAAATGGCTGGAAAATCCAGCCGTTTTGCTGGAAATTACTGCAGTGTGAATGGGGTGTTAAGAGAGCAAGAGTATCCCTCTATGGCTCAGGAAATGTGCTGATAATGCCATTACATAACACCACACGTAAAAAGTTTTGTTCTTAGTCTGTTTTTGTGTTAGGTCTCAAGAGTGTTTTCATTAATATCCAAAGAGGTGTGATTCTAGAAATTGTCCTTCAGATGGATTTTGTGTCATATATATTTCTGTGCATCAAAAAATGCTGTAGCTTGCGAGGTGCCAAGCTGAAAATATGTATGCAATTATTCCATGCATATATTAAATCTGATAAAATCACTGAAAAATATATCAAATAATTTACAGCAAAAAAGGTGTAAAAGTGTAGCATTTCATACAATTACTCCTTCTGGAATGTATGATCTAACTAGTTTTATCATTGGTATTCAATGGCATCTGTAACACTTATTTCTAAATAGGACTGATATGGCCATTGTGTGCCATTTTGTCTAACACACAGCTAAACATATTCACACATATATATGCTTTGGTCTTGTACTTTCAACATCAGTCCTCTTCTAATCCTGTGTGATGTATTTTTGTTCCCTCCATCCTCTTTCTCCCTTTCTACAGCATGCCTTCTGTTGGCAGACACCAATAGTTAACCCCCTACCCACCCTCCCCCAAACCCATTCATCCTTAACCTCCAATGTGTAGCGTGTTACCTGGGGCAAGGTCGCCAACGATTCATTTGACAATGAAAAGTCATTTACACCCTGGAAACGCTTGGCATGCTCAATTTCACAAACTGTAGCGGTGGAAACGGTACGGGAAAAGCGTATGGTGAGGGTTTAATCCTTCTGCTCCTTTTCAGCTCTTTCCACCAACTTCAGCCAGAAAATACTTTTTTTGTTTTGTATCCATTCACTTTCATTTCTGTTTGGCTTGTAAATGTGGTGTTGCAGGTGTGGAGGTTGTACATTGATAAATGGTCTTTGCTCTTTGTTGGACAACCTTTGGATATAATATGAAGATGGTTTTAGTAAGATACACATCTTGCATAGCATGCACATGAAAGCGAAGTAAGTGCCAGAAATTTCTCTTAAACCTTTAATTACTCTAGAATACTTTTCTATTTAATTGGCATTATCTCCAGGTGAGACTGTGTGGGTGTTAATACACTTTCTAATTTGCAATGAACCCACTAATCGGTGCAATTTATTAGTCCTCGCTAAAAATAGATTCTCTCAATTTACTGGAGCGTTCCAATACAAACAGTGTCACATATTATCACAGTTCACCTGCTGAGAGGAACTCACATAGGAGAGCTGTAGCTGTTCAAAACATGGCTAAAGAGGACCAGCGGTGTCTGCTGTGCTTAATGTTATACGGTTGACCGTCGAAGGGCGGTCCCATAGTGGCTGTTATTTCCCATAGCCCCCCCAGAATGCCCCTGTGCTTTGCCTCGAGGGGATTTTCGGTGTCATGCAGGACGTTCTCTGGCTGGTGAGGACCAGTATCCCTGACACATCCATCAGCTACGATGTGTGCAAAACCCCGCTGCACCTCATAAGAACACACTCCAAAAAGCGCCTCTGAAGTCAGGTTAACACCATTCACATTCATTACACCATTACCTTTTGGTGTCAAGAATACATTCAAAATATCCCGTAGAACAGAAATAGTGTCAGTCTCTCTCAAGCTTACAGGGACTACCCAGCTGCTGGAATATCATAAGTCTGAGGTTTCTCCTCAATTAGAGGTCCATCTCCAGCTATCCCTTTCTGACATTTTTTTGGAAGTCCTTGCTGCATGGTTTCACTCCCACCTGAATTCTAATCAGCTTTATGGGGTTATTTCAGCCTGGTTTCTGTCTCTCACATCACTGAAACTGCCCTAGTTAACAGCCCCCTTACAGCTGCGGACTCTGGCTCCTGCAGCCTCTTTGCTAGGCTGGATCTGAGTGCAGCTTCTCACACTGTATAAACAAAAAAAACCCTGCTGCACCGGTTCCAGGATCTCTCAGGTCTTACTGACGTGCAGCTGTAATGAACCGTTAATGAGCATGTTAGCCTTGGGTGAATCAAAGTCTACCATCTCTCCTGTTACTTCCTCCACACCACAGCGGTCATTTCTGGAGTCAAACATGTCTATGTTTTACATTCTCACCCTTTGCTGCATATTCAAGTGATAATTTGCTTTCACAGCTATATAGATGACATCCTAGTCTGATTTGAACCTCACCTTATACCCATGTCCAGGTGAATAATTGTGCAGAAGAGGCCAGGGCTTGGATTAATGGTGATTGTGAACAAATCTACAGTCATAACACTGAAACAATTCTCACTGCTACTAATAGAACAGAAAATTGCATATTACAGTTAATGGGAAAACAATCCAGGTGTTAGATTTGAAGAGTTTGTCAGACTGTTCTCTCTCCTTAAAAATACTGCTTGGCTGAGACTCTGAGTATTAGTACATTAGATACAGGGAAACTGACTCATGTCTTCATCTCCTCCAGACTTACATCTTATAGCTGGGATGCTCTATTGACTGGCCTTTCCTGCTAAATCCCTTATGGAACCTGTTAAGAACAGTGTTGCGTGTGTTCTAACAAAAAAATCATCCAGAATCGCCCCTATCCCAGCCTTCTTGTACTGCCTACTAGATTTGCTGTCAATTCAACACACTTTTAAAAACAGCTACAGAAAAAATATACCCCTGATTTAGAAGGACCGTACATTGCAGTGAGCCCATGTACAAACCCAAAACTCCCACACACACTTCGTACAGCACGTCCCAACCCCCCGCCCCACGCCTCTTCCCTCTCTGGTGTCCCACCTCTGGAGCAAGCGCTCTCTCTGTACAAAACCCTCTGCAGTCATTCCCCTCAATTGTGCCCCTTTAAATCAGGCCCTAAGGCCCTCTTTCATCGTTCTAGCTTTTATGTAACCAGCTCCCATGAAATTTTCCCTCTGCCGCTGCTACTGTATTTCTGTGGATCCCTACTGCTGCTACATTGCAAACTTTTATGGTCTCCATTGCAGTGATGCAATAGCTCTTACACACAGTGTGACGGCTTGCTCTTACTGCATTACTGTACTGGTGCTAGTTCCCCACACTGTGCTCCTGTGCAGTACTGCCCATTGCCACGACTGCTGCATCACTGTCCCATACAGCTATTATGTCTTTGCCCCAATCATTATATGTGATAGCTCCTTCATACCTGCTACATCTGCTCAATATTGTATTGTTATGTTTCTGCTGCATAAACACTTATAATACAGAATTGGTGACGGTGCCTCTTGTATTGTTTGTGTGCCACCCATTGCAGAGGAAGTGTGTGCACTTCTCCCATACACCTGTGCACCCTAACAAGCACTGCTAGAGAAGTGAGCCGACACTCAATGAAGAGGAGCTGCTGACGGGCAGCTAGCTCACTGATGACAAATGCTAGCCTGTGGTCAACAGAAGTGTTACCCCAAGGAGCCAATATGGCTGTAACCCATTGATCCCTGGCTAACTTAAATCAACTATCCAGGCTTCAGGTGCCTATAGCACAAGAGGACAAGTCTCTGTAACCTGCCTACCTGGTTTTTATTCCCTAGTGTTGCCTGGGAAGTACCTGGAGATGACTGTATATATTAAAACTGCTATATAAAGAAAATATATTATTTATTATTATTGCTTCCTTCCTCTGAGGGCTAAAATGTATGGTAAGGAGAAAGGACAGAAGGTTCGGTGAGACGTCTTGACGTTATTGCTTGATATGAGCACCTCCGGATAGCTACACTACGCAGGTTCTCTTACTTAAAAACCCTCCACTACACCCACGTCTGATTATTTAATATACCAAGGGTGTATATTTAGACTCTTCCAGCCCAAGCCAATGGAAATGAAGGGGTTATAATCACTGTAAAAGTGACACTTTTAATGTTTTCAAATGAAAATGTTTAAACAAACATATTGATTAATTACTGTAGTTTAAGTGTCATAAAAGTTGTGTTTTGTGTTTTATTAAACTGTATTTCCCGCTGAGTGGTGTCAGATTAGATATTCATTTTTTATCCTATTTTGGATGTATTCTTATGCATCTCTCAACCTCAAGCCATGGTGTAAATTGAACTATCTGAATTATTTAAACATCTTACTGGCACAAATGGAAAATAACAAAAAGGAAAGCTATAAATGTGAGTAATTACCTTCTGTGGCTGCATCTTCTTTTTTGGAAATATTTTAAATAAAAGACTAGGTAAACCTGCGTCATGACCTGACATGCACCCTACATAAGTGAGTAACTGAAGCTATGAAATATAGATCTGTCTGTTGAGGGGGAGATATGCACATGTATACATGGGCATATTTATCACAGTGTCATTCAAAATGTGCTGTGGCAGCCATCATAAAAACGGCTGCAGTCTTGAATTTTCAACTTGCTGAAGCATCTACAGTGAAAGATGGACCGATTCCAAGGACGACATGTGACAATTTTCACACACTTCACTTAACAAACTGAGCAAGTACACAAGTCTGCAAAAGCTTTCCTGATCAGAACAGCCCTCTAGTCTAACAGACATAATGTAGTGGAACTACACAGTGGTTATTTAAATGTATGAAAAAAGAAGATGAGGAGGATGTAAAGGGAGAAGAGGATAAACAGAGAGAAAAAGAGAGAGAGAGAGAGAGAGAGAAGGGATGAAAGAGAAAGAGAGAGGGATTAAACAGAAAGGCTTTGAGGATGTGGGAGTTAGAGATGGAGAGACAGAAAGGGCAGTGTTGAGATGAATGTAAGCACATTTGGTGTCAGTACTTCAGCCCTTGCACCATCAAGCAACAGTCAGAGCGATTTTTACTGTTTCTTTTTCCCCCACATAACAGGAGCCATGAACCCCACCAGTCAGGTGCTCAACAGCTTCATTTTAAAGTCACTTTTTACTTTTCCATAAGTAATTATTTCCTTTATTCCGTACACAATTCTATTCCTGAACAAAAAGCGTTTCTCATTTCCCTTTGAACTGTGACTGCAGGCTTTTCTACTTGTATCTGTCCAAGACCTATTTGGTTGTGCAGCAAAATCTTACATACAAACGTATCAGTGCTGAAAGTCTTCTGGGAACTCTGAAATGTATTGATTGTAATTGGTACTTCTGGTAATTTTGTAATGGACTACTTTCATTTTTATACATAAACCTTTGTTTAAGTTAAGCCTGTACTGTCATAATGATCTTTTTGCTCGTCCAGCAAAATAATGAAGTTTCTCTTTCAATGCTTGTGCGAAATTCAGTCTCCGAGCCCAGAATGTCTGTTGGACTGGCTTCAACACAGGTAGTCTAAGCCAATGTGGGTTTCTTACTTGGACACCTACTCTTTGAATTAAACTGGAAGCTTAAATATTGCGCATCAAGCCACAAGCAGAACAAGTGCAATGTTTTAATCAAATCCCAATTTTCGTACCTATCACCCATCCTAATTAAGCCATGGCTAATTGGAATCAGAGGTGGGGAAGAAAAAAAAACATTTCTCTTTGCAGCCGTTTATTAATAAAGTTCTTTTATTTCTGCTCCAGCTATTTTAAAGAGAGACAACTTGAAACATTGGTGCGCGCAATGAAATGCACGACGGGAGAGCAGTTCACAGTTGGACCGGGAGCTGTTAGCGTGTCCTGTAGCATTTCTATAAACAGAGCTGCGAACTGTGAAACAATTTAATATTCATAGCACTGCTTATCACTCAGGTCTGTTTCCATAGTAACTTTCAGCACTTTCACCCATCCCCCTCCCCCGACCCCCCCCCATCTTGAGTTTACTTGTGAGAAACAAACGTTCGGAGTAGATGGATGGGCAGATGCTGGCAAGGCAAGCTGACGTTTTATACAGGAATACGCTGGTGCAGAGGGCGATTGCTTATGTATGTTTAATAGCCAGCGCACATTGACTTCCTGTGTTGAGATGCAGCTGCTGTGCGAAATTGATAGATCACGAATCACTAATGAGAAATGTTTGAGGTTCAAAGTGCAATGTGGCACCACGAGGAGACAGTCAGCACCTTAGCGCCAAACGAGGGGTTGCGTTTGCCTCCGTCGTGTTCCAGTCATCAGTTAAAAGACCTCTTGTTTGCATTTCCTGAGGAGATGTTAAGCATCTCCCATTTTTCACTCCACCCCCCCCACCCTCCCGGGCCTGCACTGCTCGGCTGGGTAAGCTGGTCGTAAATCAAAGCGGGCTGCGTTAGCCCAGGTTCAGAGAGGGAATCTGGAATACAAGGGGATGACTGCGGATTATGGGCTTGACGCCGCGCTGCCGGTGCCTCCCCATTTTTAATGTTGTGCGGTGACCTTCCGACGGCCGGGCGGTCGCTGTGAACTTGTACCGCGGGCTTAAACAGGGTGTGGATGGAGTGTAGACATGCTCTCATGTAGTCCAGTAACCTTGGCGAGTGGGGACTGGGCGTGACAGTGACAGATTCTGTGTCGGTGACTTGTGGTGTGCAGGGGAACTCGCTCGGGGGTTGGGGAATGGGGGCGGGTCGGATTTTGGAGACAGGCCCTGGGAATCTCCCCCCACCCCCGCTCATTTCTTGATAAAGAACCGAGTGATGTCAGAGGCCACCTTAGAGGCGGCCAGTCCTTTCCTCATTTGGCTCCTTTCCTTGGCTTGCTGGGAGGTCCTCTGAAAACCAGACACATCGCACTTGAGTTGTTTTACTATAACAAGACGTATGATGTTGTATTTCTTGGACTAAAGCAGTGTAAATTTCATTGTATGTATGACTGAGTGGGTGCTGAGTTGTGTTTTTGGTGTTTTTTACTGATAGCATATACAGTTTTGTTTGTAACAAAGATTGAGAATGTTTATATTGTGTAGCTGTATTTCTAGACTGTGTGTTAGTCTATACCTGACTAAGATGTATCTTGAGATGTTGTAGTTCTCTCACTGAGAAGCTGAGTATTGTGCTGTTGTATTTATCTAATTAAGGTGTATAGTAGGGTCGTGCCGACTAATCAGTCAATGCAACTATTATGCTGTTATGGACAAATTTCCAATTACAACCATCATGCAACTATTGAAGAAATTCATGGTCTTGGGAAAAAAAAATAGCTCAGCGTCATTTTGCTCTCTCAGCCTTGTCTTCAAAGCAGTGTGGATTTTATATCAGCTTGCTGATACCATTTCCCCATCAGACTTAACTTTAAGATTTAATGTTACCAAACATTTTTGGTAAACTTTCATTCCCAGCTCCAATAATCTCACACAGATCAGTAAAACTTGACAGTTGTAGATATCCTGCATGGCATGTTTTAGAACAGAATTATCCCCTTACAAATACAAACCCACCTGTCTCCAGTTAAAAAATCATATACGTATGATTTTTTAACTGACTATGAATGTTGTGCTGTAATTGAAAGGAAACTGATATGTTGTATTTCTCGGATTCAGAAGGTGCATGTTGTGTTGTATTTCAGTGATCATGAAGCTGCATGTCGTTTTTTTTGTATTTCTCTAACTGATGGTGTGCATTGCATTGTACTTCTTTGATTGAAACCGTGAAAATGGCTGATCTTCCTTCTCAGAGATGCTACAGCTGTCATGGCAACAGCTAATGATGACCAAATTGCTAAATTCAAATGGTAAATACATTGCACAATAGCTTCAAACAAGTTTTTTGTTATGCCCTACATGTCCTGCTCACACATTTACTTCCAACTACTTTTGAAGTTTTGGGAGTATTACTTTGTAAGTTACTTGGTAACAGTCTCCTCAGACCCTTAAAGACTTCAGATCTCTTAATGGATAAATTCCTGAATGGAGGCACTGGGACTGGTGAAATTACTGATGGGTAGCCAAAGGGACAGCTTAAGGCACACAAAAATGTAACTGATTGAACAGACGTGGGTCCACACCTCTCTGTGGCAGACAGTGCAGAGTGTCTGCAGGTTGTCCAGGGAACACTGTCCTCCACCGCTGAAGACTGGTCTGATGTGATCCACCTGCCAAAACTGCCCCTCCACTGGGTTCCGGATCATCTCATTGAGCTGGGACACACAAAACGACAGGGCCATTACAATGTGTCACAATAGAGTAGAATTTAATAGAATTAGAAAAGAATGGAATAGAATACAGAATGTATTGTCCACCTAGAATAAAAATTTGTGTTAGGCTTCATCTTCCCTACATAAAATTTAAAACAAATTACTAAGAAATTAACAATTCATGCACAATTCATGTATACATACAGATCTACATAACTACACAATCTACAGACTTTGCTGTTATTCTGTCTTTGACTCTAGAAGAGATGCATATCATGTTGGAGCCTTATTTCACCTTGCAATGCATTTGCAGGGAAGTCCTATCCTTAGCTGACCTTTTCAAACAGAACCATCTGCTTCTCTTTGGTGCAGGCAACAGTTAATAGTGGGCAAATCTGGGTATATCTGCTATTAGTATCTGTGACTGTAAGTGTCCATGCAGACAGTGTCAAGTATAAAGCTGAAACACTCCAGGCAGGAGAATTCAGACACCCATGGCTGAAAGTCCCGGACCCATTCTGCTAATGTTTTGCGCGACGCTCTGCAGTAACTTCTCACTGCCCCGTGGTCGTGTCTTTACAGCGGAAGCCATCGGAGTAAGAATAACACCGGCGTAATGCATCAGGAAATGAGGCGGGGAGACGGAGCCGCGGAATGAAAGGCCCGAAGCGACTCAAAGGACTAAAGCGCTGGCATTTCGATTTAAGGCAAAAGCCGTTTGGGCTTTGGTGCCTTTTTGAGGTGGAGACACCTCGGGGAGAGTTTGGCGACAGAAATCAATCCCCATTCCGGGCATGTAGCCCTCCGCCTTAATTAGCCCTGTACCATCGGGAGAAGGGAGGGGGACATATGGCGCTTTTTTTCTGAGCATGGAACAGCCCGTCCCCCCCTGGGTGCCCCCCTTCCTCTTCCTCCCGGTCGATACTTCCAGACCCTGCTTGGCTTCGCTATGGGGAAGCAGCCCCTCTGGGGCAGTGAACCTACCCGAGGCTCACTAAAGCTCTGTGCCACCAGTATTTATTATCCAGCGCGACGGCCATTTCCCTTGGAACGGCCTGTTAGGCCGAATACAGCCATTGATTTGTGAGAGGTTGCTTCTGAGGGCTTTGCAGGAAAATGGCAAACAATATCAAACAGAGGACCCGGCAGGGTCTGGGCAACATTAAAATCAATGCAGATCCAGGGCGTGGGGGGAGGTTGGGGGCTAGATTCTGTTTCCTCCGAGCATCTCAAAGACTGAGGTATCTGTAGCACCCCCCCCCCCCCAACCCATCCACCCTCCACCATTCCTCCATCCTCCTCCGCCCCCGCCCCACCCCCCCCAGCCACCCAAAGGAGCCAGCATCTCCTCATTGTTGCCAGCTTCCAGGGGGACTTGCATCCCACGCAGCTTCAAATCGTTTATCTTCCTCTTGCACAAAGCTGCAGATCGAGGGGAATGGAGTCTGTACTGCCATTTCTCTGCCCCCCCCCTCCCCTTGCGCTGTTTGTCAGCTATAAAGACGCCTTTTACTCCTCTTGGGTCTGAGGTAACTATGGAGAGGGGAAAAAAATCACACTCCGGAACTGAAGGGCTAAAATAAACCCTTTGTCATCAAGGCGCACGTATGAAATAGTAAATGATTTCGCAAAGGCAGCTGTGCTTTTCTGTACTTTTTTTGTACGGCAGAATGTCAGATTATTTTAGAATTTGAATTAATCCCCTCATTGATATATATTTTGGTTGCTCGCTAACTCGTCCGCAGCTTCGCGGTTTAAATGACAGCTGTGCTCAGGGTGATGGTTCTATTTTTTCGTCTAATTGGAATGAAAACAAAATCCAAACATCATTGTCATATCATTAAATCTGAGAATACTTGTAAGACCCTCCTGTTTCGCACATTCTAAGAACTTCAAAAAATCCCAACCCAGAAACACTATCTTTAATCAGGTATAGACTTCCGATTCTTTCTTCTTTATCGTAAAAGACAGATTAAAGTACGCAGGAGGAAAAGTCTGCGATTGGTAAGGATTACCCAGGAGCCAGTGAAGACCCACTTTACCTGTTTGAGGGACAGCTGAGAGAGCCAGGTGTTCTCCAGCATCTCCTTCCTGTTGGCGGCTGGGGCATCACGGACGCGCTGGAACAGCTGGTGGGCGTTGAGGCCGCAGCGCTGGCACACGCCCTGCTCCGTCTCCAGCACTCGAGCGCGCATGTAGGCCTGGCTGGTGCGCACCTGGAACTCCTCCTGGCAGGTCCGCCCACAGAAGCGCGTGTCCCAGGCTCCGCCCTCCCCACAGGGCTGCTGGCAGGACAGACACAGGGGCTTGCCCTCGCTGTCCACAGCCTGCAGGTATCCTGCCCCCTCCGACAGGTTCGTAGGGTCCCGAGGCTGGGCCCGTGGGGAACTTTCCTCCTCTCTATGAAGGGAGAGAGAGAGAGAAGTCTGTTTGTGGAGACCTGAACAAGACCAGGTAGAGCATTCAGGAACAGAGAAGAGTAGAAATCTGTCTTGTTTTATATGTCTGAGTCGGCAAGCTTTCTTTGAGTTCTTGGACAAGGTTTATTTCCTGTTCCTGTATCTTTCTTGACACACCCTCTTCAAAACTCTGAAACAAAGACTGAGATAGGAGAAGAAAAAAATAATTACATTAAAACTCACAACAAATGTATTTGAAACTTTAATGCAAGTTATTATGTGTGTTTCCAAGTTTGATGTTTGACTGAACAGAGTACAATGCCACATTATGCCAATGAGAGTGTTGACTTGCTTTCGCTGCAGTGGGCTCCTATTCTCCCAGAAGCCCCTGCTGTTATTCAGCTGGACCTTCTGGACCAGCATTGCCTCCTTCGGTTCCCATGGCAACATGTATCAGCCAATGAGACTTCACTTGCCTTTCAGACTGTGGATTAAGCCTTCATCCCTCAAAGATAAATATTCACAGGTTCCAAAAGCCCCTTTTTAGACACTACGGGCTTAAAAAAAGCAAATAGTCTGAGGAGATATCTTTACCCCTTTGAGTCCTTTCATTTCATATTGGACTGACTGGCAAAGCCCCTGGAAAAGACGTGGCTGCTCCAGCAAAGAAGGCATTGTGCAGGTATGTACATGCACACAAACATACACAAATACATACATTACTCTTCAATAGCATCATTTCCACTACACTGCGCTACACTTTGTTTCTTAATCCCAGCTACATCCTCTGATCTCATCTGAGCTTCATCGTCCCAACCCACCAAAACACATTCAATTCCAACAGCGAGACTGGACCCACAACAAGAGTGTGCTGGCGTTCCACACCAATGCGTATTGAACAAAGCATGCTGTGCACTGTACAGCAGGGATGGGTTTTTACCAGCTCTTACTATGCTGGGGATCCAATCTCGACTCTGTATGTGATTTTGGCTGCAGTATCGGTCCCTCTGTGTTGTCGCCACCACCACAGAACTCCAATCTGCATCCTCTCGCATGCCCTTGATCTGATCAAAGGCAGGAATGCACACGGTGGAAGGCGTGTGGAGGACCTTCCCCTTGATGATAAAAAAGGACCCAACCACCTCAGAGTCGCAGATGCAACCAACCCGTGTCACAGATCTGCCATTTGATGTTCAGTGACAGCAGCGTTAAAAAGTGCATCCGAGGCTCTATCTTTTGAGATCAGATCAGCGTGCCATGTCAGCGATCCCCACCGTTAACCGCACTTCCGGATCGAGGGGAAACTTGACCTACTCATTGAGCGCGGGGTTGGTCGTTTGAGCGGGCTTCCTCTTGCTGAAGAAGGTCTCCCTGGCGACGGTGCGGACGGTCCCCCCTTCCCTCTGGGCGCAGCTCATGGATGCCTGTGCCACATCCTCTTTGGTGAGGTACCTGAATTGGGGAGGGTGGGGGTTGGGGTTGGGGAGGGGGGTAGAAACGGAAGTACCATTCAAAGCCATGTATCAAAGGAAGAGATGCGCTGACAGCCAACATCGCTTTCACACATCTGCATAAAAGAGAGACCCCCTCTTCAAAGAGCAGTGTACAGGGTCGGGGGCCGGGGGGCTGGGGGGGGATGAAAAGGACCACATGAAAGACACATCCCGCTCTGCTGCTGACATACAGGCAGGGGTTCTGGGAAGGGGGGGAGGGGAGGGGTCTCGGGTGTGTGCATGGTGCAAATTGATTTTGAAGAGATCTCCCAGAATGGTCCTCAAGGAGCTGGAAGCAATCGCTCTGGAAGAAGTACAGGACACCAGGTTCTCACCTTTTAATTGTCGCACTTCTCCCATCGCTTACAAGCTGCAAATGGGGAGAGAAGCCACTCAGCTGAAGGTGCTGGGAGACTGGTTACCTTTCTGAGTGAGAACTGATTTACAATAAAACACACTCGGCGATCACTTTCTGTTCTGCCAAGCCGAGGAACTCCTCAGCGTGCCAAAGTTTGTGTGCCTGAAAGTAAGTATTTCCAGAACTTTCTGGTCAACTCACTACTCACTACTGATTCACTACAAACCCTGAGATGGTTCTGCTTTTATTTCATCTGAACAAAGCTTAATTGATTAACGAACCTGAACTTAATTATTCAGTATGGATTATGAAACACTGTGTACTTCCAGCACATGGTCACCTGCCTTCATTAATCCTAAAATGAATCCATTTATGTAGATAGGAGTTTTGATGAAGCAAACAACAGAAAAATGTGGCACTCCAGGACCAGGTTGCCAAACACAACGCTAATGCATGATGTTTATGGCAGGGTCCATGTGTAATCCGTGAGGGCACTTCAGAGGCTGATGAGGATTAAGGACTAAATCACACATTTAGAGACTCAAAGTATCCAAATTTGTGCACTAATCCTGGATCAGGGCAACCGCACTCTAAATTCAGAGTCTGCCCCTCGCTGGCTGCTTATTCCTGTGCTTCATTTATTTCATATTGCCTTTCATCAAGTTAACAGATAACTCAAGTCTTCTTTGCACTGATGGTTTGGGGAATCAAAAGTGTATAGAGAATGCATGGCATCCAAATGTTGGGGGATGATCAAGTGGTTTTTACAAGCCAGGTTTTTAGGAATCTATTCTGTGCAACAGCCATACTCCTTTGACAAATTCCACTAGGTCTTTAATGGCCACTGAGTGGCTGCCCTGGGTGACAGTTCCATCTGAGGGAGGTTCCAACACTAGATGCCCGGTCAGCGGGTCGGAGGACGGCTTGCCTTTTGGTGATGCTCTGTCTGCGCTGGCCGTTTGTGATCTCCTCCAGGGCCAGGATGGGGCTGTGGAACAGGCGGGCGCTCCGCCGGATCACCCTCTGCTTCATGGAGGTCAGCGTGCTCCACTCCCGAACAAAGCGCAGCACCTAAACGGGTCACCGCAGTGTGAGTCCATACAGGGCCTCACTGTACTCTCAACTGGGCCATAACGTGATCTCAACACAACAGGGGCACACAGCACTCAGTACACAGACACTCTGCACTCACAACAACAATCACACTTAAAACTACTGTTGTCCATCTACCAGACTGAAAAAATAAGGGTGATCATTCCTCATCATTACAGGTTTCCTGAGCTGTGGAATACCTGAAAGTATCACAAGTGCAGCACCTAAGAGTCTAGACCTGAGAGCAGCAGTGCTGTCTCAACTGCACTGCACTATAAACCAAAAGCCATCAATCTACCCTGCTCCACTCTAAATAAAAGGTGATCCTGCCATCTCAGCACAGGCTTCTGAACTACCGAATACACGGCATATATTCTTACCTGGAAATCAAGTGTGAAGCCTCACCGTTTTTAAGTCTCTTTTAAAAAGACTTTTTTAGACTTGCTTTCAGATGTGTATATCATTTATCATCGGTCTCTTAGTTCTCATCTTTTATTCATGACCTGATTGTGCCTCTGTGCTCTGCTTTGTCTTTTTATATTTGCCTTTCAGTTACTTAAACTGCCATTTTGTTTTAGTCCATTGCTCTATCTGAAAAGCACCAAATAAGACAAGTACTGTATAACATTATTATTATGATTATATTGATGATGATGATGATTATTATGATTATTATTATTATTATTATAGTTCAGTATCCAGGCAAATAAGGCAGGTCATTATTGACTCACGTGTTATGGATACCAGTGTTCTGGGACTCAAGAGAAATGAGCTGTCTGCATCCTTACAACACGAGCCCTCAGCTGAAATGGAAAAACTGGCCTATTGTACATAAGTGTTGTACATAACTCCCTACAAATGGGTAGAGGACAGACTCAAGTGAGAAAATCTGTTCCATTAACAGCAGCATTGTGTGTTATTATATGCTTGGGGCGGAGATGCTTTTTACTTCTTTTCATCTCCCTCCTACAATTATTATGTTCTTTCAGTCACCTTCTTTTACTGTAGCAGTGTTGGGAAAAGCCACTCTGAATACCTAGTTAAATAAGGTATCAGTAACTCTCCATTGGGGGTAGTTTAACTCCTGCAAAGCTACCCTGGAGAGATTAACAATTAGGTATAATACATTTACTCTGAAAACGTTACTCAGGACTTTGAAACTGCTTCATGAGAAAAACATCAAATATCTAGTGTACTTAGCCAAAACGTCATGGAATAAAAAAACAAGAATGTGACAATAATTCTTTGATGACAATGATATTTAGTTTCAAGGAAGACAAGGAAATATTTAGTTTCAAGGAAGAAAAGTTTTACAGTTTAGCCATTAGGCCTTTTATACTAGCACTGTCATTGTAATTCATGACCTTTCAGGAGTCTGAGCAGTGTCAAGCCGCACACATGGTACCAACACTAAAAAAATCAGGTGGAGCAGAAGGTAGACCCAATTAGGTTACTGCTCTAAAGAAAAAAGAAAACTTAGCAAGTAGTGACAGAAGCATGCTACACTGCTACAAAGTACATAGCAAAGTACATGCAAAATGTACAAAGCTACGATAAAAACTACCAGGATTTGGAGTTAGTTAAACCACCATGCTAAGGGAAATGCATGTATACTAGTTGTTTTACCACAAGCAACGCCATTGCTCTCAAACATTGAGCTGCCACAATGGGATTCTGACTCATTATGGATTCATGTTTATTTCCAATGATCTCTCATGTTTGATCTCTAATCAAAAAACAAAAGGATCTCTAATTTGAAAACAAACAGCCTTCCACTCTGGCTCTGTAATATTTTCACAAGATAAATGTACATTAGTGATTGCTTTATTAGAACAACCTGAAAAATCCCCCTCATGCTTTCTTTCGTATGTACTGGTCACCTGTTTTGTCTCACCTCTGTGTTCACCTGGGGGGTTTGCTGGTGAGTTTTGTGTTTCCTGGCTCCTGTACACCTTTAAACTCTGCCTGGTCTGCACACTGACCTGCCTCCTGTTCTCCTGCCGCCTGAATGCCGTGGGCAGGTCCTCCCAGCTGTCCAGCTTGATGTCCAGGGGGATGAAGTTACAGTTCAAGGGACTGCCCTCCTAACAGCAGAAGAAGCAAAAATAAGAGGCACTGAAATGCATCTTACACACACACACAAACACTCACACGCAAACACGCATGCGTGCACACACACACATGTATACACACACACAGACGCGCCCACACACACACACAAAACAAGACTCTGTTTCACTTCACAAGTCTCATCTCTTCACCTTTTAACTACACCACTTGCACATGCAGTTGATTCACCTTTTATGATCTGTCATTTACCTACACTCTAGCTTTAGCTCAACTGGAGTCAACGATAAAAGAACAGGAGTGGGCAACATCGCGAATACGATTAAAATGGATACAAGCAATGGCCAAGGGGAAACCATCAAACAGCCCCCTTTTTGCTGGTTACAATTCTTTATTAGGCTGAGTGCCATTTTGCCACCCGTAATCTCATTAAAAAATCCCTTTGTTAAGACTTAAACCCCTGAGAGGCCTTAAACAAAACCTCTGGTATTAACATAATCTGACACCCAGTTTAGTATAAATCACTGCCGCTTTGTGCTGCGCGTTTTAGCGAGCGCTTTGAGTGCTATCTCTTTGAGACGGTGAAGTCTCCTCTTTTATGGCTCATCAGATTATTATCCAGACTGTCAATGCGTTCCACTTTAAATCTACTGCGGATATGCTCTTTCGCCGTCTAGCCATGATGCTCTTTTCTGCCTCCCCCCAACCCATCTTGTCCTTTCCATTTCGGACTTCCTCACACTTTTTACGTCATATTTTTAAAGATTTCTATGTAATTTTAAAACATTTTTAAATTGCCTTAATGTTATTTTAAAAATTTAATCTTAAAACATTTTAAAATGCTTTCCGATGCAAATTGACCACAGATGATGCACAGCATGCAACTGCAGCTTTCCCCTTCCGGTTTTTCCCTTATTCTTCCAACCTGAACTCAACTAAACTTGTTGACCTCACTGCAGCACCCGCTCTGCCAGCTTTGGGAGGAGATGGGACTCCGTTTCACACGACGACAATCTCACTTCTATTCACACTGCAGCCGCACCACTAATCGTACACTGCCTATGACGTCGGAAGATGACATAGTCAGGGTATCCTCAGTTCATGCCACCACAGGCACCCTGCATGACCAGAGGGGGCGCTCTTGCGATGAGGCATCACAGTGAGACTCGCCGGCAGGGCTCCCAGGTAAACATCTTACCCTGTGAGCCACCTGGAGGCACCAACTACAGCTTTTGGAATTAGCCAGGTCAAGTTTAAACTGCATTCCTGATAATTCACTTCCTATACCATTAATTCATCCATGTTTCCCTGTGAACGCTGGAGTGTAACATTTCAGAAAAATACCACCTTGTTCATTTCCTGTGCTTTACTGCATGAGTGCTTGCAATCATAGGCTAACAGGTGAGAGAGGCAGACAAAGTGAGATTGCGTGGCTTTAAGTGCAGAGGTGGCGCCCAGCTTGAAGTGCAAGGCACCGCTAGGCCCTGGAGGCACATGGGGCGGGGGAGGCAGCTTTGCCGTTTCAAGTTTCAATTTTCAAAGTTTTATTTGTCACATGCCAAGGTATAATGTACAGTAAGCAGTACAATGATGGTCGGCAGCAGGGCACACTGTGCAAACCTCACAATAGAAAAAAAAAAATTACTTATATATATTATTTATATTTTACATATATATATTAAATATAAATGTGCCAAACTCACAATATAAAAATATATTTTAAAGAATATAATTAAGGCAAATATAGTATAAAGAGAAGGAAGAAACTAGATGGAGTAAAAGCTATAGAGACAGCTAGGTCAGAATTATGCCACACTGCAGGCTGCATTTAGCGTTCTGATGACCTGGGGGAAGAAGCTCCTGGGTTACCTTGGTGTAGAGATAAATCCTGTCGGTGTTGCGGCTGGCGCAGAACTTCAGGCCCTCGTACAAAGGCAGGCTGCAGTCGGCAGGATCGGTGGGATCAGGTTCAGGATCACAGATGCTCTCTATTGAGAGGGAGAGGGGAGGAAATTCATTACTGCCAACAATGAGCATCCACAATGACAGCAAGGACCACTACTGAAGAACAACCACGGTAACGCACTCTCAGGTCTGATGAGCAATTCTGTGGTCACATCCCTGACTCAGTAATGAATATAAGCTTTTGAATCAGGGTTCTGCATTTGAAGTCGGTTATTACCTCTGAAGCAAATTTAAGTCGCCGCTTTAAGTGCAAACCAAGCGATGCCACTGTATTTCTGTGTATTTTTACAATTAATTGGCTTAGTTTTCACACAAGGAGCAATGGGAAGGTGGAAAGTACAACAAAATCCCCCAAAAACATGACAGTAGCCATAAGATAGCAAGATCAACGATCCAGTTATTGATTATGAGGACCTTTGCGGTGACATCTAAAAAATGAAAATATCAATGCAAAATCATCAACCGATTTTAAAATACTATTGCGCTCTGCACTACCATTCAGTGTTTACTTCTTGCCAAAGAAATACATTGAGTATGAGTGTCAGCTGCCTCAGGCACATGGATTAAAGCACACACACTTCCTATATAATATAACTGGGCACATATAGCTGGGCATTCCTAAGATCAGATTCACCGTCAGAGCTGAAAAATTTAAAAGACATTTGCAAAATGATGTATACCATCAATGTCACTGGAGCTGTAAACTGTAATGAGCACAAACCTACAGGCACTGTGAATGTCTGGCCTACTACCTAGTTGTGTAGCTATAACCTTTAAGACAGACCTGGAAATTAGCCCAATGAATCTACGGTGAAAGGCCTGGGCCCTAGCCTACTGAATGTTGTGTGGGTCTAACCTGAGCAAAAAGGAGAAAAATAAATAAATTATGGCTTGTCTGCCAAGGTAGCTCTCCCTGTTTCCGGTTGTGAGGAAGATGAGCGATGATGTGGTGGGGCAGCGCTGCCTCCAGGCCTCTCGGCCGGTGATGTTGCTCCTCCTTTTTCTCTGTCCAGTTATTAGTACTGGGATGCGAAGTATAGATGTAAAAGTCCCACACGCCATGCATGGTATTTTGAGGCGGCCAATTGGACGAATCTGAATGTGGGAAATGATATATGTTCCCCAAACAGCCCTTATGCAAACACAGGGTATCCCAAACCAGGTACATGTGTAAAACCCAAACTGTGGGTTGTGACCCCTGCAGAAATTCGGTTTCACACACAGTTGGACCGTCTACAGGGCCTGTATTTGCTCTTTTATCCAAACACCGAAAAAAACCCAAAACCAAACATAGTTGCAGACCTCCAGTTGCGTCCACCGTCTCTTCCAAATATGCTGCCACCTGCTGTCTCCACGCCTTCCTGTCAGGCGGTCCTTTAAACTTACCTGCCCCGCCGCGCGTTGTTGACGACACAGTGTGGGCCAAATCAAAGAAACAATATATAAACAATCCATGTCTAGAGTGAGTCTATCCTTCAATATCTTACAGAGTGATGGAGCACTGCTGCTACAGATAACACAAATCTATTTCCTTCTCACAGTACAAAAAAAACTATTCACTCTTGTACATTTTCAGTCAGCCATTTCTATTGCATCAGCTGAGAGAGTTCAGTTTGTTAGAATAAACTTCTAATACATTCAAATATGCTGTATGCGTAAATGTCTCAAGATGTTCACAATATGAATCATAATACATATTGCATGGCGATCCTTGTATAATGTCATCATGCAGCAAGTGTTTAGATACTGTTATTTTTATTACCCTAAATGTAGAAATGTCTTCTGTGCTCAGCCTCATGCCACATAAACACGCAAGCATTCACCTTTCCCAAGCAATAACTTACTTTCCTTCTGTAACTATAGTTACGGGCGTAATCTGTTCCTCAGCCAGAAATAGATGAATAAATAGACACATAAAAACACCAGACTGGTCTGTGCAGGAAGGAGTATAATGATGAATGGCTTGTTGTGTTAAACTTAATTGAGAAGATCAAAGGGTCACTAAATCAATAATCGATCATTAAAAAAAAATTAAAAATACAATACCACGGTAAAGCTAAACTGCCTTAGCTGTGGAATTTGAGTGGAATCATTTTTCTTTCCACATCGCAATCAACGGCTAAAGTGTGTACGCACACCGGCTAATGCATAATTTATTAATGTAATGTAACAGTGAACGTGATGTGATTTGGGTGAGCAGTGCCAGAGGAAGTGACCGGCATGAGGAAATGTATCCGCGTGCCGCTCGGAGCTAAAAATGGTAGGCGCGTTGCTAGCGCTTTTACGTTGACGACGGGGCCCTGATGGAAGCAATCATCATGCCATTGCCTATATACTGTAGGTCAATTTTATTGGCCGACCGCTGTGTTTCACATTAACCCGCACCCCCGGCCCCTTCCCCCCCAGGGGGATAAAGAAAGTGGCATTTGAAAATAGCCCATGGGCGTCATGTTGGAAATCACACAACACTATTAAATGCCATTAAGAGCACCTCCGATCCTGTGTCGCCCCTCCAGGAAAATCAGCGGAGGAGTGAGAGAGAAAGAGAGGAACGCTGACATTTCTCAGAAAACCTGCTTCTCCCTCACCTGTTCAATGTGGCCGGCCATTGTTTTCTGAGCAGAAACAGAGGCGGCAGATGTTTTTGTTGGTTGGTGTGGGTCTTCGAAAGCATTTCGTCAGTCGATTGTAGTGCTAATTGCAGTATTTGTGGTACACCCCCCAATGGTGATCCAGGATCCACAAACAAGGTTCCTCTCTCGTATTTGCCATCATCTGTTCACCATCACCAATGCTTTTGTGGGTCAGGTGCGAGAATGCCCAGCAAAGTGTTCCTTTCATATTGCGACAAACTGCAACAACTTGGCAAGCTTAAGGCTCCCATCCCTTATTACCAACCATTATAATTCACTCCTAATATCACTGAACCCCCCTATAAAACATCCTTGATCCCTACACCAGTGCAATAATGAAGGGGTCCTGCATTCTGAACAGACACTGTAAATCAAGAGGAATTTCTCCAAGGTTGAATAATAAAATAAAGGACATGCCATTTTGGTTTGCAGCTTATACTGGTTATATAGATTTTTTTCTTATAAAAAGGATGTGCTTTTTGAATATATAATATACATTTCTTTTATTACCCTGTCCTTCCAGAGGGACTCAAACCTGTGAGAGGTAATCCCGCCAAATAAAAAATATGAAATTAAAACAGGCCATAGAAATATATTTCAGCCTATTTTGAATCTCTTGGCCTGCGGTGGGAAGTCGGGAAACCGGCAATATCCTCTGGACAATAACGATCCACAGCCCTGCTGAGATGGAATATTGATGCTTCATTTAAGAAGAGTGACAGCGTTGTACCACAGGGTAGCAATTCCCTATGGGTGAGCGACCGCAAACAAACTAGGAGAAATGGCATGCATGCGTGCATGCAAGTATGTGAGCACATGGGGGGCGAGCACGTAAGGCCCTAAAACGAAGAGCCGGGGCTATGGGGTGAGACGACAGGTGGATTACCCTCGGTGTGGCTGTGGGATGCTGGGCTGTGGCATGTAGACTCCTTGGTCACGCACCCGTCTTTCTCCTCCCTTCCCGACACTGCCCCTCCCTCTGTTTCGGGCTCCACCCCCACTGGTGCTGGAGGGCGGGGACCGGGTCTGGGGTTGGGGTCTGGCTCGTCATCTGAACTGGAGATAGTTACACAGGGGCTCGTCTTCATCACAAGCTGCCCAGATCCGGAAGCACAGCTGGATATGGTGTCTGAGGGGGAGGGAGATGAAAGAAGAACATCTCCAATGAAGCATCTCTGCTCACTCGACAGTAATTAAAGCACACAAATGTACCTGGAGCATGACTAAAGGGGACATTCAGCTGAAGAGGGAAAACAGAGAAACACATAAATGAGATAACTATTAATTACAGCCCAATTATATCTTTTATATTGAGTGCCATTGATTAAAATCACCATGGCAGCAAGCCAGTATTTGGTGTCCTGCATCTGCACTGCAATATATGATTATGTTCATGTATATATTACAATTCATTGCCAGAAGCAAAGTGTGGACAAACACTTTTTTCAAAAATACCTACTTATGACACATTTCATCCATCATACTAATATAACCAAAAATTATGTTTACAAAACGAAAACATAATGTCTTCTAATTTCACTGCCCAAGAGGTGTTCAAAATTGTAGGACTTGTGCAAATCCATTACGAATTTATAAAAAATTACTCTGCACAGCACTTTTCCAAGCGATACCAAATTTTAGTCTTGGTGAGAATATATAAATGTAATACTGAAAAATCTCCCTTTTTGTCATTTGAAAGAAACAAGCATAGAATCAAGCATAATTTATTTCCTTTTGATTCACTATAGCATGTCTGATTTTGGCAACATTTGGCACAGTCTCTATATTTAAATCCTCACTTTAAAAAACGAGAGATTTACTGGGTGCTGGATGTGAGATGTTCTCCTAAGATGTGGGTTCTCATTTCTGTATTCTGAGGACAGCGCCCGCAGAAGCAGCTTAGGCCATCATTGACCTGAGTAATGACTTGTATGCTTTAACAATCCCCAATCCTCTTTAAGAGTGCAGAAACTCTCTCCCGATACCACGGAGACAAGAGACAGACGCTGTGCTTTTTCACCGCACCTCAGAAACACTGCTAATTGTCTTTCCACTCTGAAGACCATTTCTCAAAGGCCAGCTTATCATGGATTTTCTCAAATGTCATCGGAATTTTTGCCCCCCAACCCCCACCCCCCAACCCCCACTCCCTGGGCGCTAGCTTCCATTTTCATTCTGAACAGAAATGACTTGAGACAGCTCGATTTCGGCTCATGTTTTACACCCATATTTAAAGAGGGCTGAAACTGAGAGATCAGCTGGACATATATCACGTTGGTAAAACACCCTGCCTTTAAGCAGGTCTGGTTTCTCCGCTTTCATGAAAGCAAAGGATTCTTCGCACTTTTCCCCTCATACCTGTAATTTCAGCCAGCAAGAAACATCTCACATATTCCACACAAAACTGTACAAAACAAATCAATTCACTGTACGGTACAGCCTCAAAGGTCTAAATCAGAGTTATGGACTGACCACTCAGCCAATTAAGATACGATACCTGCCTACATGTGTGGCATATACAATTACATCTTATTAAGCTTCTCATTATAACTGATACAAACATGCATGCATTAATGGGAGTCACATTTCAAATCAGGGAAACACTCCAACTAACTTCACAATTAGACATAGGTCACTGAAAAGGAGAAAAGGTTCAGAATAGCCTTATGACAAATGATGACAAGAAATAATTAATGCTCACATACATCCCAAGACCCCAATTACTACTGTTTGGATTATGACTTATAAACTTAAACTAAGAATTATTACAACAAAATGGTAAGTCATTTTACAAATAAGGATACGGTAAATAAAAAAGATTGGTATTATGAAATTACTTTCAGCGCGACAAACTCCATGTCCAATGCGTTCCTATTGTAGAGGCCAACTTTAGTTCTACATATGTGTAGCTAAAATGGGCACATGAACCAAATGTAGCACATAATCTGGAAAATGCATGTAAACCTCGTGTTTCCATTACCGCAGTGGGGAATTGAAATCACTGGACACAATGAAGGCAAGAGCCCAACGGTTGCCCATTAATACCGCCTCTCTGCTCTGTACTGTACGTGAGTGTCACGTCTCAACCTCGGCCAGCAGGGCGGCGCCACTGCTTCCTCTTTCATTAGAGACGAGCCAGGGTGCTGCATTCTTTACCTCGTGTGCTAAGGTACCAATGTACTGAGACCGAGGAAGTGTGAGACAGTGGGAGAGAGGGAAACAGAAAGAGAGAAAGACAGAGAGAGAATGCAAGAGAAAGTGATTCCAGACGGATTAGAGGTTAAACATGTCTTTTTTTCTGACTGGGACTGAAATAGAGCAGATTGTTTAAACTGAGAGGGAAGGGAACGATGAGTGATTATCTATGTGACTCTACTTCATCTGCAGCCAACAAAACTACAGTGCACTGCTACAAATTGACTCTGCTGGTCGTATTTCATACATATACAAATCACCATACTCGGTAACATACCATACCAAACTGAACAACAATAGAGTATAACTATATTTACAACTTAATTATAACAAGAACACACTGAGAACAGCCATAGCAAATACAAGGATCAAGTATGACTTAAAGAAAATATGATAGAGAATATGAGAGTGATGAGGAGGGTAAATGAGTTGCCTTGCTGGATGGTTGCACACATCCCTGTGCTGCAAGGTTTGTATTGGTCATCCATCTCTAATAAAAACAGCTATCTGGGTGAGAGACCAACTTTGCTGAGACACCTATTTTTTCCAGCTGACCTCAAAAATTGACAATCGGCCCTCAGCTGTGAAATTATCCCGAGGAAATCATCCACTGGTGTGAAGTGAACAAAAGCGGCTTGCCTCTGCTAAAGGGGCGACCCCCTACACGCACCGTCCTCACATGATCTTTACACCCACACGGTGTGGACCTCAGGTCCAGAGTCAAGACCTTATAATTCGGCTGGATGATCATTATTTAAAAGCAGGCCTGTCCAAGTAAAAATAAAAATAAATAAATAAATAAAACAAGGTTTATGAGTCTGGAGAAGGTCCCGACTGCCGGATTTCAAGGAACTGTCAAAAATGTGATCAAGAAAAGTAACAACGGGCTGTGTGTCATGTTGCCGCCGTGCGGTTGTAGAAAGCGCTGGCATCTGTGGTGGCGTGGTTTACGAAGGCGATGCTGCGGTAAGCTGACAGCGAGGGGGGGGGGTGTTAGTAAGCCCAGCGGGAACAGCGGGGTTATGCCGGGAGATGGGAGGACGTTGACGCCTTCTGCGAATCCCGCCAAGTCGGGCCTGCGGACTGATAAAGGGGACAGGTAATCCCACAAAGACGACGGCCGGATCCGTTCACGTCTTCATCGTGAACAGAGAGGCGGATATCAGTGGCCAAGGAGGAAAGGAGGGAAAAAAAGATGTTTTCTCCAAGACTTATTAGGACTACATCACAAGAGCTGACAGAGTGACAGAGAGCTCCGCAACTTAAGATGAGGGCATTCGTCGGTTTTGTAAACTTTGAGACAGAGATACGTGAAGGCCGTCGGGCTTCTTGCTGTGGATAAAAATAACGTGGCGGCGGCACTGTAGCGCTACGGTAGCGAGGCATGCCTCTGCCGATGTAGCCCTGCTTCACTGTAATTATCAAACACTGTGTGTCCACAAAACTTGGACCCTGGAAATTTCAACTTTTCAAAGGGGCTGTAGTCTCATCTTGAAACTCAAGTTTACGACAGCAGAGGTTCACAGATCAAAATCTTGGACTTGTGATGCATTTCTTTACTTTTCAGAAGCCAAACCACTATGAAGGACTTCAATGACTTTCCTCTGCTCTAGAGGAACCATTTGCTGAAGAAATCACTTGAATAAATTGGTTAATGGTTCTTAAAATTTTAGCTTTTCGTTGCTGTTCCTGTTTTGTATGTGTTTAGGGCCATCTACTTCATCTTCGCTTCATCTGTCCATTTTAAATCATGCATAATTTATTTTGGGTGACAGGAACACAGAAACAGGAATGAATGATGAAATAATTTATAATAATGTATAATACATTAAGTGAATCCTTCATATATAATATATACCACCACTGCGGTTTCTGGGTTAAATCCCCAGCTGAATACTAAAAAGGTGTCAAGAATCAGTTTATGAAAATTCACTCAAGGTGTCAACATGCTGTATTTTCAGGCTGTAAGCTATATGAGGCATTTATAGAGGGAATCATATTATTTTATTCTACTATGGGAATAAGAGGTCACTTTCTGTCTGGCAGTGTAATTTTTAAACAAAGAATCAAACTAAAAAACTCAGATAAACTGAGGTGTGACGGTGCTTGTGGCGGAAAGTGTGCTTATCTCTCTGGCTGACACTGACACTGCGGCTATACGACACAGTTAATACTTCACTTTCTGTACAAAGTACTGTATCTGTAACAGAGATATTGTGTTTTGTTGTCAGAAAATGCCCTTTTATTTTCTTTTGTAAGTCAATGTTATTCATTTGAGTCTGTTATGCCTTCATATCTGTGTTAAATAAACCGTAAAACTGCAAAACTGATAGATGTGATTGAGGAAAGTTTACATATCTCTGGAGTCACAATTTGACTTGAAAATGCTATGCCGATGATCTCTACACTGTTTATTAACACATTTCATTTATATATTTTCATCGGGTGAAGGGACAGAATATCACTATAAATCTCATCAATCACATCATTTTAACCGGTGTTTTGCATATTTTTCAACTTCTTATCTGGTGCAAAATGGCTGCCATGCATCCCCTAGCTGTGTGCTACATATTGGTGGTTGTTGGGCTGAGCTGATGCTAACATTTACAACAACGACACCTATAATAATAGTAAAGCTCACCGCTGGTGGGTTGTGGAGTCTCGCACATTTCGCAGTAGGTAAGGAGAGTACTGTTGGCATAGGTGCAGGCTCCACAGCTCCACACTTTCACCCCACCCACTGGGCGGGCGTGGACTCCCTCTGACAGCCGACGTGACACCAGGCGGGAAAATGGGGACGAGGCCTTCCCTGACCAGGACCTCCTCTTCTGCCCCACGGATGGCTGGGGGCTGGCAAATCGGAGCCTTTTGTTCAGGGGTGCGAAATCTGTGTCCCCGCCCTCATCCTGTCTCTCAAGACCCCTGCTCTGGTCTCCCTCTTGGCTCTGCTCGTCTCCCTTCTGCACCGCTGGGTCCCCCTGCTCTGCCCCCAGCTCAGATGGCGAGGGGAGGGAGCCTTCATCCTCTGTTCTCCTCCTCTTCTTCTCCTGGGATGCACTTGGCGAGAAAAAGGTGCGAATGTCGTGCTGTCTGTTCTTCTCAAACTTCAAGGTATGGAAACATGTTCCAGAAGCAAAGAAAAGAACAAGGGCAACAATGTAAAAAAATCTTGAAGGTGGAGACACTGACATTCGCACTATGTTATGATGATCATTAGAAGTGTTTTGCTATATATTACAGCCATTTCTGTATGTTATAAAAGGCTTCCAGGAACATATTGCTAGTGAAGCTCCTTGATATACATTACTACATTTAACACTGCCAATGATGGCACTGAGCAGTGCATTTATTTAAACAAGTAAGAGGGGTCAGTGCACCTTAATGCAGCTTTATTCAGTATTCAGCTTTTACTCATTTGAATCTGTATAATTCCTGCTGGCCCATCAGTTCCTCGAGTACTTTTACAATATTCTGATCCTTGTGTAAACCAGATGGCTTTTTAGATTCTGCGAGTACACTGTTGAGGTTCAGGCCATGCGCTTGATAATCTAAAAACCGAATATTAAAGAATACACAAGGTATAAAGTATGTGTCATATCAAACTACACATCAAGTCAATTTTCCTATGCAATTCTTTCAAATTATGAAGCACTATGAGTCTACAGAGTGTCTGGAATCATTTTGCAATTCATTTAGAGAAATTGATTCACCTATTGTCTTCCTTTCATTTGCTAGGCTGAATTAGCATGGAGTAATAGCATGACTATATATGTCCGTTTCATTACCCTGTCAGCCAAATTTATTTCCATGGACGAGCAACAGCAAAGGGGTTTAGAATTGCATTTGAAACTAACAATAACATTTTTTATGGAAATGTAAAAAAAAAGAGGAAACAAAGAATTGAATAAAAATCTAAAGATGTAATTTGGTTTGGTTCAACAGCCGTTTTGATAGGATAATTCATTCTCAAATAAAGGGCCTTTCATTAAAAAGGTTGGGTTATGAAAGTCTGTTTACAAAGTTCCAATGCTGCAGATAATGTCGCGTGTCAGAATTTACACTTTTATAACATTATAGCCAGTGCACTCTCACAAATGGGAAATCAAGAGAAAATCGGATGGCAAAAAGTGCCTCCTTCTTGTAATGATTTCTCCACATTTTTAATAATTTCTTGTGATATGTTCAGCAGTTTTTTTTCCAGCGAAAAATGAAAAGGTTATTAAAAATGCACTGCATTGAGGTTATTAAAAATGATTCCGACTAAAGCTGCATCAGTATTCTATGTAAACATATACTATGCAGAATTGCTTTGAGCTAGAAATCATATTTTTTAAATATACAATATTGATGTAAAACATGCATAGATCTACTTTTGATCATTAAACATGCATTTTTGGCAAATCAGTAGAAAAAAATCAAGATTTTAAGCTGATTTGTGATTTACAACATGTACAGAATGGTTTTTATTTACTGAACCTGTCAGCTAGTCATTGACCAACTAGATCACACTTACTACCTCCCGGGCAATGTGCACAATTTCTACAGAAATCTGTATTTAAAAGGGCTTTGTTCATATCTGCGAAGCCCTCATTAATGTATGGTGAAGTGAATTAATTTCTAATATTTGAATACTGAATTCAAAGGTTATTGCAGTAGACCTACTCAAAAACATTCAACCCATGAAGCAAAGCTGGGAGCAGAGTGTGAAATACTATTATGAGGATATGTTGTAAATTGCAATATGTGTCACAGGGCTCAAATGCTGGCATGTGCTGTGATGTATTTATACACCTATCAATTAGAATATTTTTATACCAGCATACCTTAAAGACCCACTCTCAGCAGAAGACTGGGAAAAAGTGCGGTAGACATGGCTACCTCAATGTCAATCTCCTGTGTAAATGTTTTTAAGCTGGCTAAGTAAATCTTAGTACGTGTACTTGAACACTGGGTTGTGTGCTGGAAGGCAGAGATCTTCAAGGGTCTAACTCCAACTGAATGTAAATATCCATGATCTGAACAGTGTTTGGGTCAAAATTTTAACTCACCATTCCAGTCACTCTACTGAATAGATATTTGGTTAAAGCTATATTGCAAACTCAAAATGAATTAAATAAATAATGCTTGAGAACATAGTCTCTGTGTACACTATCGAAAAGCTATTATTCTGGAGTACGTTATTATCAGTACAGACAAGTAGAAATGTTGCAGCTGGGTTTTTCCCGTATAGCTGGGTGACATTTCCACTACTGAAGGAAAACACTTTGAATAACAACCGTTCACTGATAGCAAACAGCAGTCAGCACACTGGTATCTCCAAATTGTATGTATTATATACATATTTTTGGAGTTAGAGCATGATAAATTTATAGCATACTGCATTTTCCTTGCTGACATAATGTATATGTTGCATGAGAAACATGCTGTATAACTACATCATAAATATCTAGCTTCTTTCAAGTGTCAGTAAAACTTGCAAGTTGCTTTTTTTGCTGTAGCATACAAAGATAACACATTTTTACAAAGGTATCAGCAAGACCATTGTAAAAATCTGTTGTCCTTATATGCTACAACAATTTTAAAACCGTGATAATGATGACCAGTTGTCATGTGGCTTTTGTTTGCAATTCAAGTTACGGCCCAGGCTGGTGCATACTTTGTACGGAAATGTAGACTGTTCTCAACCCAAAGCAGATTGGTCAACTCACTGAGTATCCTGAAGTATTTTCAGACAAAGATTAGCATAGAGTTATTGTTGATTTTTCTAATCTCATCAAACTTCAAACAAATATGATACAATATAATCTAATGGAAATCACAATTGTGACTGGCCAGGAACTTTAGATTCACACTGTTGTAGGGGTTCCAGTACCCCATTATCAGTTGTTTAGAAGGAGGTGGAGCACCCTGTGCTTGACTCTTTACAACAGAATTCAGTCAAACTCACATGGGAAAAGAAGACATCGTCGTGATCTTTGACATCCCCATCCAACACCTCACTCGGTGTCCAAGCGTGGGCGAAATTCAGGAAGTCCCACTTCTCCTTGTCCCCAATATCAGCCTTCAGGTACTCCTTCTTCCCGTTCAGGGTGCTGCCAGTCACTGTCTCCTGTTAAACACAAAGTTTAAAACATTTTAAAAACTACATTTAAACTAAAATATAAGTTTAGGTCCCATGGAAAAAAAAAAACAATAGCACAATATGGTTGGTCACACCCTCTGCACCAGGCAGGTCTGGCATTTTTCTTGGGGAAGAAACTGAACGACAGGTTTCTGAATACACACCGGACAGGTACATCCAGGTAGATGGACACAGTAATTGCAATACTGACATCCCAACAGGATTTTTCCACGAGAGACAATGGCTCACCTCCTCCAGGTTAAATTCTATTTTGTTCGTCCATGGAGCCATGAGGGACTGCCAAAACAATATGACGCAAGTTTTGACAAAAGGCAGGTCTCGCACACAGAAGACCATGTGACAATGCTCTATACCCTGCAGTTACACAGCCCACGTCTATCTTAGCGATGTCCGCAAACACTCAGGTATATTGTAAGACCATGCAAACATTACACATTTCTTACATTTTATACAGACGGGGGTTGATCTCCATGGGGTATGCCACCCCCCACACTATGTATCGCGCGCACACACACACACACACACACACACACACACACACACACACACACACACACACACACACACACACAGACACAGACACAGACACAGACACACACACACAGACACAGACACAGACACAGACACAGACACAGACACACGCACGCACGCACGCACGCACGCACGCACACACGCACGCACACACACCTTGGTTTTTTACAGTGAGGCCTGTGTGTGAACGACTTGTTCAAAGCTGTGACAATTCCTATCCTGCTTGCCGCACTATCCCTTCACAGGATGATATTATAGATAATTATACAGGATAAGACAGTGATGGAATGATGACTGTCAAGGTGAGCATGCCACTTGGGATGTTCTCACATCCTCTTGATCACACATTCTCACATTTTTTGTATCAAATGTACATTTGGAACGCTCCTGTTTCGTGGCCCCTCCATTAGGACTAGGCGTTGTGTAATAACAAATTCTGGTCATTGGGTTACCTGTGAGTCATGAGATACCAGGGATAATTAAAGAGCCCATCCAAAGGCATAATTCAAGTATAACTCATAAAAAAATAATGCAGGGAATTCCCACAACATTATAACAATACAACCGTAAATACTTTTAATAAAAGCTGGAAAGATATAGTTTAGTAATATTTCCACCATGTTATGAATAAAGATTGTTTCTTGGTTTTGTGTTTTAAATGGCTCCAGGAAAAACTCCACATGCAAAGCCGAACCAAACATATAAATAATGTGTGTAACTGCAAAAATGGTCAATAAATGTGGATACTGTCATTAACCATGCCTGGTTTCATCCAAAGTAATTGACATTTCAGTGGACGTAAGGGTGCAAAAGTTTGGAAAAAAACTGGGTCTGTAGCACTGTTATGTAATTGCGGAGCTGTTCAAAAGTTTATTCAGGACAGCCATCTGCAGCTGTCAAACTGTACACTATGGCAGATCTCTGAAAAGTACAGATCCACACTGCATAATGTCAAGTTTTCATAGTTCTCAGAACCAAAAGGGGAAAAATATAAACCTGGATTCAATTAACATTTGTCCTTTACATTGATTTATAAATACACGGCTGTAGACTTGTTTCCTTCATAAACACAATATGGAGAATTCAGCAATAAAAAAATAACTTGCAGGACTGCGTTTGTGAAAGAAATAAAAGAAAATCACACATTTATGTCCAAGTCAAAGTTAGAGAAAAATGTTGCCTGAATCCAGGTCAGACTCACTAAAATCCCAGAAATTTTAAAGTGGGTTACTTTAGGATGCGTAGCTTTGTTCTGCTATACTTATTTTCTATAGTGCGCTGTATGTCTGAGATACAGCAAAGCGGTGGTCTGTCCCCTCCCACCTTTCTGTTCAGCATGCCCCACATGACTGTGTCGAAGGTTCCCTTGGCGATGAGGTAATGGATGTGCACAGAGCTGGTCTGGCCGATGCGGTGGGCGCGGTCCTCCGCCTGCTTCACGTGCCCAGGGTTCCAATAGAGCTCTGCGAACACCACGTGAGTGGCGGCCGTAAACGTCAAGCCCTGCGTACAAGATGGGGGGAGGAACCCAGGCATTACCGAGGACAGGGATTGGTTATCAAGACAGTGGGGAGGACCCCAGGTATAACAGAGGACAGGGATTGGTTAGGTATTCCCCCTAGGTGCAGATACTAGTCATGTCCAATGTGCTATACATCTCTCTCTACTCAGACTGAACTCAAATGTCTGTACACAAATTGTATTGTTCACATTGATATTATGGCATATAGCTATTCTGAAAATCTTCAAATACACCTTTTGATAAATGGCTATAACACACAGCAGTTGTCTATAATGCCTATTTAAATAATTCAGTTCTACAATCACTTACTGAAAGAGTGCTAAGGGATTTATGCAAATACATTTTCTATATTGCACTTATTAACATACATTATCGTATGTATTATACCATCATTATCCAACATTGATTCAGCCCTGTGAAAATAAATTCACAGATTGACTGAATACTTGTGCAACTGAAAATAATCTGTTCATTTAACACTCACATAATTTCCACATCACCACTTACATTTCCAGTTTATTACATCAGATTGTATAGGCTCCATAAATAATATCTTATTGGAAAGTTTTCATGAAATCGCATGTTTCAGTTGGCAAAAAAGGCGAGGAGGGTAAATGCTATTATATGTCACTTGAAAAGACTGAACATGAAATTTACATTTGAAAGAAAAAACTGGTTGTTACAGGGAAAAATTACAGATGGACACAAAATTGCAAAAACCAAATACACGACCCGCAACCTTGATTTGACAGATGTCCGACCGAACATTTCCCACTATTTTTTCCTTTTTTTCCTGAAAAACTCTCTGTGCCCTGCAATAGACTTAATTCAAAACCTGTGCTTTTCCCATTAAAATCAAAGACTCATTTCATGGGATGTCATTATTGCCAATGCAATGCAAGCAGAATGCAAGATTCTCATTTCTGAGTGACGTGCTGTGGGGCCATCTACACCTTCGGGGGCACTGAAATACCAGTGCTGTGCACATCGGCTTCTTCAGGGACTTTGGGCTTTATCTCACTTCTTAATTACTGAAGCCAACACACTGTAGGTACACGGGAGAGGAAAAAAAGAAAACTTTTATAATCTTTTTTTTTTTTTTTTTTTGAAAAACTTACATATTCCAAGTGCTAACTCATTTTTCTACATTGGTCCTGTGCAGTATAGCTGTTCATGGAGAACCAGGACCGCCTAAAGCAATGTTTTAGACGGAGTCATGTGAGGATGAACTTGTCAGTAATGACGAGGGATCGTTCGGCTGAGGTGAGCGTAACTGAAGACGACTCGAATTGAAACAAGTCGCGTGGTTTGCTCTGTCACAGTCGAGCAGTTTTGCTTAATTTGTTTTGAACGCAGTAAATATACACACAATAACTCTACTATATACTTGTTTGCATGAATGGCTACTCTCCTTGGTTCTAATATTTTTTGTTATAGCTTTTGTGTTGACTTCATATTCTTCTTTAATTACATTTATTCTTGAGACTGTATTCAAAAGTCTGTCAAAATCCCCTTTAGTGGTTTTTGAAATGAGTTTTATCTACAATTTATTTTCGTTTCATATTGCCTCAGCTCTGTTGTTTTAGAACTTATCTATAGCATTTAGCACTTTGAGCAATTAGTTTAAAAAGCAGAATATAAATGAACTTTGTGGTTGTTGTTGTTTTTGTTGTTGTTGATGTTTGTGTACACTTAGTACCTGCCCTGCGGCTTGAATGCTCAGGATTGCTACGCGTGTGTCCGGATCATTCTGGAACTGGTGGACCAGGTGAATGCGCTCTGATGACGGTACACTTCCATCAATTCGGATGTAGCGTGCCTGAAAAGACAATAGGCAAAAGGAAATTAGAACGTGCCTGAGAAACTTTTTTTATAAAAAACTTTTGACACTTTTTGAGCTATAACTGCCCTCAGTTTCCCTAACATAATCATTTATTCATAACATGTCACCCCAGTGGACAAGTTCTCATCCAAGTATGAAATGATAATTTGCTCGTAGTGCAGACTGTGGCACTTGTTTGGTAACTGGTACCACCAATACATCCTTGCCAAAAATCCCTACAAGTTAAACGCTATACAATTCAAATTATTTGAACCACAATTAAATGATGACCTTTCAAAATATCTTAAATAAGACTTCCTTCATGACCTTTCGTTGAGGTACGTTTAGTCACAGGTTTTCTATGTGATTCTTTTTCTTACTCAAATTATCATATTACTATGATAGAATGCTCCGGGCTTCTGTTTTTAGTTTCTGTTAATTGGAAAAAGATGAATGTGAGAGTGCGACATTGCGATGTTCACATGAAGAGGTGCGATCACATACATTTTGTCAGAATCTTTACCCCCCCTCACGTCCCTGGCTTACTTTTAAAATGGAACTGTGAATGATCATTTCCCAAACTATGGAACTATCTCAAAACTAATCTTGGAAACATGTCAGTGATTTATAACATAACATGTAAAAAAATAAATAAATAAATAAGAGAACGATAATTTCACACCAGTACATTTTCTTTGGCTGGATGTATATGAGGTGCCATTTTATACCTTTTTTTCTTATTCATGCAGAGCAAAAACACACCCATACATGTTTTGAAAGGTGTTTAAAAGCCCCAAAGGAGGGTTTCGCTCTCAAACAAATACAAGAACAATCCTGTAAAAAGTTGATTGTAAACGCACAGAAAAGGCGAAGTGATGCTGGGATGATCTGACATGACACGACTTTTCCACTTGCAGCCCGTACAGGGTGTGCCTGATGACTCTGATCCACAGGGCCTTGCTGCAGTGTGAAGTTGTGCTGACTGGGCCTGTGAGTCTTTGTTAAAGCAGGGGCTTTGTGAGTCCTGAGTCCTGAGCCTTGTCTTCGTTTATCACCGGCTACACGGAAGAATGATTCTTGAACAAAAGAATCTAATTCTTTCCTCCTCCTTCCCTTGGTTGAGTTTGAAATAAATCGTGGCGTTGATCTCTGCGCTATGGATTTCTGGGTCTGGTTCAGCAGTGAAGGGAAAGAATCCTATTTCTGAGGGTTCTGAGGTGGTGGAGCGGATGCAGGGGCCGCAGGAGAGAGTTATATATTATATATTATATATTGGGGGGACATGGCTCACTAAGACTCAATTAGAGAAATTATTTTAAATACAACAGGCCTGTGTTATTGGGGGGGGACAAAGGTAGCAGGCACAAATATTGGGGCAATCCACCCAGTTCCTAAGCCCCTGAGTGGATGTCTTGGGTATGTAGCCCCTCCTCCCTCCTACGGATTGTCCCGCATTAACGCGCCTTCCCAGTAGCACCTCTGATCTGAGACAGGATGAGATGCTGCTTTTCTTCTTAACGCGGGGGCTTATGAAAATTAACTGCAGGGTGAATCCAAGCACGGCTTTGTGGAGAAAGGTGAGCCCCTCACACGGGTGATTGGATGAGGTGGCACTGTGGTGACAGCAGCAGGGGCGGTGATACCTTGGCCTCGATGACAGCCTCAGTGCACGCCTGCAGCATGGTGAGGTGATGGGCGAAGACCAGGAACTTGAGCTTCTCGTTCTCTAGCATCATTTTGATGTAGTCCTTCACAGCTCCAGCCTGCAGAAACAAATAAAGCAAAGAAACACAAACCTTTTAACCTGACCAGAGATTACCAACAGGCATTATGTGGTAGGTGACTTGCTTCCACTGATTTTGTTTGGTGAATCTCAAAAAATAATGAGAAGGGGTACCTCATGTTGCCCCCTTAAACATCCTGTAAACTATCACATGATGGGGACTAACTTTTGTATCAATTTCACTCCTTAAGCCAAAGCACTGATAAACAACTACAGAATTGATACAGAACACTGAATGCAAGAAAATGCTGCAAAACTAAAGCAAGTAGGCTACCTCCATGCTGAAATGAAGCCAGAACTTACATTCATCATTCACTGTCCCACTTTAGTAAGCTACACTTTGGCTTTAAACTGCTTTTCTCTGCAGTTGTTTTATATTTTCTGCTGGTTAAAAAAATAAGTCACAAACACATTTTTGGGGCAGGACAGGTTATACTTTCAGCCAGACTCAATAAGAGAGATATTGTGTTTTGACACCTCTGCAGCCTATTAAAACAAAATACCAACACCATGAATTCTGCACCATCCTTATTTACGTGTAATTCAAATTCCATACAGCATTTGCCCCAATCACACAGCTGAAACCTATGGGAACCATTAAGCCCTGTCATAAACAACCTTTGAGAAAAGCCACTGTACCACCAAAGATAATATAACAGGGTAAAGACAGACTGACACATTCCCTTATTGGTGCCAAATACATAAAAAAAACATATTATCAAAGCTAATCAGAGCTCACCATCAGTTCCAAGGATCTCCATCTTGTTGATCTGATGCAGAGACCATTCAAACATACACATTCAACATTGACAGTGAAACCATGGAGCGCACAGATGAAAAGCAGCAAAGTTCAGTGACTCACTGCCTGGCATTATCACATTCCTCTTCTCTTTGGGGATAGTCACAGACCTGGGGGATACTCACAGGCCTGACTTCATTCACTGGGAAAGGCGCCATAGAGCTCTACTCTGCAGTAGGCCTTTAGTGATATTTCAACCCCCAGCTTGTGCCCAGATATCCAGCTGTCTCAATGCAACCTCCCTTCTGGATTAAACACAAAAGCCTTCATTTGTTCTCCAGGCACCACACCACCTCTCAGTGAAGTTTCTGACCGTGTCCGCCATTCTTTTTCCAGCTCTAGGATCTTTCGCCAGGTCTTAATCCAGAATTTAGATCCTCTTTGGTCAAGTGGATAGCTGATTTTATCACAAACAGGCACCAACCACAAGGTACACTTGGTGTGTTCTTTGGAAGTGCTTGTAAAACACTCAGGGTCCCCCAGGTTATGCCCCTTGACCGAAACCATGTCTTTGCATATGTCAACAGGGTTTGCACACTTTATCTTCTCTACAGTCCCACACTACTGCAATATTTCTTATAAAACTTATAGCCCAGAAAGCTCATAGTTTATCCCTATGCAATTTCAACTGATAGTTGTCTTGAAGCTGTGGGTTTGGCAGAATGTATAACTTTTTTTAATGCTAAGAGTGAGCTGTGCTCAGAAATGCTTAATGAACTATTCTGTAGTATTCCTGTACCGACTGCAGTTGCTGAGTGGTGGACTAGATGACTTGCTGAGGCAGACTTCTCGTTACAGAG
Source organism: Albula goreensis (assembly GCA_022829145.1). Taxonomy (NCBI): domain Eukaryota; kingdom Metazoa; phylum Chordata; class Actinopteri; order Albuliformes; family Albulidae; genus Albula; species Albula goreensis. Next base: position 31,711,120 of record CM040745.1, read on the forward strand.
TGGAATATGATTTCCCACAGGGAAGTAAGTGCTCCAGTCATGTTGATGCCAGATCAGGCTCAATCAGTGCAGCAAACAGAGGACATGCAAGATACTGAAACAATTTCTGCAAAACACTGGATTCTTCACAATTTAATGCTATTCAATCTGATAACGTGCTACCTTATTAATTGGTCATTACTGTTCTAATGGTATGTGCAGTCAATTTTTTTTCGAAAGGAAAGCACAAAGCACGAAGCTTCATTGTCTATTTAAATTATTTAGATTCATAATTAACTGCCAATTTGCATTCAATTGTTGTACAGCTACTGCCTTTCACAAACACGCACACACACACACACACACACACACACACACATTCACACTCCCGCAAACACACAGATATAGATCACTACTCAGCTTGCATATATGGCATATGTGTACATACCCTCACACCCATATCGTTATACCCAAACACACAATACTTATACACATACATATATACAGCACTCTTTATACGCTGTGGAAGAATGTATCTATGTAACTGACAACGAGCGTGTCAGAATGGCCAAACCTAACTTAACTGACGTTTAGAGAGCAGGCAGAGGGGAAGTAATGACATTATCCAGAGACTTCAATGTTCTTTTTCCCCACCATCAGCACTATTGAACACAAACATCTCCTCCACCACCACTCTGCCTGTCGAGCGCTTGCCTGTCACCGTCGGCAACGCAGACACCACTGCAAACGCCCGACCGCCTGCCCCCCTTGCCATGCCTCACGACCTCTTGCAGGTGGCTTTGGCGAAGGTTCGGTGCCTCTAATTACCCGGCAGCGTCGGAGGGACAAAGCCATCACCTGCCTTTGTTCTGTAAAAGCGCCCCACTCGTTTTCTCATTATCACTGGCTTCTTCTATCCATGCTGATGTTTTAACCGCTACACAAATCTCACAATCTGTTCTCTCCCCAGAAATAGCTTAAACTTTTTTTTTAGGGTTTAACACGTATGTAGTCACAGGCTCTGGGTAATTGGAGACAGATGTTGGTGGGGTAAAAATACATGCCCGTTTCGATTCGGCTGTTTGCCATTCTCACTTTAGAAATGACACCAGTCATGGGGCCAGAAGTTGACGACATGCGCGAAACCTCTCTTCACAGCTCTTTTTTTCCTCTCTGTTCCCAGTTCCCTCGCAGAGTGATCAGAGTTAAGAGAGCAGAAAGGAAATGAAGCACGCCAACAATCACAGTGGTGAGATCCAAAAAAATGGAAACAAAAAAAAATGAATGGGGAAAAGACAGACTTCAGGGATATTCTCATTAACCTTCCTATCAACCTCGCTTTAGTCAGTTATCTCAATACACCTGGGCTTTGCTTGTTTCTCAAACCGTCATCCCAAAGCATATTAACAAAAGGAAACATTTCAGAATTAAACTTGCAGAACACGCTGGGCTTGTTGCTTTAGTCTGAGTCTGATATTGCAGGTGGTGAGAATACATCACCTTTTCCCCATCTCTAGTGAGCTTTATTCACTTATCTGTTTTCAGAAAGTGGCATTAAAGTAAAGTTGAGTTCTTGCAGTTACCGTGGAAACCAATTCAGGTAAGAAAAAAAAAAAAAGAAAAAAAGAAGAAGAAAAAGTCTTGGAAAGTTCCACTACACCAGAAGTGTGGAGAAGTTTGAGAAAACTAAGAGAAAATGAGAGGTTGCAGTTGTGCCTGTCAACACCTTTCTGGTGTGCAATCGCACACACCCCTGGAGGCTGTCCCCATGGTGATATTCTGGTGTTGGGTAAATCTGAAACAGGAGGCCGGTTGCCACGGTGAGTTTCCTCCTCAGGTGCACTGAATACAGAGATGCCATGCAGAGGAACAACCACTTGCGACTGTTTGTCGAGCAAGTAAATAAACATATTTATACTGAAAGGATCCAAAAATAACTATGTCTTTCACAAAGCTAATTGCAGCTACTGCATAAAATATCTCAATTTGCTTAAATTCACTCTCAGAATAAACAGACAGATCTGTATCTATTTTTTCAGCATCCCCTCTCCATCCTCTGCTTTTTGTTTTTGAATAAACAAATGCACTGTCCAGCTTTTCTCCTTACAAAAGCCACACAGCTAATTAATGAGGGCCTTTATTTATTTTTTTTCCATTTGCTAATTGGACTGCTTTCTTACAGAAAAACACTCAGTAATGAACTAGGGGCTTAGAATGGGAAAGTTCTATTTTCTGTATTGTGTATCTGTATTTATAATTAATACATGTGTAAATATTATTTTATATAACCAGAACGGCAACTGTCTGAAAGTACAGAAGGGAAGGGAGTCATTTTCTATTCTATCATCCTCTGCTTTAGCTCTTAGGGGTCTCATTCTCCAGAGTGACGGCATTTTCCCATAGCTCCCTACAAACGGCGGGCAGCAGACGTGGTGACCTGCAGGGATGGGCGGGAGCTCACATGGGAAGCGGCGCCTGATTGGCTCGGTGGGTACCTTGGCGATGGCAGTCTGTTTGTACATGCGTGTGATGAGCCCCATGACTTCCACAAAAGGGTTATCATCAACCCCGGCCCCGGAGTCCAGCTTCCTCATTAACTTCTCCCATTCCTCGAAACTGGCATAGGCTTCCTGAGAGAAAAAAGGAAAAGGAGGAAATGTTTTTTTGTCTTTCTTTTCTTTTTTTTTGTTTGAGCTATAAAGGGCAGAACAATTAATGGAACTGTGAATGGTGGCCTACTTTCCCTTTGCTCGAGAAAGAAGGGAGGAGAAAGGGAAGAAAATTCCCAAAGATGCTCGTCCTCTCATACCATGAAACGTCAATGCTGGCTAGGTCGGTCACATGGCTCTCCCAATTATAGAACGCTTGTGACAACCTGGGGGCGAAGATGGAAACTCTCTGCACCAACATAATAAATCAAAGACAGATAGTTTGCTCTCAAGGTGAAATGCAAGGAGTATTTAGGGAAGTTAGAAAGTCGGGAATTACAGGGAAGGAATTAGGGCATGGAATGCTGGAACTGTAGAAAAACCGATACAGCATAAACGGAACCAGCGGCAAAGCTAACACTTCATTTCAATTACATTTATATATATGTAAGGGTGCTTGTGTGTGTGTGCGTGTGTGTATGTTACCACAACAGTGTCATTTTACTACATTTTAAGTTGTGCTATTATTTGCTTTTTACCAGAACTTCCAATGTTACCTTGCAGCTGTTTGGAAAAAAAAAAAAAAAACTCTGCAAACAAAACTGTATAAGCATGTGTCCATGTATATGTGTTTGCGTATACATGTATGTGTGTTCACATATTTATGTGTGTGTGTGTGTGTGTGCTAATGCCTCTCTGCAGGTGCTTGTGTGTGTGCACCTGCGTGTGTGAGTGTGTGTGTGTGAGTGTGTGAGAGTGTGAAATGACAGGGTGTGATTAATGGCGCGGGGAGGCAGGTGAGCGGTCTTTGAGGTGCTGGGGAAAGCAGGGCTGGGGCTGATGGGGGAGAGTGTGCTGACAGGGACTGCGCCGCCGAGCCGCTCATTACGATCAGCACAGAGAACAATGGGCTGCCTGAGACAATGCAGGACGGCCCCGCGGCCCGTGGCCCGCTCAGACGCCCGCCCCAGCCTCAACCACAATAAATCACACGCAACCGCCTCATTCTCTCGCCTCATAAAACCCAGACGCCGCTGGATCACAAACTTCGCCATTTAACCAAATTGGCTGAAAAACGAATTTCAGAGAGGAAAAAAGCCCTCATTCTTGGTAACTGTTCATATTTCTTTTTTTTTTTTTTTTTTATGAATACGCATGACCCAGCCTGTGATTTAGCTCTAGTGATTTTCTGAGGCTAAGCAAAATGTGATGTCTTGCTGACTGGTGGTGGGAGTGTGGGGGGGAACGGAACAGAAAAACGATCATGACATTTCATTCATTTTAAACGACAATCAAAAAAAAATCCTGCTTTGCACTTTCAGCCCCCACCCATACATAACAATAGTTATGAATCCAACATGGCACCAGATTTAATGCTTGGCGAAGGATTTTAATTTTTAACATTAATACATACATTGAACCCTTTCCATTTATTAAATCTTAGGGAATCAGTTCCCTTGTCTCATAATATCTGAATATGAAATGCACAGGAATACAGACATTTCAATAAACTGACTCTGAGCCCGTGGACAGCTATTCAATGCAAATGATTAAACTGACGATTCGGGCTTTGAAAAGGGAAAGCGAGAAAATGTCAGGAGAAAAAGTGTGATAAAATGATAATTAGTGTTAATCTGATACTATTGCCTAGCAACGGACAGAGGGCAGTAATAATGAGGTAATGGAGTCTATATTTAGCGCCCCTGTATCTGTGCTCCAGGGCGCCCTGCGGAGGGGGGGTGGGGGTTGGGGGACACGTACCTTGGCTCCGTCTTTGGGAAGGTCGAACGGGATGCGCTGGCGGATTTTGGGGGAGCTGGGTGAGGACCTGGGACTTCAGCCGCCGGATCATGATCTCGCTCAGCCGCTGGTGCAGCTCGTCCAGGTGGGACGCCCCCCGGCAGTCCCACTGCCGCCGGTTCCCAAAAAACCTTGTGTGGGTGTGGGGGAGGGGAACAGAGCGTCACCACTGCTCTCGCATCACGCTGCACTCAGCATACTGGCACCATCTCTCATATACTCAGAACAGAAATGACTTGACAAAGCAATATTTGGGAAAAACATTATCGGCTACCTTTTTAAATGGCAAACACTCACTGATTCCCTTCCTGTCACAGTCAAATCAACAGAGTTACATGGTTCCTGATTTCACCTCTGTAATCGATGTTGCGACAAAACTGCCTTTTTCTATGATACCCCTCCCAATTAGTTCTTCTGAACATAACTGTGAACTTCCCCAAAAAATGACAAATTGTGAATGAGTGCAGCACTATGTTCCCAGACAATCTTTTTAAATTTAAGAATGAAACCCTTTACCTATTCTGGTCAAAGAAAATGCATAAGGACAGCTACAATTAATACGTTCATTATATTAATCAATACTGATGAATTGAGCCATTAGTCTTATCTGATTACCTGTACCTATTGTAGGTGTTAACTGCTTTAGAATGTGCATATAGGTCATAGCAAGGGTATCCGATCTGACTTATATGATTCAATTAGGTGACCAAATCAAAGGCCATGATAGTCATTTTCACCATTTCAATGACTGGTTTGCAGCCCTTACTTTAAATCAAGCGAGAGCGCAGCTGCCTCCACTATTTCAGCGCAGCGTTGCTACTGCTCAGAAAGTTAATTGGACGTACAATTAGATTCCATACTGAATTCTACACCAATTCCCAGCAGTAATTTCCGGTATACGCTTAAATGCTCATCCACACGTGAAACATCAAACTACATGAATTAGTGTTTTGTATAATTAATAATGACAATTAGCTGTAGAATACCAAGGCAGAGGTGGTCCCTTAGATGCATCTGTCTAATGCGATTCACCAAAAATATCGTACGGAAACACAGATTTTTTTAATCTGACAGCTTGCATTTCATGAAAAAATATTTGCTGACTGTTTTTTTAGTTAATGGTCCATTGCGTCTTAATGTTCCTGTAAGGTTCTTGTGAGGGAGAAATATTATTGAATTATGAAGTGTGATAATTCCCCTAGCCATCAAGGATGCACTCATACATTTTATTCAGCACAGGCACGTTATGCAGGTGTGCAATTATGCAGTTGCATATCGCTCTTACCATTAGAGTGAGAATTAGGCCCTATACTGCATTTGTAATGAGACTGTAGCTTGTTCTCACCTTCCGGAATCAATTATGCATACATACACCACATGCCAGTGCCCACAATGCAGTACATAAATACATACATTCATACACATGTACATACATAGATGCATACATACACACATGCAAAGACATACATGCTGTTTGTTCATTCATACATACATACATACATACAAGGCATGCATACAGTTTGTTCATACATACATACATGCATTTATACATTTATACATACATACAGATCATAAAGAAATACAACAAAAATTTCCAAAAGTCTTCCTCAAAATGCAGACTATCCCTTTTGATTATTTGAATTATTTTAGGGTTATTTAAATGAAAGGGAAAATATCTGTGCATCAGAAATAATAAAAAAAAAACAGACAACCTCCTTCTTCAAAGAAATTGCATGAAATTATAAATGCTTTCTATTTAGACTGTTTAGTGGACAATTAAAATATCCCATGGAGCAAAACAGATTCAATTTGTTTTTACTTATCTTCCTCTAAACTATGACTACACTAAGGGAGGAACTCATGGGGGATCAATGATTAACTGGCATTAGGTATTCTGTTTTAAAAAGAAATAATCAGCTTGGCAAGTATCAAAGATGCAATAAATACACAGGAAAATGTAATTACTGAATCTTCTTTCTTCCAGCTTCCACTGGATTTGCTTTAACTGCTAAATCTGTTATTGAAATAGTTAATCCCTCAGAGTTTCAAAAGTTGAATCAACAGCTGAATGATGAATTATGTATTTATTCTCAATTAAATCACAGATTTCATGATGAATCACATTCATTAATACTTGCTCGGAGTTACAAAAACATACTGGAAATGTCAATCAATTTAGCGGAGCAATCAAGCAATTACCTGGTCAGGTGCAATGCCATGTAATTTGTCAAATGGAAAGACTCACTGAGAGTAAACCTAATTTTGATAATAGATCTATCCTCTAGCCGTGAGGAAATCAAATGCAGGCTATTAAACACAGCTGAGAAGTGCTGCACACCTGGATGCGAGGGGATATAACTCATTCAAAGGTAACAGCGAGGACGTGTACCTGTAATGGGCGTTACAGTATTTTTTGGCATAGTCGGACCATGTTCCGAATCTCCTGGGATACAGCGCATCGATCTGCATAAAAAGCTGTGGAGAAAAGTTGAGGGTGAGAAACAAACTCCATAGATATGACTTGAGGAAAGTTTAACATTAAGAAAGGGCCTCTACTTTCCCATAGCCACTTAATGAATTCTGAACGAGGGCAAATAATGCTTTCTTTTTTTAAAGGATAATCAGATATTTAGTCTGTATCATACAGTCTGAGAAAAAGCAGACTGCATTTATATGCCATTTTAAGTATGCTTGTGTGGGGATATGCATGCGATGCATGTGGACACACACACACACACACACACACACACACACACACTCTCACTCCCAGCCTTTAAAGTCCACATGGTTTCCTTCCCTCAGAATATCTGCAAGGAAAATATTTCTGGTGTCTGTGGATGACAGCCCCTGTCACCAAAGTGCACTGCAGCAGAGAGATTTGTGCACCTGCGATTCAGTCAACTCACCCTAACTGAGTAGATTCCATTAAAGAAGAGCCTCCCTTATCTTCGGAGACCAATTCATCAGTGATAGCCATTACAATTCATTACATGTAGGTTACTATCCACGCAATAACCAATAATTACTGAATTTGTTGGCTGGCAGTCGAATCCCATGTGAAAAACACAGGTGCTCGACACAGCTTGACATCAAGCTAAAAATATGTGTGTGAACCATGATGCTCTAGTGGATCAATACCACGAATGCAGACAAGGGGAAAGGTGAATTCACTGATACTACATTTCACATCTGCTTAAAGAAATGTATATAAGTGAGAGATGAACAATGTATCACTTTTTTTCATCCTGATACTCTGCAGCAAATGTAATAAAAGCCTGGAACACACAGCTTACCAGAAAACCTGGACCTAAAAATCCCAAATCCCTGAGCGACTGAATTCAACCTGATGCTCTGGGAGGTTTGCGAGGTTAAACAAATATGTGTGCCTATGAAATATTAAGGGAGACAGAACAAAAGCACACATGGCTCAATCCAATAAAGATCGAGCTATTTTTGTTCCCCCTTTCCTACAAGATGCAATTTAAAACGGTTTGCAAAAAAGAAAAAAATCTGTGGCTGAGATGGCATTAAATCATACACAACGATTTCTGTACAAATGTATCAAATGAGAACTTCAGTGCTCCATATGTTATATGACTGTTAATGTAAGTTAAATTCTACCACACATTATAATTTGATGTTGCGTACATGCAAATTGCATTTTTGTAACTACAGCTAAAGCATATGTAGTGTTAATTATAAAATACGCTGTGTGGCAATTCAGAACAAATATAGAATATGAATAAATAAACTGTAAATCACAAGGTTTAGGTCCCCTGGCTGACAAGATTGGCTTAATTAAAAACATAAAAAAAAACAGTTTGCCAACACTCCAATAGGAGTTCTAATGCATTGGAACTGAACACTGACAGACTGATGTCTAGTTGCATATTTAATAACATGTACATTTATATTTTAACCACACTGTACATTAACAACACAATGTCAGAGTTTTCAAGCCCTTAAGTGGTACTGATTGTATCTCATCCATGTAGTGTACCCACTGCCTGGAGCCGTAATGGATGCCTACTGCTCTACATAGATCCAAACCACTAAACAGGATGAGTACTAGTGCATTGAAACTGGGGATGACAGTACCTCTTCAGGTCGCCCCAGTGCAGGTGTCCCTGTCAGCAGTATGGCACGCTCTGCCTTCTGGATGAGGGGCACCAGGATCTTGCTGCGGGCCGCATTCCTGGATTTGAGATAGTGGGACTCGTCCACGACCACCACCCGGAAGTTCTGTTTTGTGAGGGCATCCACCAGGGTGCGGGCGTCTGTGGTCAAGAGTCCGTACCCCAAAACGGTCACCTTGCTGCTGCCGATGCCCCTGCAGATGAGCCACACGGTTCAGTGAGCGCCCGAGATTCACACGCACACCCATGCACTTCTCATTCAACCCTTACTTCCTGCAAGATTACCAAAGTGCTTCATTATGTACTGAAGATGCACACATACACAATATGCAAATGAAAACATTTGGCAGGATTTACTTGCAGTTATTTAAATCATTTGTATATTAAAGACTGACATATTTTACAGCCATATGCGATTCAACAAAAAAAATCATATTTAATAAATCAATTTCATGGTTCTTTAGTGAGATATAGCAAAAAAAACACCATCATTCCATCATTAATTTATTGAGTAATTAAAAGACTGACGAACATTATTGAACATTATTGTGGACTAAAAACCCATTTGTTTTTTCAGCCGAAGATATGGAGCTGTTGAATATACTGTATCTATTGCGCTATCCACCTGAGATTCACACTAAATGTTACCATGACAGCGATAGGCAAGTCAATTTAACTTGATACTGAAATTCCGAGGGAGAAATGGATTTCTACAGCAACAACAACACTTCACCAATTTATTTGATTCTTTCTTTAGAAACCTTAATCATTCGTTGACACTGTAATAATATGGACCAATCAGAGATAAGCAGCCACCTGAGAGTTTCCATCTAATTAATCTTCCTTTAACAAAAGATGGTTAAACCTCTGTAGTTTTGACACTGCTTTATGACATTCAAAGCACTATATGAAGGATTCATACAGATTTATACCCATTTCATGGCTGGTAAAAAAAATCAAAACGCTGAAATTCATGTGACACATGAAAAAGCACAGTTAAATTAATATTACATTAAATTGTGATGGAAAGTATACCAAAAGGATACAAAGATATGTACAGTAGATATCATTAAACCCCTCAAAGGAAAACTTTAAGAATCTATGCGTTTTTACATAGAGGATGGCCGCTGTGATACCTTTAGACAGCCCTTAATATCCCTGAGCCATTGACAAGAGGGGGAGAGGTTGTCAGATGGTTTTCTCGCTGTCTGAGGATTTGTTTCAGCCGCACGTTTTCCCACTGGGCCACACAAAACAATTTCCTGAAGTAGCCAAACATTGCAACACGGGTCCATGTGCACCGGAGTATAAAAAAATTCACCAGCCCATAACACACACCGAGATTGGACCCATTCTTTCCTTTTCAGGAAACAGCACAAAAAAAAATAAAGGGGGGCGTATTAATCTTTCATGAGCCCTGGGTGGCAGCCGTTTCAGTACTAATGTTGTATTTATTCGGTGACAATAGGAGCTTATGGGCACACGGTAACATCTGGGGACAGATGGGGGAGGGGGGTGTGAGAATGAGGTACAAGGACAGGTGAGATGTCCTCCTCACTTAACTTAACTTAGTGTATGTTTTACTCTCTCTCACATAAGCACATCCATCCTGCTTTGTTTATGACCTGCCAAAAGCAATTCCAGTCAGACATTAATACAATCTTAATACTGCATGCTGCATAGAAATAAAAATCAGCTTAACATCAATGTGCTAGCAATATAGCTAAATTGCAGCCCCACCTCTCTGTATATCATTTTTCCCATACTGCATCAGAATGTGATTTGTACCAGCAATGGATGGGAAATGCATAATAAGTATGTATGTGCACTTTTCACACCATGAATTTATTTTACTTGTATGAAGATAGAATAGAGTGACCTATACTGCAGTGTTGATGTGGGGGTTCTTACGAGACATCCATCTTGTTCTCCACCAGGTTAATATCCTCGGGGTTCAGCTCCGGGATCCACTTTTCCATCTCCTCGATCCAGGGGTACTTAAGTGAGGAGGGGACTACAATGAGCACTGGCCATTCCTTCCTGTACATGTACGCCACAGATATCGCCTGGAGCGTCTTCCCAAGGCCCATCTGTGATCACATTAACAACGTCCAGTGAATCAATCAGCCAGTCACTCAGCCAATCAATCAATACCTCACTTAATCAGTCAACCAATCACACATTCCATCAAGTACTCAATGAAAATGCATTTGCTACAGCCAACATTAACAACTGCGTTTTGACAAGTAACTGGGCCGTGTCCATTTTTTCAGAGGGAACAAAAAAACAAATAGCCTGCCAAACAATACAAAGTCAGTTTTAAATGAATGAATCTGAAGGAGAATTCTTGCAGACAGCATGCAAGGAATACTTTTTGAAGAATCTCAAATAGTTACGGTCAGCATTTTTTTCAAATCACAGTATTTACTTGTTTCATAGTGAAGTCACACAATGTTACTTGACTCTGTAGCCTTTGAGTTAAGCCTTTGCATTGTTTTGCATGATTTCTTGATCTCAATTTTTTAAGCCAACTTATGCATAAAAAATGCTCTTGGTTTTGAAACATTTAATTTTTGAAAATTAAGTGTTCTCACCTCATCTGCAACCATACACCTGAAGAAAAGAAAATTACATGTTTAATACATGTTTTATGAAAGTCCATACAATACACATGCAGTAGGACATATTCATTAAACAACTTAGCCTACTTGTGCGACTTCATTACAAATGAATAGAAAATCAAACAAGCAGCACAATTCTGTCAAATAACACAATATATGACTAGCTGAGCTCAAAGCATAGATTTTGTCTTACATAATTAAACACACATAATGATATTATCACTTATTCACACATTCATGCATAATATTACTAATATATACACGATACAGATATGTAAATTTGCCTGTTTCAGAGTTATGGTAATTTATAGATTTTAAGACACACTGACATGTTAGTAAAACATTTTTTAAATATTGTAGAGTAGATACTTTTTAAGGAGCAGCATGTTACAATGATCTTAATTTCATGCAGTACTTAATAAATGCTCAAACATATTATGAATTCCTTTTGCAATGGAATTCAACCTAATTTTGGATTCTGGAACACTTCATGGACCATCAAAGGAGGAAGCAAGCTGTAATATCAGGTTTGCCATTGTGGTTTGTTATGGGACTGTAGAGTTGAATGCTAAACTTTGGCTCACACTAAAAGGCAAGTTGTTCACTTGCCCTTAACGCCCACCAGCCTACACGGTCTTGAAATATCAAGGAGTATTATCACTAACGCATAGGCAATAGATAACAGCAAATATTTCCTTGCAAACATATTAACAAAGGAAAGAAATACCTTAGCACCAAATAACTCTATAATCCAAGTTAAGGTTAATTAAATGACAGAGAAATAGAGCAATCTCGAGTGAGATTTCCTTCCTGAGCTACCGAATCCAAACAGTACAGAACAGTAAATGTCATCCTGCCCTCATATCTGAGTATGCACTCGCTTTTTTTAAACTTGAGCATTTCAGACACTAATGAGAAACATTTGCTCTCAATCTTTATTTAAATATAAAAAAAAAACATCAAAAATCAAACTTTTGTCAGTTCCAAATCTGCTGTATAGCAGATTTTATTAATAAAGTGAGATTTTACAAAAATCATGTTTGCCATGGAAAAACCACTTCATGTTACCTCTAAGTAGACCCAAGACAGCCACTCCCCCCCCACCACCCCCCAGACATTATCACAGAGAGCATGTCCTCTTACAGGGTGATATGAAAGCCAAAAACCTTTAAACAACAAGCAGTGTTCTTTGGAGATAAGAGAACATTTAAAATATTCATTTGAAAAACACCTGAATACATGCTACAAAAAAGTAAAAATCAAAGTTGCTTTATTGTTCATGGTTACTTACAGCCTAAAGTAACTGTTAACAATGCTTAGAGTAAAGTATCAAAAGCACAGCTAATTAATATCAGAGGGATGTATTGAGATACATATTCAGAGAAATCTCACTGTAGCTTATGTGAAGGAATAATTTTGGAAAATTAATAAAAAGGCAAAATCCCATTGATCAGAATCCATTTTGACTGAGACAGATTTCCTTGGGTGACATGTTGCCATAGCAGCGAATGACACATTTAGACACACAGAGACTGCGCATTTTCCACTGAGCAAACTGACTGACACCTCTTCAATTAATCACGTGCAAACGACAGTGGGGGAGCTGGGAAACGGAGGACTGCTGATGTGGTATTGTTAACCAATGACAGCTACCTGCCAGCCACCTCTCTTCGAAGGAGCCCTCTCCTATTCTCTCATCATTGTACCAATAAACACCCCATTTCCATATGCAATGAATGCTACCCAAGGAATATGTTTTTGACAGTATTTATGTATTGCCACAAATGATAAATAGAGATACAATGCTTAGCCCATTTCTTCTTGTGGGTATAAGCTTGAAAGACATGATGTGGTTGAATTTAGAATCTTCCTGAATTTGTCAGTAGGTTAGCAAAGAATTGGCACCAATGGAGGTCTGTTATATGACTGATATATCCAATTAAATATGGGACTGATATATCCAATCTTTCCCTGGACTCTCCTCTTTGAGCAACAATGTTACATGTAAACCATGTTTTTTTTACATCAGGGAGTTTGAGAAAAGTGGAAATTTGAGAAAACAATAGTCCAGAGTTCCTCATTTGATGCCATTCTCAACTGTGGAAAACAGAGGCAATGAATTACTTCTGCTGTTCAAAGCATAAGTTTGTTTTGAAGTTCTCCTTCCGAAAGGAGTCCACCTCTCAAGAGGACGGATGATGCTTCTAGTTCAGGATTTTCTCGTCACAGCACAAACGCTGTGCTGTTCAGCTGAAACGTGCTGTTATAACAGGTGGTTTTACATCGCTGGAGCACCGAATATAAATTGCAGCAGTTGACCTGATCCTTAATCAAAAACATTCCCCCAGAAGATCGGTCCGTATCATCGACAGGTAAATTATTTCAAATTAACATCAACATCAGAGCCCCAGTCATTCACAAAATCCCTCAGCAAACAAATGCGACGGACAGAGATCATCATTATTATTAGTTTTTCCCCCGCAACTTTTTTTCGGCTTCGCAATTACATGTCTTGGCAGGGTTCGGCAAATCAAAGCTGACAGTTTTATTAGCTTGTTTTGCCTGGGTTATAACCTTGGCCTGTTTCATTTTACTCTGAGAACAACGACGCTTTATTTACACCGTCCAACACTTTTTAAGCGCTCTTCCCAACCTCAGAGGCTGGGCTGGTTTGATGGCCTGTGAAGGAATAAAAAAAAATAAAAAATAAAAACAGCTCCATTTCCTCTTTCCCTACTCAAGTTTTTCTCCCTTCTTGACGGATGTGATTAATGTCCTCCTTGCCACTGATGTTTTTTAATTGCTCCTGCGCTCGTTCTCCTGTCGTACTGTAGACACACAATGGGAGAGGCTCAGTCAGGTGCGTGCCGTTTCTCCGCGCATTAATCACTCTTTTTTTATGCGGCCTGACTTGCGCCAGACGGCAAGCTTCCCAGTGGAGGCTTTTCTGCTGTTGCCTAACAACAGCGTGTAAAAAAACCCAAAAAACTTTGTAATGTTTTTCTTTTGTCGCCCTTGAGGCAAAAATGGTGGGAAAGGTGTCACTTCTCATGAAGTTGCTGTTGCACGGCATTACATGATAATCTCCCATTCCAATGGAGACAATAACCATACAGGGTGAATTCATCCCAGCTTTGGTTATAGACATATGTAACAAAAAAGGGTCATGGTTTTTATGAGCTGTGTCACATGTTGACATGGACCGGGAGAGAAGGGTGGGGCCATTGAAAAGAAGATCTCTGACAAACAAATCTAAGGCAATAGGGGGCAAAACCATTCAGCAACAATTTTTTTAAATGTCAGAGAAGTGAGGACATATTGTTCCACAACTGCCATGTATGGGATAAGATTTAAGCGATTAACAACTGCAACTGCAACTATGGAAGGTGTTTCAAATAAAAACAATGAAGTCTGCAATATGATGTTCCTTTTAGTTCCATTTGACAGGTAGGATAAACATAGCTTCTTTTGCATAATGATGTCACCTCCTAGACCCTGAATAAGATTGTGCAGTACTGCAGCACAGAGTCAGTAATAGCATAGTGAAGAACAGCTGTCAATGTCTGCAGTTTGAAATAAGAAGCAGACATACTTCTGTGGCTCGTTAGATGACAGAAACGATGTGCATTTGGAGCATCCAACGCTTAACATTCTGCATTATAACTTACAATTACTGCCTATGTTGACAAGTAATTAGCAACCAGCGAGATGACCAGTAATGAGAAGCAGTGATGTGATTCAGAAAAATAGGTTTTAGGTACACAAAAATTAAGAATAACAGTGAGAGGCAATGAGAAAAGTTACTAACAATAATCATTCACCTGACTGTCCTACTTCATGAGACATGCCAAAGTAATGTCAAAAAGGCCGTATAATAAATTAAATTAGCAAGTTTATCCAGGTTGCTAGATACAATGGGCCTACCTTTCTGTTATTAATTTAGAGTCTTATTTATTACTTTAACAACATTGTGGGTGACTGAGGAAATTTAAGTGGGCTAGATCCCCCTTTTGAAGACTTATGCTAATTATGGAAATCAATGCGGTGATGACTGAAGGATTAATAAAATGCTGGCTAATTCACGTAACATGAGTTATTCTCTTGACAGGACACCATAAAAAAGGAATTTGTGCTTTGAGAGAATCAAACAGACATGACTGACATTGCTAAGAAAAATAATGTCCAATCAACTGCTGAAGTCTTTTTTTTTTTTTTTTTTTTTTTTTGAGGAGAGCCAGCAGTCTGGTTTTGTATTTTTTGGCTATTTTAGTAAAGCTGAGATGGGATGGTCATAGTGAAGGAGAGTGACTAACACAGGAACTGAACCTCAGCCATCCAGGATAGAGTCCACCGTCCTATGGACTACACCACAGGACCTCGCCCCATGGCCATTCTTTTTGACTGCAGAAATTCTAAAATAAATAAATAACTCACCAATTTGGCTACAGTCATTTTTCAGAACTTGATATTTGGCTACAGCTATTTTTCAGAACATGATATTTGGCTACAGTTATTTTTCAGAATTTGATATTTGGCTACAGTTATTTTTTCCAGAAAAAATAACAAGGCATGAATTCACATCTTATTATTTGCTATGGAAAAATTGAGACTCAAAACCAAATGCCAAGGGACAAAAGTAACCGTATAATTTAATTGTAACACAATTAGAAAATCTTTCCTTCAGGACCTTTTCACTTGATGGTATAGCCTAATCGTAGTCTTACACACATCCAGATATTACTATAATTTTTCATCAGAAGATTTTAGCAGTTGGCCTATAACAGAATAAATTCACTTTAAAAAGATCCTTGTATCCTATGTATTTTTTGTTTCCTGATTAGGCCCCTTTCATTTTCTAATTATTACATAATTGCACCATTATTGTATAATTGTAAAGCCATAATGACAAAGAGTGTTTTTTTCTTAGTGCTGAATAGCCTTTGACCTGCATTTAGTAAAGAAACAAATGGTCTGTTTTTTCAAATAGCCTACTTTAGATTCAATATGGCAAATACGTTTGTGAGGTCTAGGTTAAATGACTATTTGAAACAAACAAAAGAAGTAGAAGAAATGGAGGAAATTTTGAAAAACACCAATCTTTTTCTGTGAGTGGTGAGGGATTTTGGAGTTGACTGGGGGAAAGGATTTGAAGCAGGGGAGTAGAGTGCAAACACAACCTCCTGAATGAGAGGCAACGTTTTGTATCACTCAAAACCACTAGCACGCTTAAGTCCAAACAGTATGTGTCAGTCCGAGTGAAAAACACCACCTGGTGGCATAAAAACTGCCCCGTGCAGTCAAAACACAGAAGACAGGAAATTTGTGTTGTGATGAATTTAAGTAAGACCAGAATGCTTTGACATGGCAGCTTGTCCGAGCTGCAGTCTGGTGGAACATATTCTTTGCTCCTTCTATCTGTAGACACATTTTAATTATAACAGTGTTGCAAGGTTTTCATCCATACAGGGACTCCAGGATGAGCTCTCGTTTGTTTAAGGCCTTCAGAAGAGAAAAAGATTAAAGGGAAGAGACTCTCTCCTTTGGCAGCTTTCTTCTGTACTGCTTCCTGTGCCTCTGTGTGTGCGACCAATCTGATCAATCAGTGTTGACTGGCTCAGAATGAATAGGATATCCATTCCACAACGTCCTGCGATTGGTCAGCTGTGATGTCATATGAGTTTATGGGCAGGAGTAGGTCTTCCTGCTGTTTTGAAGGAAGGTGAATGAAATCACATTCCAGGGGACTTGTAAATCTGGTGTTGAAATTGGGAAACCAAGTACAGAAGAGGTGAAGATGAGGATCCCAGAAATGGTTGAACAATATTTAACAATGTCTGTAATTCAATGAACACTACAATCAATTCAAACATCTTGCAGATACCAGGAGGGGTCAATAGACAGCTTGAAACCATATAACCATACAACCTTCAAGACACATACAACCTTCATTACATATGTATCTGGCAATGGTCTGTAATGGCACAGGTGGGACTCAAAAATCCTGTCAGTTCTTCTTTCATCATTGGTTGATTTCTACCTTTAAGAAAAATCCTCTCAACAAAGTTGACAGACAATGTTCAGAGAAAGGACCAAACTCTATATGAGCTAATATCTAATATACAAATCGTGAGGAAAAAAAAAAAAAAAAAAAAAAAAAAAACCCTGGCTGACCCCTGGTCACGTTCCCCAGGTTTGAACCTGCCATGTCTGCACTATGAGTCCTGGTCTGTCTCAGCATTTTTACAGAATAGGCCACTCAGGAGCCTATCAACGCAGTGCCTGGTCTTCACATGTATGAGAACCTTTACAATTAAATAACCCTGTAATTGAGATAGCCGCCGATGCCACTGTAAAACATAACCACAGAAGGCCGTGCTAATTATTGTTCTTTATTGTTATTGACCCCAGGTGTGTGACTCACCACTCCAATCAGATGTTGGGACATCTTCTCATTAACCCAGGTAATTATGTCAACATGCAGAGTGCCGATTTACATTCATATAGCATTTCATCGCTGTGCTGCATGATGAATGGGTCTGTGTGCTCCTCCATAATTGCTGCGGCCCCCTGTTTCTGCTTCGGTTGCCTGGACAAATGTGTCACCGTATTTCCGCTGAGCGCTATCGAGGATCTTTCCTCCGCACCATTACGAGCGTAGTGATGCATCTGGTGTGTTTATTACTGTCATCTTAACTCTTAGCGGTGTTTACACAATTTAATCTGGTGGGGTGGAATAACACGTCCTTTTATGACAGACATTCAGACGTTCCAGCAAAAGCGTTTGAAATTTGTTCATCTGCTTTTGTGTGAGGACGAGCCAGTCTCACTGCGCTCTGCACTCGCGTGATATGGAGAGAAACAGAGCCTTGGGTGGGAGTGGGGGGGGCTGTTTCTCCTGTAATGGCCTTTCCCAGTTGGTCTCAAGGGGAATATTATTGTATCTCTGAGAAAATCAATGGCGTGAAAGGTAACGGGGAACTTTCGCTTTTGTGGTTCATTCCGGGGGGGGGGGCTGGTTGGAGTGTGCAGAAAATGTCATATCCATTCCTGTCTCAGTCCAATCACAGCCAACCAAGCCATACAACAAAACGCATCCAATCAAGCCGAGATCGCGATCTCACCAGAGGCAGGAAACAGGCCGTGGGGTTCACATGTACAACCCAGAGAGCTCCATGTCTCACCTCTCCCAGGTGATTTCATTCATTCATTCATTCATTTTTTTAGGGTGATGGTCAGAGGGGAGTACTGTATGACAGCAGCTACATCTTAATCCTGATTTTTCTTGGTCTCAAGTTAGACGTAACGCCATGACTGTCCGATGCTGTCCTGGGAACCTTGTGACTCGAATGTTCTCCATTCCATCTACCTTAAACGCAAACCTCCGCAAAATGGCTGTCAATATTCTTGGCTTTCTGTCTTCACAACGGCGGCAATGCTCCGCCCAGCATTCGCATGCCAGCTACCTCCATTACCTCCAGTGTGGGGCAGGGGGGGTTGGGGGACAGCGCTGATGGCTGGGGACTAAAAATAGCATGGCGCGTTTAGCTTAATGAAGATAGTGCGCTGAGAGGGAAGTGTTTTTTCTTTTCCACTTGCCGATCATAGAATAATGGAGAGTCGGGGCTAGAGTGGGCGGAGGGCGTGGGCGTCCCGATGTTCTCTGGGCCCTCGACCAACAGGGTGAGTCAGTGAGGGGATGGATGTGTGCAGAGGAGCAAGCGGCTGTTCCACTCCCACTCACCAACGGCACAGCCACCTGACTGCTAGATAAGCGCTTTCCCCCTCTCCCTGTGCAAGCCCGGGGGCCAGCGAAACAAAAGTCCTTTTATTTCTGCTACTCATCTCCTTCTTTCTTCTCTATCAGCTTGTGACGCATACAGTCATTCAATTCAAGACTGGCAAGAAGACTGGTGCAAGCTGGTGATTTTATTTTTTTATTTATTTTTATTTTTAAGAAAATCCTCTTACACGCTCCAACATCAATGCGTAGAAAATGAAAGGTTCCATCACATCACAAGGTCTGATAATGATTCTGAATTATCCCTTAAACGCGAAGAAAAAAAAACATACCACTGAGTGCTGTGCAGGAAATAAAGTATATAATAACGGTGCAGAGATGCAAACCAGTCACTAAGAAAGGACATGCTCACACTTAACCGATTATCATCTTCAAACCTTTAAATCTGAACTGCAAAACTTATTTTATACACTTAAAAAATAGGCCCCACCTATAGGTCAGCATTTAAACGAGATATAAAATTCCCCAAAGGCAATATATGAGAAAAGAAAAAAGATTATCAGAGGGTGACTGCCCTGTAAAATATGGTTTCTAGGGACCAATAACATAAAAAATGTAAAAATGAATAATACCGCAAAAACCATCAGAGAGGCGTTGAGCTTCAGAGCACGCTCAATGGGGAGCAGACTGCTCCATTAAACAGGCTGAAGCCACTTCAAATAAGAGCGGACTTATCCAGCTCCCCAATTTCACCGGGAGATGTGTGAAGGCAGACACCGTCCCAGGAGGGTTACCGATCAATTTACAAACAAATAACAGGCATGAAAAGTGCCGGAGGAATGCTCTGGCTCACACTGGAAGCATAGTAAAAAAAAGCTACACATTCACACACTCATGGGACTGAGCGTATTTAAGGTCGGGCATATCAGAAATCGGTTACTTCTGATTTGTCCCAGAGAAACGACAACCTTAGTTCTGGCAGCTTATGGATTTTTTTACTGTCATTAGAAGATCAGGGGAAATAACTGTGGTGTCAGTCAATTGTTCTGCTGTAAACTCCACATGGCAGATGACTTCAGAGACAAGCCAAAAGCTGTTACATCCATTAATGACTGCTTTGTTCTGGATGAAAGTGTCTGCATGTAGCCAAAACCCAATAGTCCTCAATCGTCTTGTACTGGCCAATTTATGATTCTAGAAAGGAATATTTGCCATAGAAACCACATAGTTTCAGAACACCGAAAATATCTAGGCTACTTATTCTCATTAATTTTTGTACCTCTCTGAAAACATTCCCTGCCTTACTTTCTCTGAGGTTTGGACTGACCTAATGTGACTCTGGTCAACACTATGCCATCTGCTCCTACATAAGAAGCACCGCAGCTAAGGTGCATCTACCCCTTTGATGCACTAATTAACCTCAGAGCCAATTACTGTTTGCAACACCACAGGTCATACCATGCAACTGAAGAACTAATGCTGGTCAAAGGAGAGGCAACAACTGAATAACTTTGCAGCTTGTGGGTAACAAGTGTTCAGTAGGGGTGCAATAGGGCAATGGAAACCTGAGAAAAGAAGGCAGAGACGAATCCACCCCTCCCCTGTGGTGTCAAAGCCTACTGTGTCCCATCACTGCCAGCTCCCCATTACTTGGTTTATGACAGCCCAGTCTGGAGCATGCAATGTTTATGCTGTAGAGCAAGGTGTGCATTCATGGCAAGCACCTTCACTGCCACTCAGAAGCCAATTCCTAACTGAAATTAAATTGGCAATTCTTTTTGAAATTCATTCATATAACTACTATAGTTATATTTAACCAAAATCAATTCATTTTAAAATCAAAATACATTTTAAAAGCACCTCACTTAACTTTCAGGCTTAGATACTATATAGGATCTAATGATATGCAGTGTATAATAAATCCACCCTCTAACCTCAGTTCTACTGGTTACTGGATTTTACTGATATAACCCACCTGTAACATGTTAAAACTGAACAGACTTGTGGTCTATAAAATATAGATTTACATCTGTTTTCGTAACAGCGAAAAATGTATTGAAAGAACTAAACAAGGCTAAATAAAATGCACTGAATGATGCAGGAACTAAAACTGATTCATCACTTCAATTAAAAAATATAAATGTACCAATCAAAAGACAACTTTGTACTCCACTCAAACTCTTCTCTGTTAATTTCCATTTCCAAATCCTTTTTATTACTTGAAAAAATATTTACGTAATTCCATTGTTGCGAGACGGAGTGAGTTTCCCTTTTTGAAGACGACAGCCTACACATTTTAGCGGCTCCAAAAAGCTCTTGAGCTGGGGCTGTCTGGAGCACCCTCATGACTGCTGCAGACTGCCTACACAGTAGTTACATAAAAATAACAGGGCGTCAGATCGGCCCTCTCAATACACTACTACATGCGTCAGCAACAGCTCTCACAAAAGGTATCAATCAATTCAACCGACGACTGCTGTGACCTAGGCAGTAGTGTGCTTCCTGCAGGTGCCAGTGACTTTTGTACTAGAATGTACTAGTGGCAATTTTATGTCCCCGAGCACTGGCCTGAGTTGGGGAGAGATTACCCATAAGCACCCTCAGGAAGCAATCCAATACTTAGCGAGTGCTTTTCCTCCAAAAGGGCCTTTGGAGGTTTGTAGGACTATGGTAATTTACCAGGAAAAAAACATAATGCAGAGTTTTGCCTGCATCCTTAATGAAATCTTTGGTGGCAAGAACATGTTGGTTACAAGGATGACGTCAAGCTCCCGCGATCAATACCCATAGTGCAGTGTCCCCACATTCCCGATCACTGCTAACAGCTCGCCTTACCAGTCCCCAGGGAGGTCCTGGCGGCATCTAGCCACAGTGTTTTCTGTCACACTGATGTCTCAGACTAATTGACTGGCTGACCCCGTCCAAACAAAACAGCGCTTCCTGCAACCCCCACATCGATCAGCTCCCTCATCACGGCCACCACGAAAAGACTTCCCCTAACCTCACTGCCCTCAAAGGCTTCACTGGTAAAGGTGGGGTTCATTAACAAGTCTAGCCTTTCCGCGCTATTCAACTGCCGAAGGGCTCTGGGAATTAGACAGCCCAGATCCAAAGCAAGGGGGGGAGGGGGGGATCTTGAAGAAATCAAATCTGTCAGCAGCTTTATGACATTCAGGGGAGAAAATGAGCAGGTGTTTAAATAAGGAAGGCGAGAGGAACATCATGATATGATCCCGCTTCGCTGACAAATTGTCCAAATGCCAGCTTCCTAGTCAGAGTAATGACTACCTACCGTCCATCTCTGGCCAGCGCGAATCTGACACCCTCCCTCTGGAAAGGCATCAGCCGCTGACGGAGTTTCGCCGGTAGGCCGAGCAGCTGGCTTTCAGGACAGCCCTCCTGTGGGCCTAGGAGCAAACTGGGCTTCATTTCACAGCCTTCACTCATGCCAGTGGAGGGGTGAGGGGGCGTCTGCAGACACAATCAATAGAAAAATTACTTAGATGTAAAAAAAGAAAAGGGGTAAAAAAAAAAAAAAAAAAAAAAACTCCACTCTGACATGTGACAAGCCACTGCTCCAACAAGAAACGAGCAGGCAGCTCTACCTGACGGAAGTTGCCACCTTGGTCTGTGCTGGCGGCACCAAGCAGCAGCTTCACTTCTTTCCTTGTCACCTAACAATGTCACTTAGCTAAAAAAAAGGCAGTCACAAGCTGACTAGCCAGTCACGAAAGCACAAAATTATTACCATGTTCACTCGGAAGGTGCTGGCATGTGCTGCATACGCTTGCACTTTCCTGTAGGAGGGCTTCAGGCAAAACAAAGATGCATTTGACTTTTTCTGTCAATTTATTGAAATGGAAGGCTTCAATGAGGCATCATTTATTTTGAAGTGTTCCCCTGATTGGGAAGGGGTGTGAGTGCGTTTGAGATTGACATCGAAAGTATATCTACAGGATTTTTACTGCGTGTGAAGAAGCGGTTTCTAGCTACATATGCAGGCGCTACATATACAGTACATATAGCAACTGTGGGATGGCCTCTCTGCCGCTTTTTGAAATAGTTTTAACTTCACCAGGACCTTCACCTTGAAATGTTAAAAGTTATGTCCATCATTTGTAGCAATGCATACAATTCTGTCTAAAATGTACCTTACAATATCTACATTGCCACTGCGCATTTACCATGTTTAAATGTATAATGTGCTGTATTTCGCTCAAATGCAAAAAAAAAAAAAAAAATCTATGAGATGATAATATTTTAGGCGACCAGTGTTAGCAAGCAAGCTGTAGTTAAAGCAAGCTGATAGTACTTAAAGCTATAACCAAGGGACGAGTGTGTACTTCAGTGGACGGGTATCTAGAGTTCATAGTTAAGGCTCAATTCTTCTGTCGCTACGTTATGTCCTTGCTGTTCGCTGGGTTCTCTGTTTCTGTTTAAATTCGCCAACTACTAATCATTGAAGGCAACATAATTAGCTAGCATGCGTTACCTGTTTACAATTGTGGTAAAAAATACCCAGACTTTGTACCAGGTTAAACGTATATTTCCAGTACAATTCTAAACCGTTACACTAAAACATCTATTACGCTGGCTAGGTGGGTCGCTAACTTACCTAGTGACACCCACGTTCTGATAAGAAGGGAAACAAATGTTTTGCTATCCAACTTAGCTATCTGACTCAATCAGTCGTGTCAAAGCAGATTCATTCATTCGAGAGATAGTCTGTAGATACTAAATTAGAGTGCTAACTAAATAACACCACACGACAGTCACGTTTGTTTGAACACATGAACAAATACACTTACTTTTGACATTTCCCGCGTCCCATCAATACTGCGTCATACGTCGCTGGACTTTGCGCCTTTACGTCAGGGATCTGTCAACTGTCCAAGAACATAGAAAGTGACATTTTGATTCAGTGCTCATGTACAGAGCAGTTTTGCGTGATACATCATGGAGTTGTCTCGAATTTTTAATCTAAATTCGGGCTCTTATCAAATGTATTTATTGCGAGGCTAAATGCTAAATGGTTTAGTTATAACTGTAAAGTGAAAACTTAAAATATACTTCGCGTTGAATGAATGATCCTTTACTTATGCTGCTGACTTTACTTGGGATGCTTTTTTTAATTGCCTTCTTTGGTACTGTCTGAAAATGTGTGTCTTTTAAATAACCAAGACTTCTGCTACACCGCAGGCAAACAATAGTTCATCAGCGTAGAACATCTTCATCAAACAACTTTAATGAAGAAAGTTCGCGCTTGAAACTCATATTTGTCCACTGGTAACTGAATTGCATGCCACAGTTACTTACAAGTCTGTTTGAATCAGATACTTCCCCAAATAACTTAGATTTAGAGGCCCTCAAAACTGTACATTGTCGTCCTTGCTGTAGTTCAGTCTTCTGCCTATATGCACATCCAAGCAACCAACAATCAATTTCTTTTACGTTATGTTTGTGTTCAATCTTCAACAGTGGAACTCAAAATAATTTACTCAATTCAATGACGTAAAAACAGAACCCCACATACGAACATTTGAATTTCACTGAAACAATTATTTGGGTAAAACCATATAATGGCACACAGCTATATGTACATGCGTCCTTTTCTGACTGCTGAGTACTATAAAAACTCCTTGCTAAAACTTACCGCTTAAAGCCCACCCCTTTCAATGTGGTCGGTCGTCAATTAAACCTAACACGAACTCCGAATGGGTCTTTATCTATGATCTTCTACCTCGATTGGTCGACTTGTCTGTCAGTCATGTTTCCTGTTGCCCTTCCTCCCATCTCTATCGGTCCCGGACTCACCGCCTCTCCGCGTCAAGCTCAGTATTGCTGATAGTCTCTATATAACAAAATAAATATATATCCGACATTATTTATATTTTAACTTACAGAATTCTGGCACCCTTACGCACCGGTAAGGAGATTATAATGTTTTATTGCTGTTGTTCGAGCGTTGTGTTTGAAAAGATTTACAAATCATTTGCGTACACTAGCTAGCTAGCTAGCTACTGTAAGACAAGCAGATCCAAATGCAATGTTGACCAAGGCCTAACATTAATTATAGCTACCTAGCTTGGCTAGGTGCTAACTAACATACTGTAAGTTGGATAAATACATGCGATATTTTTGCTGAAATGTTTTGTTTTGTGCTGAGGTTATCAGTATTTTAGCGGTACTTTATTTGTTTATCTCAATACAACTGTTAGTTTTGTTCATTGTGAGGAGTTGATGGTTTACATAAAAAGCTAGCTAGCAAGCTTGATGGCTAATGTCTCTAAACATGTGAAGGCCTGCCATAATCTCGTTTGGCATTGTGTGGGCTTGGTGTGTGCGTTATCTGGCTTGCTAGCTGCTCATGTAGCTAGCTTCCTAGCCATCTAAAAGGGAGCTAGCTAGCTAACGTTAGCCAACAACGACTGTTTTAGTAAAACGTTAGTTTGTAACTGACCTGTGTGCAATTAGTTTGATATTAATTTCAGTTATGTTTCGAGGCTGTGTGTCTGCGTCATGTGAAGAACGAACCGACGATCACAATGTCAGCGCTAGGTCTGAAATATGAGAGATAGCTTGGTAGCTAAGTGTCTGGGCCCGAACTATATAGCTATTTGAGAATTGATTGTTCTGTATCTGTATCGCAAGGTATCTAACGCTAATGAAGCTGACTTACGTTTTGGTACAGCAACAATAGGAAGGATTGTGGTGTTTTGAGTGGGCTTGACAAGCAATTTCGTTGCTGCCAGCAAAACGGATGAGCTTCTGTAGCTGTGGCTTGCTACCTAGGATAAGTTTAATTAACGTAACTTAATATCAATAAAGTGGATGTGAGGTTTAACTTTAGCTGGGTCAGTTTCTTCAGGCTAAAATCACAGTTTGCTCTCCAGTCGACTGCCCGGCTGTTTATCTTAAAATAAAGGAGGTACTTGTGTATGATGGTTAACCGCAGATTTTAAACATTTCAATTAATTTTCTAGTTATCCCAATGTCGTAGATATTATCATGTGTGTCCAAAAGTTAGTTAGCCTGCTAGGCCTTCGTTAGCTGACCTGTAAATTACGATTAGGGCAGTTAGCCATTTCTTTCAGTCACTCATTTTAAATTGAAAGAAACTTCTTATCTTGAACTCTGGGAAGTTGTGAACTGTCACATTGTCATTCTGAAGTATTGGTCTGATTAATTCTTTGTAATCCATATTGTGTTTTTTTTTTTTTAAAGTAACTTTTCTGCTGTGTATACGGCTTAATTTAGAATCGTGTACTTTCATAAGGTCTGAAGCACTTTCTTTCAAGTAATGGTATACCTACTGTATGACTATGTTAAATGCGACAGTTAAGGTCCAATAAATAACACTAAAAAAGGATAATTTATGTTTAGATATTTAGGGAAATTTAACCTATG
Organism: Albula goreensis; assembly: GCA_022829145.1. Classification (NCBI taxonomy): domain Eukaryota; kingdom Metazoa; phylum Chordata; class Actinopteri; order Albuliformes; family Albulidae; genus Albula; species Albula goreensis. The sequence goes on from CM040745.1 coordinate 31,737,449, forward strand.
TCTTGTAAAATGGGCCGGTAACTACAGTCCACCATGCATGTCAAATATAATCAAATTGAGATTTTAATACATTTCTCTTTCTGTTTACTTGCACTTTTCATTATTACATATAGAAATATAAACTTAAAGGGACACCCCCACCCACCCATGAAATAATTTCTGTTTCCCATTATTTTTTCATGTATGTATTTATAAGAGCATTCACTCTTCATTGCTTGGAATGAACTATGCTATCCTTGATTTCTTTAGAGTCTTTTTGTCAGAAATGAGATGCGTCTTCATGGCTGCATACTGTAGCCATTTAGCATGCATATTGAGGCAGGACAAGCATCTCTTTCAGTGCCATTCAATTACTTAATACAGCCCAAGCCATTGTTTTTCTCATGAGAAACTTACAGGCTTTTGTTTTCACATTTAGGCTAATATTGGTTGCCCACTTATCACTTTGTTACAAGCTGGTGTAGAAATTGTAACTGGTCTTTTCCCAAGCATATTTTTCCTCATGTATATATCTTAAGGGTCACTTGGAGGTGTTTCTGGCACAATTTTATCAAATGTTGTCTTGTTTGCTTGCATGGCAAGAAAGTACTCTGATTATGTCTGCGATAGGCTGATCAGTGGGGGAAAGAACTGCAACGGCTGTTCTTGTTTTGCTGTGTGGTATGTGCTGTCAAATTGTTTCACAATTTCTGAGTGGACCTTCGCTTTCATTTTGAGCTCCCTGCACTACGTTTTGGTCTTCCATACCTTTGTGAAAAAAGAAAACTCCATTAGCTTGGTAGTGCAGACTGCAGCTGCACTACCTGTCGGAGTTGCAGCAGTTAAGTGTAAATTCATCTTAAAGTACATGCAGTTTTGTGACTGGATTATGCAAACATATGATTTTGCATGGGGTAACTGGAAATTCATTTGTTGATTACTAAGAAGAAAACAATTGCACCTTATGATGGTTTACACTGGCAGTAGTTAACTGATTCCAGACTGCATCAGTTAAAAAATGTTTTGTGTTTTCATCCGGAAATGCTACATTTTGTCCTGTGACAGGGAAGAGAGAGCTAATTGGCTTTGTCCAGCTGTGCAGGCCTGTATTGACTAATGTCACACCAGAAACTCATGTCATAGTTAGCAAATATAGAAGAAATGACCCACAGAAAGTGGACCATGTATTTTATGGGATTTGTCCTCGTCATCACAATTTCCAGGGCATTTTATGTCATTTCAAGGGCAGGATTGCTCAAAGGCTCAGGTTACCAATGACCATTTAATAAACAGCTCCAGGTTAACATGGAGGGTGAATGGAGGCTCTCACTTTGTATACCCAGCTAAACTCACAGTTCTCAGTTCTGGGATCCATTGACCAGAATCAGATGCAGACCATGCCAGTGTTGACTGTGGCCTGAAGACCTGTTGTGTGGGACATGATTTGTCTCAGTGTTGTTTTGCAATGGAGGGTTTCTGTCTTTGAGCTGTTCCCCGTCTTGCTACTTTTCTGGTTGATTAGACACCTGCCCGTGGCAGCTGCAGAAGAACTGTGGGTCTGCCATGCGGTGGATGTCCACTCAGCTCATGGACTACGGTGAAGGCTATGAAGGAGTGGATGGCTTCTGCACATATGTCAGAGGCCACATGCTATTTTGCACTCTCCCTCAAAGTAATGTAAGATATAATGGCACGTCGGTGGTTTTACATTTGCGGATGGCCGTTCCTTTTCTCATGGAATAAATAAAAACAGAGATGAAATGTTTTATAAAGTTAAGTGTGTGTAGCAGCCACTCTAAAATTTATATTTGATGTTCCAAGGCATACTAACAATTTTGGTCAAAGACTAAAGATTCAGTTGTATTTACTACAGTGATTATTGTCTTTAAAGTCTTGTCTGTTCTCAGAATGGTTGCTTTTGACCACATTTTTATAGTTTCAGAAAGGCTGGCTGTTTTTTTTTTTCTCCTCTGCAGAGTTACAGGCTACATCTTCTGTTAGCTTCCCCCATGACTATAATGCTTTAAATGCTTTTGACCTTGTAGTTGTGTCAACTAGTAAAAGCTCTCTCTGTGAGGAAGCATCAAATAATGAAACTATGCTCACTGATGTTATTCTGCTTAAATTAATAGTGGTCCGGAAACCTATATTATTAGATGTTCAAGGCTGTTCATTAAAGGTTTCGTAGTAACCCAGTTGAGGTCCAAGCATGGTCATTTAGTTTATAAATAAAGAATACTGCCTTAGCTAGTTGTAGTTGTGAAGTGAAGCTTTCACTTGATATTTTCAGTGTACCATAATCCATTGAAGCACAGATATTCTCTGGCAAAGTAGCAGTCTCCAAATGTGCAGTTTTATTCTTCATGTATTGCTTTGGATATTTAACATGATGTTGCAGTGCATAACATTCTTCAAGGATCGCTATATTTATAATGGTAATTGATAAGAGATCAGCCAAGTATTCAATTGACATGGGAGTTCATTCTGGAAGTGGAGCAAACACTTCACACTTGGATGATGGATGATGACAAGCACTTGTCCTGACCGCTAAATGTCTGATCCACCAGAAAGAGATGCAAGAATCAACCGTAGCAAAAAAATCATGGTCTTTAGGCAGGTGTAGCAGCATTAACTGCATATCAAAAGGTGACTTTATAAGTGTATTTTCCACAACATGACTCAAGTACATGAATAACAATTATTATGCTCTCTGAATTCATTAGATCTATGGATCTATTTTTCTTACCCAAAGGGCTGAAATAAGAGCATAATCTATCATTGATTTTAGTGGAAATGGCTCTAGCTGCCTTACCTTCTCAGGAGTTTTGGGAGCTCTTCATCTGTTGTAAATCACAATGTCATACTCCTGTTACATTAAACTGTCACATTTTTAGTTCTATTCTTCCCTGTCTCTCAGTGTAAGAAATCCATGTGCATGTCAGAACTCATTTACAGAAGGGCATTAGGGTAATATGCAAAGCCTCCACTAAGACAAGGTGTTCAAACAGGTAATCACCTCCCCCTGTGATGGCAATTGGTCCTGAGGAAGCAACGGCACAGTGCCTGACAATGCCTTATCAGAGAAAACATCCCTATCTCTGAGACAAAAAGTGGGGGGTTGGGGGAAACATGCTGTTCTCCCTGCAGATACACTCTGTAATGTTCCCCAACGCAGGTTTTTCAGGCCGTCTAATCGTATTACAGCTAATCTTACCACAGTATTGTTTGGCAATCATCTCTTTTCCTTGCCCTGTATCTGTCAGGGGGGAATATTAATAGCGCAACACACGGTGGTGCGGGGGAGAATGATGCATGAGTTTGGGTGGAATCGGAACGCGGCAAGAGCCGGCTGCCGCGCACCCGGGGCCTCTTCATCCCTCCAGGGAGTTCTCACCTGAGAATGCGGGCCGAGCCCCACGTTTGCCAGCGCAGCAGTTTTATACCCCCCACCCCACCCCTTCCGTCGCTCGACAGCCTTGCACCAACACACAAACTCAAACTCCCGTTCGTCAGCTGTTTACCACAGACACTGGGCAATGCCACCATGCCAACAACCCTAATTTAAGTCCCCGGTCCCCTCAGATAACCTTCCACATTATTGATAAGGGTGGCATTTTATCACCTCATGCATATTGTCATGAATTTTAGGTCCCACCTAAAGCCCTTTGTTTGAAAACACAAGTTGTTTTATGGGGAGTGATGCTAAAGTGCAATAGTGGATAACCGAGAATCAGCTCTGGCAGGAGAGAGTTATGAGTGTTTAAAATAAATGAATGGTACTCATTTGGAGAAGGGTGAAGTTTGGTCTGGTTGCAGATGCTGTCTGAAAACATCTTTATCGTCTCCAGAAATTTACTGTTAACCACTGGCATGTCGACGAAGATTCCAGCATGCCAGTCTTGATCTCCCTGTAATAGGCACAGGAAATGTTTTTTTTGTTCCTTGACATGCTTTTTGATTTTTTAAAGATTTAAGTAGAATGAGTTAAATCATTTCTGAGTTCACATTTTATTCCCAGGAACACCTTCTCAAAGGTTTTCCTTTGAGAGTTTTGTATATGGAGTTTTCTTTTAGTAAAAACTTTTGTCAAAAATCACTGCCGTATTTGATCAATTAAAATTCCCCTCAGCTTGAGAGCAATAATTAAAATGAAGGATCAAAGGCATATGCCTGGACAGACAAGTTTTTCACTTATAACAAGATAGATTTAGACTAATGGTTGAGATTGTAATTCAGGTTTTTTCTACTATCAAGAGAACTCATGATCAGTGTGGGATGCCGGAAGCTCTCCAACCTCTTACACCTGGCAACAGTGATTGCCTCCAACCTCAAAAATTTAAGAGCTGAAGCAGATACGTTTCATATTGCCATAGTTCTGTGGTTCATTACATGTACAGTAGTTTCACAGTACACATACTTTGGTGAAGTGCAGTTTGTGCTATTTATTATGAATGACTTGCCTATTCATGACTCACTTGTTGCTGATCCATGCAGTTGTTTAACACTTTATTAATCAAAAGACATGTAACTAAATGGAGGGAAGTTAGATGGAGTAGAGAAATGTGAAAGGCATAGTATTGACATGGAAGGGTGCCTTTGAAGTAGAAAGCGATCACTGAAAGGCAATGTTGTTGGTCCATAGAAATGACTATGAAATCTAATGTCCCCACCATCAACATCGGCGAGTTGCATCTTCACATGACTGAACAGCGTGTTTGCTTAGCTTTCCTTCCAGAAGAATCTGAGCCCTTGTGATTCTCTGAGCCCTTGGCCAAAAAATGTCTCCATGAGTCATGAAACAAAATATCAATGCAGCTGCAGATGATGTTTCTTTATAGTACGTACAATTGACTGTTTACTATAACCCTGCTATTAAACTAAATGTAACATGAGGAGATGTAATCGCTCTGGTTTCCTTTCCCTGGTTGTGGGAGTATCTTAGGTGTCTGCTGTCTGATGATCACCTTGAAGTGGACTAAATAGATTCTATAAAGCAGGTTTGAGACAGTGCTGTCGTTCCCCTTGACCATGAATCCCAAGTTGAGAAGGGTTATTCATGTTATGGTGATCTACTTACGCTGGGATCTAAGGTGGATATCTGTGTCAGTCCAGCCAATCATTAGATTTGTTCAGCATTTAACGTAACCAGAATGTGAATGTGACTTGCTGTTGACCGGTGATATCAACTTCGGTCTGTTGCCAGCCCACCTCCTGTTGCCCACTGTCATGTCACTTAAATTACCTCAAGTTGCCAGTCATTGAAAATCCATGCCTTTTCACCAGTAATATTATTGGATTGTCATGTAGTAAAATTTCAAATGGATATTAACCCTTTTTCTAGGCCTTGCTGGACTTTGCAGACTGTTGTGCTCCCTGGCCAGATCTGCTTATGGCTTGTTTTTTGAAATAACCAACAGAACCAAAGTGTTGCAAGGATGTTGTTGGTTTGTTGCTTTGTTTTCATGGTGGCCTACACCCAAACCTTTCTTAGACAAAGTGGAGCAAATGAACCTGACACACACTGTCTTCATTGATTAGCCAAATGTGACAGTGGGAGTGTTTGATATGCTCGCTGTGTCCCGCATGTGCCTTTTATCATAGTATACAAAGCTGCTGAAGTGAGGAAGTAATGCTTCTTTAATGTTGAATAGCAGAGACTCATATTGTCCTTGTCCACCAATATGGTCCAAACATCAGATTAATATATCAGTCTTATCAGTCTGCTTACCATCATTCACCACACTTCTCTGCTTGAAGTACTGCATAACATGGTGTTACCCCACTCCTTTATGCGCTATCCATATGAAAACCCTTGCATTAATTCACCTTGTGTGGTTGTTGTCCTTTTCTTTGTAGAGGTTAAAATTGTTTATTCTTCCTGCACTCAATCATGGAATTCCTTTTAGACTTTCATCATGAATTCTTGACCAGTCATAGCTCATGCTTAGGAAATTTGCATGAATCTTATTGGATATGGGATATTACTATCTGATGTATTGATTGATTGTGTAGTTGGTAATTTGCAAATATTGTGAACTGCAAAAGTTGCTGTTGTATTGCCTCAGGTTTATCCGTCAAAACACTTGATGCCACCTCCATATATTTGTGTACACAGTCTGGTGGCTAAAATCGGTGCTTTCCAGTGTTTATTGTTCCAATCTCTGATCCCATACACCTAAAATGTCCTGCAGTTGCTCTTTGAATGCAGTGGGTTTTTAATCTCCGAAAAAGCTACCCACCCCCTCCCAATCATTCTCCTCTCTTTGCCATGGAAATATTATTATGGGATGCTGGATTGCAGACGTGCCTATGTGAGCTTTGGGACTCCGCATCCCTGGTTAGCCGTCACCCTGTTCATGTGATCTGCATCAACTCTCCTCCCTTCTTCCATTCGCAAAAAATTCAGACACCTTAGATTTGTTTCTCTTTCATTTTGTTTATCGCATCTAGTGACAGGTGACAATACAAAACCAGCATGAGAACAGTATGATGTTCACAGTTAACTGCTAAGCTTATAATCACAGTGTCTGTAGAAGCATTGAAAGAACTACATTTAACACCGCTTTTCTGCATTGGTTTAAGTCTAATCTGAGTGCAGTGCTTTATGGAAAGCATTTGGAACTGCTGCACTGAAAGCAGTTAAGATGCAATAATATGTTCACTGCATTGTGAATTTGTAATTGGAATTCAAGCCACATTCTTGCTGTGGTTTATTTTAATGATCTATGTCTTATTACATTGTACATTATGATTCCTTTATTGCCCAAAAATTGGGCCAGCTAATTGTTTTCACTGTAATATGTTGGAATTTAACAAAATGTTTTCCGAAATGTTTAAATGTTTTCCAAAATTAGAGGCAGTTTTTTTTTTTTTTTTTTTTTTACTTTGTTACCATGGCCAATGTTGAAAATAGTCGCAGCCCTTGCTTGTGTTCTGTTCAATATTTTTTTGTGTTTAAAGGTAAAGTTTACTCTGAAACTGTTTACTGCACCTATAAGGTGAATAACTTTTGGTGTATGATGAACATTCCCTTTAATCAGCCATGGGGTAATGTTTGTCAGGTGTTTTTACTGCATTAAATTTGTGAAGCCTTTTTGTAGTTTAATGAATGTACTGCAGCTTCTTTTGACGATTCTATTTTCAGCAGTGGGTTTTTGCTGCGTAGCAACATGGTTGTAGTTCATTTGTATTTGCATGTTATAACCAGGTTTTGTGTCTGAAATTTTTGCCTGACCTCATTGTTTGTGGCATTTTATTCAGACCATAAACTTTACGGCTCTATTTTTATGCCGCACTGTTTTCTGAATGAGAGGGAATTACATAGCTAGAGGTCCTAGTGTGCACAAGGACCAGTATTTTAAGGGGAATTTAATGACAGGATAAATTATTATTGTTTTTTTTTTTTTTTTTTTTTTTTTTTAAAAACATACCTGCATTGCTTATGAGGTATTAATGTGTGATGTGCAAACATGGACAAGCATATGATACAGTTGTTGAATATAAGAATATGAAATGACAGGAACAATTCATTCAGCCCATCTAGGCTTGTCATTGAAGGCTTGACATGTACTTTGACAATTACAACAGAAGGCCTGTGTTTCAATTCAGTGCCTTTCAAAGCCCATGTGCAGAAAGGCTTGTCTATAAGTGACATGCAAATACAAATACGTGCCAAGCACTTGACAAAAGGGGGTCATTTTGACTTCAAGACTGTAGCCATAATGCCTGCTTAGAAGAGCAGGGCTTTTGTTGTTCATTTTACACTCGGTACAAGCCCCAGCAATTGTTGTTGTTGTTTTTTTTGTAGTGTGCTTCATTTAATGCGAGTGTTTATAGAAGAGATTTAAACATCTCCCAGCCTGCAGTTGTGTGTCGCAGCTTGATGGATGCACACTCCTCAGCTCAGCAGGAGGTACAACAAGCACTTCCAATCACCACTTTCTGCGCTTTAAGCAGTCGTTCCTCTACTTGTCCCCTTCACCCCTTAATGTAACGTGGGGATGAATTTTTTACCACTGAAAAACTGTCAGATTGGTTTACACCCAGATTTTGGCAGGTTTCAATTAATTCTTCAACAGCTGTCGGTTTCACAAATGCAGTATGGTTCGTAGCCTTTCCGGATGAACTCCGTAATCCGTAATGTTAGTGGTTTCCTTGTTTGAGAAGAGTGAGGAAGCGTGACCCTGATGCAGTGTGGGTTTTGGATTTGGTTGTGTGAATTTTTTCACCCTCTGCAACACTGCTGTCACAATAAGCACCGTAGCACACTTCTTATTTAATTGCAACATTTAACAATATATTGTTTTTGACATTCAGCTATTATTACGGACTCAGAATTTTCTGTTAGATATCTTTGGAATTGTGCTCAATAGCCCTTTTTTTTTTTTTTTTTTTTTTTTTTTTTTTATACCTTAAGTAATTTTTTTTTTTTTCTCAGTTCTGTATAATACTATGGCCATATCCACTGCTGACTAGTAAGAATAACTGTCACCGGAGTGGCAAACATAAACTAGCTGCACTTCAGGGTTTAGGCAGATTAAATAACCCATTGCAGTCATTGTAATATTCCATTCTGCATTAGCCTTAAATGCATGAGTCAGTATTTGTGTTTTACATCAATTAGACAGAATTCATATCGTTTTAATGGACTAATGGAATATATTGGCAAATCAGTGTAGTGGTAACTGACATTTGAGTCCATCCCAGCATAGAACTGTAAGAGGAGATGAACTGGTCCAATCTCTGTGTGTTTTGCCTGTCTGCCCTCTGAAGGCTGTCGTGGCTTCTGTCAGCAAGGCGGGGGTCCACAGCGTTTCATTAAACCAATGGCAACTGCCGCCAAAGTGGAGAAACGAGGCTGACCTAATTAGAATTTGTGTTCACCGACACCTACCCAACCCCCACCCCCACCACCTTTCAGTGTAGCACTCTCTGCACACATTTTACTGTATGGCGCTACCATAGCCTTTAAGGCTGTCTCTCTGTATAAGCTTTAAGCGTTCAAATCTAGAGAGAGCAGGTGAAGTTTTATTGCCATGGATTTTTCCCAGGCTTTTATAATTAACTATATACATCAACTGTATTTCCTTTGTTCTTCTTCAAAGGAACTCGTGCCTCTGTGTGACACCCAGGCCAAAGGAAGCCCTTAATCCCCATAAGATTTTGATATTGTTAAATACTGTTGCCCTTTATGTGTAGATCATGTACTATGTTTCATACCTGTCGCGAAAGGTCAGTTTTGCTTTGGGGATTCTATTAGTTGTAGTCTTTGAAGGAAATTGATAAACGCTTAGACAACATCCCAGCCTATGTTTCCTATGATTAAGCACTCAATGTGCTGTCTCGACATCATGGGATTCGATGGTTAGTATTGAGCTGCCTCCTTATGTGTGAAAATGGCGTGTTAGTTAATTAGGCCAGGCATTGTCTGAATGGTACGTTTTAGGTCTCTTCACTGCATCTTGGAAGAAGGTGGACTATTTCAGTAACTACGAAGTCCTGACACAAAGTTGACTTGGTTTGTTGGGTTTAGTTTTGGAATAAGAAATGGGAAACCTTTCCATGTAGCCAGTGGATAGGACTGGATTGACTTGAATCGAAATTAAAGTGGGCACTGATTTTTGTTAGAGTTCATTGAAGCTGCACGCCTCTTGTTTTATCTGGAGCTGTTTTTCAGTTATCATCCGGTATTTTTTTCATTCTAGCAGAGCACTGAGTCAGATGCGGCCTCTTAATCGACGGTCAGCCTTGACCAAGTCAATGACGTGAAAGACGTAGGCTCGCACAAAACCGCACGCCATCCTGTTAACACATCGACCCCAGTCATAACCATTCCACACGTTGACAATTTTCTAAAACTAAAACGCGAGCAAAGCATATCTCAGCGGTCCCCCCTGTTTTTTTTGTCACAGCACGGGCGCGTTGTGCTGAAGAGTCACCGTGTCGACGCCGCGTGACACCTCCGGAGCCAGCGTGTGTCTCGGGCCCGGCACCGTGCCTCCGCTATAATGAGGATGGAGCTTTGCGGGGACATGGGAGCTCTGTCAGGCCCGACACCACCGATAGACAGTGGTAAATTCTCCAGCACCCCGAGGGAGCTCATTAGAATTTCCCTCTTTATTTTATTTTTTTTTTCTTGGAGATCATGCAGGACTTGGAACATCCTTGGGGGAAAATGTAAATAATCATATTTGTCATTTTTTCAGAGAGCAAATTACATAGCGGGGCTTTAATTATAAAGCAATGCCATTACGCCTGCTTTATTATGCAAATGGATCGGTCGAGCGAGCGGAAACGTTTCCTCAGAACCTCTTGTACCAGGTGCACATATTGTATAGCAATGGCAGGTTTTGAGGTAAACGGCGGAATGGCAATGCAGTTAAATGGAGGCATTTCAGTTAGTCTCCAAATGGATCTTTTTTTTTTTTTTTTTTTTTAAATGACAGGTTTTAAAGCAGTTTACCAACCTGTTACTGGAACGCGACAGCACCCTTTGATTAGCTCAAATATGGCTTTTATTTTTAAATGCACAGAGACTGTTGCATTGCGGCGGTGGAATGTTTGGAGTGCTGAAGCTCCCCTGCTCATCACCCAGGCTTTTCTGTAGGGTTTTTTTTCCCTCCCTCTCTTTGGCCTGAGGCACAAATATTATGACTTGTCAGCCTGTGAGAGTGACCTGAGTGTGTGTGCTGGAGAGAAAGAGGCTGGGTGTTAGCGGCTGCGTGTGTGCTGGAGAGAGAGGCCGGGTGTTAGCAGCTGATTAATGCCAGAAAAGCGGTTGCGTCCGCAGCCCTCGGTGGAGGGTCAACGGATCGGAACCTTTACCCTCAGTGGGACTGCAGCTCCATGCTCCGTAGCGTGGGTAACAACCATTCAGGCGCTGGCCATGTGACACAGGAGGCAGAGTTGAGCTGAGGACATGTGACGGCCGTGATTCCGCGCAGAGTGTCTCCCCTTTCCGGGGAACAGGGGTGTGACCTGTCCACGTATACAGGTGCTGGGGCAGTGGTCCTTTGTTTTATACGTCATCAGGGAACAAGAAAGGAAAGCCCCAGTTACAGTGTGATTTTTAAGCTAGGCTAATTTTGTCTTTTTGTTTTTTAACGGCAGGGTAAGAAACATATAGTGAAATGCCTCAAAACACAGTAACTGTTTCTCTGTGCACAGGTTTGCTAACAACCTTAAAACACCAGTGACTGTCTGTCAGGCCTTTCCGCAGCACAGATATAGGCATAGATCAGTTCAGAGTGCAGTTCAACAGTGAGTTATATTGCCCATTAGCCAATAGACAATCCTGTAATCGCAGATCAAAATGGCTGCCATTACAGAGGCTTCTCCACCCCACCCCACGCCAACCCCCACTCCTCCCCCCAGGATTTTTGATTAAAAGCAATATTTCAGCAGTGCAGTATCTCGTCATTAATTTTTTGACATATGGTTCCACAATGCAGCGAAGTCTCAGGACTGAGGGTGTGTAATTAGCAGTGCAGTGACACCACACCTGATTTATGGTCAATTTATGGTTGTAATTTGTGAATTCAGAATTACCAGTGACACACATACTCTTAGGCTAATTGAATGACAAAAGGGACAGGGTTTTGTTACAGAATGTCCGAGGACAACCAGGGAATGGAGAGTGGGGACATTTAATGCAGCGAATATGTTAGGTTTATAAGTCTCCTTTTACAGATATGACATGTTCTTGATGTATGCTACTGTAATTACCCTCTTCCCACCTAACATGGTTAGTGGTTAGTTAATTAGTGTGAATGCAGTTTCCCCCAGTTTAGCTTTCAGTAGTCCTGAATCTGTCATGGATGTCTAACGTATGTAATGTTTTTACATTATTGTGATTGAGAGAGTGACTTAATGTAGTCTCATGGTGATGACGCTGTCTTTCCTCTGCTCCGATAAGTGTTCTAGCCCGGAATCGATCCAGCAGAGTGCACATGCAGACTGCACCTAAGTATAATGTTACAGCAGCTGCACAAACAGTCGATGCAACCAGACTGCCAGTTCACGCCGCTCTATCACTACAGTTCCATTCACACCTAGCTGCATAGCATCCAAAGTGACATGCATGACTTGGCACCTAAACAGGGTGCAGTAAATCTCTGAATGTCTAACAGCACAAACCTGTGTTCTGTTCAGTATCATTAAAGCTCATCCCCCTCTTACCTTTCTGATCTAATTTTGGATGTGCAGTCGGAACAGAAAGAACCTCTGCCTCCAAATAATATGGCAAATTATCAGAATAAATACGCTGATTTTCTGCCTGAATGATATCACCTGCCTCAGTTTTCTTACAAAAAGGCCACCTAAGGAATAGCCTAATATCCAAATAGTCCTTACGGGGGGCTATATACTTTGTAATTTCAGGCATTTAAGGAGTTGCCATCAAATATTAATGCCAGCACAAATGCTCAGGGGAGGTTTTATTCGAAAACACAATATTGAGAGAGCTAATGCAACAATAACATTGTCGGAAAAACAAGCAATTTGAAGTGGCTGTTGAAATTTCTCATCTTATCATTACAGACACTTGATGTATTTTAATTGGACAAGGCAAGTTATGTGTAATGTTTTCTCTGTTGATGTGAAATAGTGTTTTATAATGTAAATAAGTGAGTGAAATATGCCATTATTATTTACATATTTTATAATGGAATAATTTTGGCTGGGGCTTGATATTAAGACAGTGGAGAGTAATCTGACATTTTTTAAAATGTGTTTATTGTCTATGATAGATCTCAACATATGCAAAAAAAAAAAGTAGTTTTGGTCAGGACATATTTAGTGCAGTCCCATAAAAATGGAATTATTTTATAACTCATTAGGTTTTTAACTGTCCACAGAATCATTCTTTGCTGCTCTCCACAGTTAAGACATGAAATGGCAATTAGCTGTAAAGAATTTTGAATTCTCATTACTTTCTGATATGATATAAGCAAATCTTATGATTATTGCAAGGTTACATGAGGTTAAGGTAAAGTTAACATGTATGTTCTTCCACGTTATAGCTTATGAAATTACAGTTGCATGAATTTTTATTCTCATGCTCTCAGTGATTTCTGCACTCTATGAAACTTCATGGATTTATGATATCATTTCAAATGTAACTTTGCATGTACATTGATATTATTTAGCAGAGAATTTCTGTGTGTTGAACTCACGTGTAGCACAAATCTCCACATATTGTTACTGATTGTATGTATCAGGTCCAGTTCTAAAGACCCCATCACCTCTGCTATAGACTCAACCCCTTTGTGTTTTTAACCCCCCGTATGGCATGGACCGTCCCCCTCTGTGGCTACCGCCTCACTCTGTGTGTGAGGGTCGCATTCGCTGTGTGCCCCCGCGTGGGGGGAAGGCATTGGGGGGGTCTGCTTTCGCACAGCTCTCTTCCCCACTCCCTCCCTCCCTCCCTCCCTCCCTCCCTCCCCGGTCCTCCGCGCGGTGGGGCTGCTGAATTGCTAATGAAGAGCTCAATTTAGTCGCTGATGCGGCGCGACCAGCCGGTGCGCTCTGAGTGGCTGAGTCGCCGCTGACATCACGCAGCCCAGCTGTTGATTTGGCGCTGTCTCCGAGGCTCGGGCGAGTGCCTTGACGATGGGCTCTGGCAGGTAGGCTCAGACGAGCGCGCGCCACAGAGGGGGCTGCTTCAGGAGCAGCGACTTCCACAGCCAATGCCGCCTCTGATACTATGGAAACTAAACCTCTAACCAATGGACATAATGAAGGCTACTATGTGGCAGGTACGTTGCCCCCTCTCGCGGACAAAGCAATTTGCAGTGCACAACAGAGGAAAATTCACCAGCCTGATTTTTCTTGATACATTAAGCAGACTTACGAGGCACCCTAGGAAACCGTACAGTTATACCTCAGCCTTCTCTGACACTGTTATACATATCAGTTTGTGTATATATGATGTTATATATACCGTTGTACTGCAGGGCTTGAGTGGAGTGATTGTGAGTGAGGGGAATTGGATGATCGGGTTTTTGCAGTGTAAAGTTTTCCAGCAGAGCAGCGATATGCAGAGGCTTACGAGCAGCGCGATTGTAAAGGCGCGACTCGCGCGCTGCGCATTCCTCTCGGAAGGGGGGTTTGCATGATGTAGCGCTCTGGCATCCCTTGGCCTCAGCCCATCACTCACCACATAAACATTATTATTTGTTCTGGATTTCAGAGGACCTGACGTTCAGGGTGAGAGGGGGGAAAAATAAAACAACGAAACTGCGGCTTGGTCCTCCCCGCAGAGATGGTGGAGAAATCTCTGCGATGTGCTCTGCATAACTCTGCAGCCGCTCAGTTACTCTCAAAAACCGTCAGGTCAAAAGACTGGGAGAGGTGAAGGGAGGAAACTCGTACTCCCCTTGTAGTTTCTGTGATATCGCCAAGGAAAAATGTGTTGTGCAGTTATTTAGTTTATCTTTGGGGTAATGTATGTTTCTTGTCCAAAGGTTTAGAGCTATCTACTCTTACTAGGTCTTTTGACTAATAAATGTATAAATATGTCTACCAGCAATAACCAATTGCATCCCTATAGCCAAGTTTTTTGTTTTGTTTTTTTTTTTTTAATTCAGAGTCTGTTTTATGTTAGTAGTGTTTGCAGGCAATGCTGGCAGACTTTGATATGGGTACACAGAATGAGAAAAGCAGTGCAAAATGTGACTTTGCAATCCTGCTTAACGCCTTTTGGAGGTTTATGGAAGGGCAGCTCTTATGGCGCTTATTGCCTGATTCACCCGGTGATCCTAGGCTGTGGATATAGTTCCACAGCCCTTAACTGTTCACTGTCTTACCTGTGAAACTGGGTGTTTCTGCAGTCTAACAGGATCTCCTCACTGATCAACACGAGAACAATGATCTTCTTTTGTTGTTTATGGGCTAATTACCACTAATAATCCATTAAGGAGCTGGCGGTGCGTGTATCTGGTGTTGCTCTAGTAAGCAGTTTCATATCTGTTTTACTGGTTTCTCGGAAAATGTAAATTTAATGGCTCTTTCCTGATGGTTCATCTCCTACCATACATCATGCCTGCTGTATTAGACGTTCATATGTTTGCTAATAGTTTGTCCGTAATTGCATTGACTTCTATTCTTGAAACATACCTTAGGGAACCATTAGCAAATAATTTTCATGCTAAGTGTGCATCGCGGAATAATTTGTTGTTCATTGCTGCCTGCATTTAGGCAATATCGTTTCCCAGGAATCGTTAATATGATCCTTGCAAATAGTGCAATCAAGTCCCCGAAACTGGGACAAGGTTAGAACAGCAGCTCCATGAATGTAAGTCACTGGATCCACAGTGCAGAATTGTGCTGTGTTTTTACAGCCACGCGAGATTGTTTACAACATGCATTAATTGCAGCAGATTCAAAATAATAAATAATGACAGGAAATGACAGTGCAGATGCTAGCTGCTCGCAGTCAGATTGGTATAGATGTTCCATTTGGCTGATGGAATAGGTCCTGTATTTGTTTACCTGTAAATTTGACTAAATGTTAATCATCAGTGCAAAGGCGGGAGAACAGTTTAGCTGAGAGCCCTGAAGAGGCATGGAATAGATTGCACTTAATGTAGCCGAGGAACAAGACTAATCACATTTATATGGAGGGGGGAAAAAAGGCAGGGAATTACGGGTCCCATGAAGACAATTAGGCTCTGAATTTGCAGTATGGATGTTTCGGTGGAGGTAATAACCTCAACAGGAAATTCTCCTTATCAGACAACAATTCGTTGTGTGGAAGCCTGCGGCGATGTGCACAGCACATGCATTTATTCTGCAGCTTGACCTCTACCTTAGCACCCCCCCACTCACCCTCCACCCCCACCCGCCTCCATTTCCCTCATTTGATTTTCATTTAACTGAAGCAATACACTTGCCTGAAGCATTCTATTCCTTGTAATTCATATTTCCACTTACATCTAGAATGTGGAGCTGGAAGTACAATGTTTTCGAAGCGCTGAAACTCTGTATAGCTCCCAACGTGGAGATAAAGGACGATGCCCGCCCGCCCCCCTTCTTTCCCTTCGATTCAATGCAAAAACTTCTTTCACAGAGGGGCAAGCTGATGTTCCAGACAGCAGACGGTATTTTTTTTTCGTAATAGAATTTCTACATTAACCCTCGTAGTACATTTCTCACATTGTCAACCAGGGCTACATGGAACATATTCGGTTCCCTGCCATTTGTATTCTGGTTTGAAGGCAGCCATCTGTCAGTCATTCATAAATATAATTAGCTGGGATATAATAATAGCTGGCTTCATGCTGATGGAGATCAAGCTACGTCTATGTGTTTTTTTTCTCTCTTCTGCCAGTGTATTTGATCACAGAGATAATTAATGCAGGACATGCAGTTTCGGCACTATGAAAAGCAGACGCTCCTGATGATATGAACTGAACTTTAAAATGCTAACTTCTTTCTGTATCTTTTCATTTGTTTGAGTCCCAGGGTTTTATTTTGTCGTGTAAGTTAAACATTTAAAAGGATTTGGCTATAATTGGTAGGCATTTTTATTTCAATGTTTAGAAAAAAAATCATGCCAAACTGACAAAAAAAGGCATCAAATATGAAAAGAATGTGTATCTCTTAAAATGTTGATAGATCATTTTAAATAAGTAATTTAGGTTCATTTTATGAATGTTCCTCAGTAAAAAAAAAAAAAAAAAAAATAGTGTTACTATGAAAGTAAAATAAATGTGGCATAGATTGATCTTTTACATAAACATTTTTGTCACATTTATATTTATATTCTGTTAGAGAATGCTATTCACCAGCAGTATATTTGCTCCTCTAAATTGTCCCGGAATAACAAGGTGTTGGCCAAAGTGGAGAATATTCCAGACAGGTGCTTTCTCTTTTCCCTGTTAAACTCCCACTATGAATATGGGTTGTAATACATCTTTGCTTTTCATTTTCAGAATCCAAATAGCGCAAACAAATTATTTGTTAGCTGTGGCAAAATCAATAGCTTGGAGATGCTGATCTGACATGAGCCAACATGACCGCAGATGTGTTGAATCTTGAAGGATTCGCAGGCAGCAGATCAGTGAGATTCACTCGCACCAATGGTGCTGTAGCACTTAAAACCATAAAGGTGGACAATAACTTAGCCTTTGTTCTGTATGGGTAATCAATGCAAGGATCGATCCGGTGGCACTCACTCCATTCGTTACCCGCTCTACGGCGGCGAGGTTTCACCGAGAGGAATTAAAAGGCGTTTGAATCTGAGATCTCCTTCTGCCTGGCCGCCCGTGCGCACTAGCTAATTAACTCTAAACACGAATCCTGGGGCGTTCTGCCATGCCTACAGCTGTTTGCACTATGGGCCAAAGCAGCTCATTTCTTTGTAATGGTGCATCGAGCTGAGAGAAAGGGAAACTGCAGGGGGTCGTCGGTGTGCGGCACAGATCGCTGCCGCTCCAGCTCTAAAACCACAGCCCTCTCAGATTTATGTCCCAGAGTAATCTGCTGAGCAGCACTGTCCCTCTCAGCCCTCCACTAAAAATGACCACACAGTGACTTCCTTTGTCGATAGTGTATCCGCCAGACGTAAGGTAACGGACATTTAATTTTAAAGACCATTGACTTGAAATAAAATGGTAGCTTAGCAATAGGGGGTATCTAGCAGTGATTGTGACAGTCCAGGCCACATGCAGGACTGGCCTGCATACAACAGTCATTGTAGTGCTTCTCACCTTTCCAGAGCATGCTTGTGAGGTCTCTGTTGTCCTCTACAGGAGAATTGTAACTAGTTGCTGTTGGTCTTCCCACCAAAGAGAGAATTGGTTTCCCTGACGCAGGAACTCTGCTTGGCACCCAGTGTGGGGGCGTCAGGAGGAAAGGGCAGGTTCAAGAAGGGGGCGGGCCTGCGTGGGCGGCCTTGCTCACCACGCACTGAATGTAAAAACAACCTCTTGTGCATTCCAGAGAAGCCATTTTCTACTCCTTTTAAAAACATGATTATCCTTGAGTGGTCCGTTTAGGGGAGGGGAAACATGCATATGATTACCGTCATGCTGCTGGCGGATGGCCCTCTGACCCCATTGTAGATTTTTCAGAATTAATTGTGAGGACATGAAGGGTTTGAAAAGCCGTCACTCCTCCGCTTGTCTCATCTTTCCTAGACAGTGCCGGGCTCTAACAGCTTTCATCTGTCTTTTCTAGTGCATTTCTAAATAGCAATAGAGATATTTTATGTGTGCCAGAAATTACAGCTGCTGGTACAACTGCTGTGTACTTTCTTTTCCTTATTATCAGTGACATGCTGATGTATGTATTTCCATCACATAATGACACTTTCTAAAGTATGGATTTTGATATGAGAGAAGGGAAGGCTGCATTACGTTAGATGTTGGGAAAGCTCCCTCAGTTTTGTCACATCGGAATTTAATTGGCCATCATTAAAATTTGGGCTTAAAAGTTTGTTTTACTACATGTAATTGTGTGGTAGCGCTTAGCATTTTAGAGCAGTGGTTTCTCTTTGTTTGGATTAGGCTATATTGGACTTAGTGGAAACATTGAGAGGGAATTTTCATGCAGGACATTTTTCTTTTTTTTTTTTTTTTTTTTTTTTTAATATTTGGAGGCATCCCGCAGTAAGTGTTACTGTATCACATTGCGACAAGAAACAAAAGTTGAGATAACGCTGTTGAATGTTGAATCATTAAATAAGATTTTTAGCTAGCCAATTTCATGTTTCCAAAGAAAAATGTACCATATAAATGGTCCAAAAATACATGACAAATAGGAATCGATTGCACAAAAACAGGAGATTGACTTCTGTTGTCTGTAAGAGGAGTGTCAGTTTCACTGCCATTTTTTCACTGGTAAAGACTTTAATAAGCATGCACATGCAAATGTAGGAGTAAAAAGCTGATCACAATTTCAACACTCCTGGTCTAAACACTCAGAATGTTTTGTTGAAATTTCCAGCTAAAAAAATATTGTACACAGGTTTGATTGGTTTAAATTTTTTAATATTACAGTATGCCATATCCAATTATGGAAGCATTTTCTTGACAGAAATCCATTGTTTCCCACTGCCGTAATTGGGGAAACAGAATTTGTATTTGCCATTGGGGATTTCGGCCAGATGTGCTGCAATCGAATTTTTGCCATTAGCAGCCCTGCAGGTTGAGTTGGGAGAGCAAGAATATGCACTGTGTGTGATCACATTACCCAGGCGCCACCCCAGTGCCCTGCTCCCTGCTCATATCCCCATCTGTGTGCAAAGTCCAGAGAGTCAGGCACAGAGAGGGAGCGAAGGGTCAGGGGGAATGTTTTGCGTCCAGATAAGTTACAGCGGTTTCTCTTGTGGGTGCGGGGTGGGGGGTGACGTCAAGGGTTAGGGGGTAACAAGTGCACCAGTCACTCATGCATGCATGTATATGCACACGTGTGTGCCCACTCACATTCTTGTATGTGTGTGTGTGTGTGTGTGTGTGTGTCTGTCTGTGTGTGTGTGTGGTCCCCGCCCTACCGCGTGGTTACTGGCGCAGGCTCTCATGAATCCCAATCAGGCCAGTGCTCTCTACTGTATTAATAATGCATGCTGCATTAGCTCCATTAGCATGATAAATATGCTACACCGTCAGCCTGCCTGACACATAAGTGTTTATTTAGCTGTGTGCCATCCAAGGCCCGGGATGGATTTAATGCATTAGTTTGCATGTAGCCTTTTGAAAAGGCTCCCTCCTTCTCATTGTTTTGATAAACTAAGTTCACCAGCTGTGTTTGCCTATTCCGTCTGCCGGGGTGCCGTTTTATTGATGGCCCGAGCGCATCCCGGGACCGGCGCCTGTATTTCTGATGAAGTCCTGTAGAAGTGGGACATGGTGGGCCTGAAGAGCTGCGGCAGCATGTGGCTGCTTTAGAGTTCAAACACGGCACAGGGCTCAGCGTCTGTCTGCCACGGCCCACAATGGTCGAAGAGATTATGAGGTAAGCCGGGATCCTCTTGACCTTTGGCCAGCGCTACTTGTGTGACATTGGGCAGGGCAAGGGCAGGAGCCAGGACCTGCAGTGCAGGTGACAGGTCTTGCTGTGAGTTGGTGAGGTTCAGTCCATGGAGCTGTGGGTGTGTTGGGAAGGTTGTACTTCTTGGACCCTCAGAAGACTGTGACTGGGGAAATAGTCTATATTTACATCACTGAAGGGTAGGGTACATCTTCACACTCCTCTGTGTACTAGATGTCACTGTTGTGCACTTTATGCTGTATAGCATTGCTATCTTGTATGTATGTGCGGTTTATCCACTCAGCTCCTGTAATAGTGTTTTTTTAATTCTTCTTATCTTCCCATGTCTGCATAAAGGAACAAATGCGCAGCTTGTAGAAATTTTGCGTGGTGCTCAATGTTGAGAGGTGAATACCAGGCTCTCTTCGTTGTGTTCTTGCTCTGTGGTGCATTGACTCTGCAGCATGGCTTGAGAGCTTGTTGTCTTTTGAGAAGCTGTGTAGTCTGGGCAGGAACAGAGAGCATTTTGACCCCATGACCCAGTGCGCTCATTTTCGCTGTTCGCTTGCTGGACACCGACCAAAGAGGTCAGCCTCGAGACTAGAATTAACTACCCATAAAGGCAGATGAATACAGAAATACGATAACGGCCTCACCACCACCCACCACTCCACAAAAAGTGAAAAACAGTTATACATATTTAAATGGAGATTGACTTGAATTGCTTCCCATGATCCTTAGTGGTTTTGTGTGGGGGTGATTCTGCAGCTCTGGGTCATGTGATCCCTCCAACCACATGTCTCACAGGAATCCCCTTCAGGTTTCACAGCGGCACAAATAGAACAGGTCTGCCTGCGTGACGACCCCCGTAACCACAGTGACCCCTCTGACTCCTCTCTTTCTCTCTCCCTCCCCTCTCCTCCCCCCTCTCTCACGGCAGGACTCTGAGGGGCATGAGCGGCTTGTTGGAGGGCAGTGCTGTTCTGACCTGGACCCAGTGCTGGTGACAGGGACATGGGACTCTTCCTCAGAGCTTCCAGCAGGCTCCACACAAGCGACAACCCGGCTGACAGCATCGAAAGGGACCCGAGGCTCATCCTTCTCTCCAGTGGGACGCCGCCACAGGCCCAGCGCCGCAAAGCACATTGGGTAACAGAGAAAAAAAACAAAAAATAAACATCAGTATGATTAGGTAGTGATAATGCTGAGGAGACCCTGCAAATCGTAGGCCACACACTAATCTGGTTCATTGGCCCAACCGAAATTGCAAAATGAAGTGAGTGAGAACCTACATATTGCTGGGTAACAGAAAACAAAAAACAAAATCAGTACAATTAACATAGTGATAAATCTGAGGAGACCCTGTAAATATGCCACATGCTGTAATCTGGTTAATTGGCCTGACAGAAACTGCAGAATTGTGAGTGAGAACCTACATATTGCTTTGTGACTGCCGTAAGGGTTGTAGTCATCTCAACAGGTATGAAAGAACCATTTGGAAAAGGCTAGATGGGCAGGTCAGTTCCATGGACAAAATACCTGGAAAGGGAGAGTGTGTGCATTCTCTGGTCTGTCTTCAGTCAATAGCAGTGCACTTTACCCTTAGTAAGGCGAAGTGAAGCTGTGTACCTCTTAAGCCCCATAGTACCTATCATCATGCTTTCAGTAGTCACTGAAAGCAAAGAAAACATTTTCGCACGATGAAAGCAAACATAACACATGGTTGCATTTGTCACTCAAAGTTAAAGATGGGGGTGCCTTGTGGTTTGGCAGATATGGATGTGGAGAGGCCAAAGGAAAGCGAAGAGCTAAAGCAGTATCCACTGCGGTGGCCTCTTGAGTCTGCTCACACTCACTTCTCAGCAACACGTTGTCACCGTGAGAATGGATGCATCAGATGTGCTGCGATCCAATTAGCACGTCTGTGTACATTTCGCCATGTTTCGCAAATAGCTGTCATGCCAGGTGTCGTCCGTCACTCCGTATCCGGGGACTCTCATTGGCTGCCGGTGAAGCGGAAACAGAATTCCAGAATGTCCAGGTTTACATTTAACATAAGCTCCCCCAGAAATGTTTGTGCTAGATTGTCACAGAATTATTTACAAATTGCAGCTTGGGCTTTTTTAAACGTTGAAAGGCATATTTACAGTCCATTGTGTACCCCCAGCTGGATGTAGCTGTAAGAGTTGTACTTCTGGGTCAAAGTCATAATTCCTCCTTCTCATATGTTGTGCTGTTGTAAGCCGCTCTAGGGGAACATGCTCTGTATTAAATAAAACATTGTTTTGTGTCTTTCTAGGTCCCAGGCTTTTGGTAGAAGCTCCAAGTAACCTTCTCTAATGAGGATGTCTGATACTGTCACTGTAAAGGAAACGACTGAGACAATGAGAGGTTTGGAGGTAGAGGGGAGTGACTCGACACCAGGAGACGACATGACAAAGTCAGAAAGCCAGGAGCAAATTGAGCCCGAGAAAGACGAAAGTGGCTGCGACGGCAAGAACGAAGCGCAGGTAAACAGCGTCGGAGGCTTCCCATTAGCACGTCCCACTCAGCGCAGAGCCTCCATCCACCCATTCTGTCACACTCACACGGGTAACCTGTTAAATAATGTACCTCACTCGTATATAAAGGCTTCTTTGATCGATGTGTCGGGTGGAAATGTTCAGCTGGGGAAATAGTGGATTGGAGCAGATCAGAACACAATTGAGTTCAGATGCAGTTCAGGTGTGCGCGTGGGGGAGGGGACTATTGAAGCTTCTTGGCAAGCAGAACTATGAAACCTTTTGAAAGAGGTAAATCTCTAACTCTTCTCGGATTTATGTGCGAGAATCTCATCTCCAAAGGTTAGTGTACATCTTTTTTTTTTTTTTTTTTTTGACAGACAGACTTCTTACTTGAATAGCTAAACTCAGTTGCTGCATCATTTTGTGCTTTCAAAAGTTCCTTTTGAAGAGCGCTGACTCTTTGAGACTCGCCTTTTTCATTCTCCTCAAGATCTTCAGAGATTTTTGAGGGGGAAAATTGCTTTTTCCACTGTCCCCAAGGGAAAGGTGACCGCTGAGGTAATAAAAGCAGGAGAGAGCGACAGAGAGAGAGAGAGAGAGAGAAACCAGGACCCGGGCCAAGCGGCCTGGCGGCCGGTGCCAAAGAAGAGGAAGCCAGATAATCTTGTTCTCAAATCCGAGCTTATCCGCAAACTTCCTCTGTGTCACGCTGAGGGTGGCGGGGAGCGAGTGACTCTGCCTCCGTCCACCTCCTCCCTCCGCTTGGCAGAGCGCGACAACCCAGCTAATACCCGCCATTCCCCTGTCTCGCTACTGTTCCGAGCCACTTTCTTTATCTCCCAACCCAATGGCGCGGACCGATCGGACCCATCACCTCTCTTATTCCCCTCTCATTAACAAGCCGTGCCGGCCCATAAGCACCGTCCAGCTCCTACGTAAACAGTCCTGTCCTTTCAGTTTGCCATTTTCCCCCCTTCCTTTCACTTTACCTCTCCCATCCCTGGGAATCTGGATCTCTGTTTGGGCAGATATTTGCTGATGACAGCTCTGAATTAAGTTATGTACTAGGAAATGTGAGAATGTCCAGCAGTGATTCCCAAAGCAGCCTCAAGGTTTACATCTCATTTAGCTTTACTCTCACGGTTGTCAGTCTGGGCCCTCTGCAGAATTATCCATATGAACCCCAGGTTTACATGTGAACCACTTTGTGTACAACAGTATTCTCCTTGTCTGCAGGGCATGCCATTGTAAGTACTGCTATCATCCCGGTTTTATCATTCTTTAGCAGAAGGCTAGGGAACTCTTTGGAGTTGTAATCATTTTCGATAACCACGGTCCCTAAACTCCCAGTCTAGCTGACTCTGAACGTATTGTCTGAAATCTGGTAAACTGTGCATGCAAACCATGATTTATTGTTCTTGTGCCTCCTTGTTAGGTTCTTTTCTTTTCATACAACATTTGTTCTTTGTATTTTGTGTGTGTTCACGCGCAGGTGTGCATTTGCCACCATAGCGATGTAGTGAGTCGTTTTTGAATTAACCCGAAAGACCTTCAGACCCGTCTTACATGGTCTGTTTTGTCTTACCTATTGTGCAGCGGCAAACACAAACACCCGGACAAACAGGGAAGAGGTCAAAGGTATAGTAGAATGGCATGTTTAGATTAATATTTTTGCTTGATGGCGCCTGATACTCTTCCCACTAGTTGTTTTAATGAGAGAAGTCGTTCTGTTATTAATATAGTCTTGCCTGTGCTGAATTGTAATAGTATGCATCAAATTAAATTTGAATTTTGTTGTTTTTAATTTCAAATGGGAAAGAATGCATATGTGTGCAGTAGTTAACTTTTTTTTTGTGATTGGTTGTTTGTCTAGTCATGATTTTCAGATGTTCAAGAATAATAACATATAAACCGGGGAGATGAAAGCAAAATGCTTTACAGCATTATGGAGACAAATGCCCCTCTTGCAATGATAGTAAAGTGCTGCAAATGTTGTCCATGTTGCATCTTGAGATCTGAAAATTCTCCCTCAGCCTTGCTGTGCGTGCACGAGGTTGTGAGTCTTGGTTTTATTTTTTCTGGTTTTTTGGTTTTTGTTTTTTTTTTTTTTTTTTTTTTGCGGAATTGTGTCCATGGCTCTTCGTCTGTCGTGAAACTATACCTGCACCTTCTATCTGAACATCTGACTGTATTTAACCACCAGTACTCTCCCCCAGTCTAACGCAAAGTTAAAGTTAGTTCGGAGCCTGGCCGTTTGCGAAGAATCCTCTCCTCCCCCTATTACTGACCTGCCAGGAGAACACCAGGTAAACCTCAAAGACTGCCCCGCGAGTCGCCGCCAAGGCTCTCACCGCACTAACGCCAGAGCGCTGCCATGTTCATGACGCCAGCTGTAACCAGCAGGAGCATTGCTTTTCATCCACTCACCATTCTGCCCTTAGTTCTTTCAGTGCTTTTTATTTTTGCTGTCAGTGTGAATTCTGAACGCTGTGATTACACACATCCATCATCTCCAGATCGAACATTTTCAACATGTCAGTCAGCCAGCTGTAGGGAAGTGTGGACAGATTTAATTGCATTCTGTGTAATGTTTGGGCAAGAGACATAGTAGTTTTTTGATAGAGTATTGTCTAAAACATTATTTCTTGACTTTTTGTGCTTTCAAGGCAGTCCTTAGTTTGACAAAATATATATATAGTTTGAGTAGACATTCTAGAATATACCTGTGCAGAACCTGGCATGTTTGTGTTTCTCACAGTCTGACATTGATTATTTTTTACTCTGTCGGTTTTGATGAAAGGAAGTGAGTTGTTTTATGTGATGGGATTACAGAACGTTGAAATTTCAATTAGAATGGGAATGTAAATTGTTGTCTTCAGCAAAAACCAATAAAACATAGTAGTAAATGCATCTTACCTCATGGAGAGAAAGACTGAACATCCTTGGCTTAAAATCAAACGCTTATAATCAGAGTTATGTCCTTGAAGTATGAATGAGATTTCCACCAATACAGCCTTTTTTCTGTCACTCGTCAGTGGTGTAAGTCTGCCTCAAGTTTCCCCTATCAGCCTTGTCATACAGAGAGCCGAATATATCACACCAAAGTACACGGCGCGACTCCTGTTCAGAACCTGGGCTGAACGTCTCAGCATTTTACTACCACTGCTCCTAAGCTATCTGCCGTTGCGTGCCATTGTGCTTTTGTACTGCTTTTGATAGCGAGAAGGTTTACGTTTTCTTCCTGGCTCTGTGAATGGTGAGGCAAAGCGAAAATCTAATTGTTTGAAAAAGTAACTGAACATTATAATGACAGGACAGAGGGGCCGTGCTGTGGATACCTGAGACAGGCAGTCTGTGAGCAGCGGGCTTTGGGCATCGATTCAGATGGTTTTTTTTTTTTTTTTTTTTTTTTTTTTGAGCAATCAAGCAACACAGTTATCCTTTCTTCTGCCTAAACCTCAAGCATGAGATACAGAAAATGACATCAACATGTTTTGAAGGAAGCAAAGTTTTTTTTTAATTTCCTCTCATCATGTTTTTTTTCTTCTTTTGGGTAGTGATTGCAAATAAATGAACGGTTCTTTTGTCGTTTTCATCTCGTCTCAGAAATGCATTTTTCCCACTCTGCAGCGGGGTGTGATTATTTGGGGTTTGGGCTAGGTGGGGAGGGAGGAGGTGATAATCCCTCAAGATTAATTGCAAAAGTGTTTGTGTTCACAGGCTTATCATTTTAATAGGCAGCATAGGGTTTTGCTAAAGCTGTATTTGAGATCAGGAGGCTTTTCATTAATAAATGGTACAGCACGAAATGAGGTCTGCATATGGGCTTGTTTGCATAGCTAAGCATGTAAAACCCTCTAATATCCTTTAATTAACTCTGAACCGAGTGAAGGAGGAGGTAGCTAGAAAAATGTGTGGAAACTCATCATGTGTCTCATTGATTGTGGGGGGAAATATCTGATGTCCTTTTCGTGATCCGAGACACTGCTTTGACGCCTTTTCCATTTTACTCCGTAGGACAAGATTCAGCTCTCCCAGTCCTTCGATAAAGAACAGGCCGTTAAGGATGAGGACGAGAAGGACAGAAGCTCAGACAAACTGGAGAAGTCTGAGAAAATGCCACGCAAGATGCTGTCTAGAGGTACATGCCTCTGTGTGCAGCTTTTGGCCAAGGGAGCTGGTGGCAACATAATACTTAAATAATTAATGTTATTATTATGTTATTAAACATATTTGAGGACATTGAGGTCTATAGAGGAAAACACTGCTACCGAGTTAAAATAAAAGAAGATTAATTGTGTCATTGATGAATGTAGGGCCTAATATTCTATTAGAGCTTAAATTGAAAATTTGTACTATTTCGTGTCTCCCCCAGATTCCAGTCAGGAATACACAGACTCTACTGGCATTGATCTTCACGAGTTCCTAGTTAACACTTTGAAAAACAACCCCAGGTGTGTACACTTAATTATATTATAGCTTGCAGTTGACATTTGATTGTTGAAGATACTTTCGCACTCATGTCAAGAAAGATGCTCTCCACCCTAACTAACCTGGCCTTTTCAATTTTGGCCAAATTTCTGAATGATACAGTAATGTTCTGTGAAGTAATTTTTATTTTAATTATTTCAGGGACAGAATGATGCTGCTGAAGTTGGAACAGGATATTCTAGATTTTATCAGTAATAATGAGTAAGTTATTCCCTTGATTGTAATGCAGTTATTTAATTTAGGCTATGTTTCTTGATGCAAGTAGATATAATTATTAAAATGGATCTGTTCTGCTAATCACTGTCCAGAAGCCAGAAAAGAAAATTCCCACCCATGACGTCCTATCACAGAATGCTGTTGCACAGAGTTGCTGCCTACTTTGGATTAGATCACAACGTTGATCAATCTGGGAAATCTGTCATCATCAACAAAACTAGCAATACAAGAATGTGAGTACTATCTTTATGCTTTATCCTAAATTCTTTGTCAGCTGTTACTGAAAAAGCTTTATGTTACAGAAATTAATTTAGCTTTATCTTCTAAGGAAGGAGAAATGTTCTGATATGAATTTTGAATGACTATAACCCATACTTACAGAATGTCAGAGATATGAAAGTGCACAGATGAATGGGGAATGAATGAGATGTTGGCTAAGTCTTATTTCTTACCGCACAATCCTTCAGCTGTTTTTAGACATTTTCTCTCTGCTCACCCTCAGACCAGATCAAAAGTTTTCAGAGCACATTAAAGATGACAAGACTGATGATTTCCAGAAACGGTACATTCTCAAGAGAGACAACTCCAGCATGGACAAAGATGACAACATGGTAGGATTCCGCCTCACTGTGTTATGTTACTAAGATTCCGCAGTCCTCATGTGAAAATGGTGGAATGTCACCAGCTGAAGGAACCCGTATACTAGAAAATCCATTCCAAATTCTTGAAAATTGCAAAAAAAAAAAAAAAAAAAAATCCTGGCTTGAAGTTGATGATATTTTTCATGAATGTATTCTGGAAATCTTGCAAAGTTTCAAAGTTGCTGAATTTCATATACATTATGCCCGTGGAAACTGACCTGGGGTCTAAATACGCATTTGAATAAAATGTTTGGGATTTGCTTTAAGGGTCATTACAGCTATTTTTATATTGCTTTGCTGATGCTTGGGAACGCTCTGTAATATAGCCTACTGTACACTTTTTATGGGTCCTCAATTTTGGTGAGGGGGACCTTGAACGGACTTGAAAAGTGCTTAGATTGGAAGAATAGATGAGCGTGGGAATCTTGTGGTTTGTTTTCCTGCCTCTGTACCACCATTGCTGCCAAACCCCGGTGTTCACGGGTGGGCCTGGTCTTTCAGATGCGAATGCGCCTGAAGGATGACCGCAGGAGCAAGTCGATAGAAGAGCGGGAGGAGGAGTACCAGCGAGCCAGAGAGAGGATATTCGCTCAGGACGTGAGAACTCATCTCAAATTCTCCCTCAGATTTGTTTATTCAGCACAAACTGTAGTTGAGCGAGCTCAGCGAACACGAGTGTCACTATTAGGTTTCTCTATTACTGTGTTGAGCCAAGCAGTGTGAAGTGTAACAGCAAAAGAATACTCAAGGGGTAACTGAGAGTAATGAAATATGCAGCATAACTCTTATGAGTTTGTCATTTTTGGTTGTTGTCGGCTTGATGCAGAAGATATGACTAACCCACTTACTGCTGTTTTTTTTTCAGGGCCCAGATATTTTCCCACTAGATAAGAGGTAATTTTCAGACATTGCATCTCTGATATAGTAAATGCTCTCTGGGAGTGCACTTCTTTAACGGTCTTCTTATTACCCCTGTTTTATCTGTAGAATCCAGGAGGATGAGGCCTCCAACAGCACGCAACAAAGACGGCAGATATTTAGGTACTTCTATCAATGATTTTGATTGACAAAATACTTGCACACTTAAATGTGCCACAATAGGCAGATGTTTGATAGCATTCATAGATAACGTGCTAAAATCTGTATTGCTTTGTGTGGTCAGGTTGAAGGACGGCCGGTCCACAAACAGCCGCCAGAGCAGCTCGGAGAACGAGCCCAAGTATTCGGAGCCGCGGCCCTGGAGCAGCACGGACTCGGACAGCTCCAACCGGAACCTCAAGCCCGCCATGACCAAGGCCAGCAGCTTCAGCGGCATCTCGGTCCTGATCCGGGGAGACAGCTCCGCCAGCAGCAAGAGCACAGGCCGGCTCTCCAAGACAGGCAAGTTGACCGCTGGGCTCGCCTGCGGTCTCCTGCCCGCAGTCTCCCGCCTCCCCCATGTCCCATATGTGCACATAAGGAAGGCTCTGCCAGCTGGCTTTCTAGAAATCACAGTGAAGTACCTGTTTCTATACCCCTGTCCAATGTCCTCTCACAGCTAATTGGAAAATCTGTCAGATGGTGGGTTGAATTTGAAACCGAAAACAGTCTGATACCATGAAACCTAACCCAGACAGTCTCCTTCATAGACTTTTTTTTTTAACTGTCATAAATCTCTCTTGAATGTTGATTCCATATTACCCCCAGTCTGTGAACAGATCAACATCCCATAGACTGCAGTGCATTGCTCAGTCGGGTTGTGTGCGAATTGAAAGCAGTGCTTCACTGTGAGCTCATGCGCCATGTCTCTGAATACATCCAGGCAGACTTGAGAAATATCACATTCAGTACTATTCGTTGCTGCACACAGGGGGGTCTCCTCTCTCTGCCTGCATTGTTCTGAGGTTTTTATAATAGTATTTGGATTTGTACTCATGCCATTTCCACTGTGTCTGGTGCTCCTCCTCCCGCTTAATATTTTATTTTACCTTTCCTGTTCTTTGGAGATTAGACCCAAGATGGCTGTTGGTTAGTACAGCAGAGTGGTGCTGTCCTTCGGTCCCATCGGTTATGTCTAGTTTTCTGTGCCCTGTGCTCCACCCCGCTGTGCATCCTATCATGCATCTTTGGATAATAATAGAATCCACTTGCTATGCATGTTATTTCCAGTCCATGTTTAAATGGTTGTATTCCATCCCCTTCATTTTTAATGGGTTCATTTTTTATTCCCCCAAAAAAAGCACATCTGAATTCAGTGGTCATTACAGCTCTGGCCTCAGAAAATCAATCACTGTGGCAGATTCCATCTTATAATAAATCCAATGAAGCTTCTAATGAAACTTCTAATTTCAGATCCCCTGTTGTTGCCTTTGATATGTGAATGATCGTATAGTGTTCGATTAGCGTTACATTTACAACGAAGCAGACATTTTGTGATTCAGTGTTTGAACATGCTCAGCAAAAAGTGCGTTCATGCATTCTTCTCTTCAAACCGTGAGGATTAAGGTCGGAGGATTAAGTATTTTACTCCGTGTCAGTTCGCTGTGAAAAATACACCAGTGAAGCAATACTAGTATAGCCTTCCTCTGTTGAGTTGGGCATTGGCATCTCATACCAAATGAATTCAGGGCTGCACTGGGTCCATTCGCTGAGGAATGGACGTGGCTGTCCCTCGCTGCCTGAACCCATACCTCCATAACCTCCACTTCAGAGCATGTGTGATGTCAGCCATCCACCCCCTCCCCATCCCATCCAGCATAATGAGCATGGTGTCTCTGTGTCTGTAGGTAAAGACCTTCTCGTTACTCCCTCCCCAGGTTCAGAGTCTTCTAGTAGTGTAGGGTCATCCACGGGTTCGCTCTCTCGCTCCCAGCAGCCCCTCCCCATCCCAGCTCTAACCCAGCCCAGCCTCGGCCCGCCCACCGCCTACCCCATCGTCAGCACTAGTAGTTCTGTGCCCTACGAGGGGGCCAGGAGTGGGCCCTCTGCGTCCACCGCTAACGCTAGCTACTATTTGCTTCCATTGGAAGTCACAGGGATACCACCTGGCAGTATTCTGGTCAACCCACACACAGGTTGGTACCACCTGAAGAGGCTCACTGGACTAGGTCAGTGTGTGAATGTGCTGGCTTAGCCTTGGTGTGTGTGCGTGTGTGTGTTTGTGTGTGTGTGTGCGCCTGTGTTTGTGTGTATTTTTGTCCTTTCCCCTGTTGTTAGATGCTTAGTGGGTTTTTAAACTAACATGACTCACAAAACTTGCTTCTCTTGTTCATTATAATAATTGATGGGACCTGGTTGTTGTTTAGGAGGGTTGTGTGGGAGGCAGGTAATATAAGGGTATGTAACTCTTGGTATCACGCTGTTTATCATTTCAATATATTTACAATGTGAATCTAGGTGGATATTTCTCTGTTTGTAATTATAAGAGTAAAATATTACATTTTGGTCGCTATTCCTAAAGCAAACATCGCTTTTCCAGTACAGCGGGATTTCAGAGCCACTGTCTAATGAAGCTACTCCCGAGCAAATGAGATCTCTTCCTGACAGAATGAAGCACTTGAAACACAATGTCTTTTCCACTAAGATCA
This sequence comes from Albula goreensis, assembly GCA_022829145.1. NCBI lineage: Eukaryota > Metazoa > Chordata > Actinopteri > Albuliformes > Albulidae > Albula > Albula goreensis. The sequence continues at coordinate 31,768,814 of CM040745.1, forward strand.
ATAAATCCAGCTCTAGTCAAAACAAGCTTCCAGACCTGTGCTGAGAGATGGATAATGAAGCCATACTGTGTGTGTGTGCTTTGTTGAATATAGAAAAATGGGGGGAGTCTAGCCTCTGATGCATAATGTATTCCACTTCACTTTGTACATTCTGCCACATTTTAAAATATGCATGAGTCTGATAAGAGGGGTATATGGCTGGCACTAATACATTCTGAGTATCAGCCAGAGTGTGTAATTGCTTATTGACCTTTTTCACGGAGTTGGAAAATTGGAAATTTTTTCTGTCATGGTGGAATTCATTTAGGGAAGGCCTGCTCTAGAGTGGGACGGGGGCTCTTTTTTTTGGGAGCAGTTGGCAGACACTCAGCTGCACATAAGGTAAAAAGAGGGCTATGTCTGGGTACGATAGCCAAACTGACATGTTCGCTGCCTGCCCCCCCCACCCACATGGAGCGGACATCCTCAATGTCATCGCGCTTGTCAGGAAACTGTAGTAGCCTCCTTATATTGTTTCACCCAATCAATCGAGCTGTTGGAGTGTTAACCAGCCTGTGCCAGTGCTGTTATCTTATTCAATGAAGTATGGCGTTACCTCACTCTTCATTGAGGTGGATTTGTTCACAGTACACAGACCCTTCAGCCTTTAAGCAGTTTTTATGCATGTTGAAGTGTACATAGCTTAAGTCCAAGGCCCAACTAGTCACTTAGTTGCAACTCACAATCATATATCAGAGGGTGTTTTTCATTACAGGTGATAGAACTGCATTTACAGGAAGCAGGGTGTTGTCTGTACTTGTTGGTGCAAATCACCAAAAAAATGCATCACCAAAGAGACAAATTTTCAGTCAATGAGAGAAATGTTTATTACTTATTGCATTTAACTTTAGTCATGTTTTGAGTACAATTTATCACAGAGAAATGAAAAATTGACTGTATATAACTGATGATGTAAGCTTTCCATTTATGTATCAGATATTAAAAATATTTTTTAATGAAATTGAAAACATTGGTTTTGAGGCGGCACCTTGCTGACTGTGATACTGTGTCCGCCGGCAGGCCAGCCCTTCGTGAACCCTGACGGCAGTGCCGTGGTCTACAACCCCGCCATGGGCCAGCAGCAGGGCCGGACCCAGCAGCCTCTGCCCCCACCCCCGCCCCCACCACCACCCGCCCCCCACCCCCATCCACACCAACCGGCCAACCACGTCATCTCCCAGGTCAGTCTCCTCCCCCCCCAGTGCACACACAGCAATCCACACTCCCCTAACAATACACCACGGGCCACTTAAAACGTCGAATGCAGCTCAACGGAGCATGCTCTGATTTATTCAGACCGCTCCCGCAGAGAGCCGCCAAGCCTTGAGTGTGACACGGTGGAATTAGTCCTGCACCGTCCCCGACAAAAATGACAGCCTAGTCTCCACCTACAAAAGAGCCACAGATAAGGGGGTCGGGGTGAAGCCGCCTTAATGCCACAGCAGATTGGGTAATTGATTTGGCCTCCGTTGCTCCAGCCCAGTCAAGCGGAGGGACTGACTCCACACAGGAGCAGGGGGAGGTCAACCAATCTGAGGGGTGTATGTGGGGGGGCGACTATAATGAAATAAGCTATTACTTTCCCCTTTCATTTTCTCAATTTACTTTTCCACTTAACCTCAATATGTGACTCTCATTCTGTGTTCATTTATTAATAGAGCCTTTGTCTGAATTAATATTAACACACTGTAGAATATGCCCCATGCTCTCTCTCTTTCTCTCTCTCTCTCTCTCTCTCTCCATTCTGTGAACTTAATGTCTTCTCCTACTTCTCTGCCCCCACTCAGTGCAGCAGAAGCCCTTGTTCTTGTTCAGTGAAAGGATGATCTTGTTCTCCTCCATTTTGTTTCTTTTTTTTTTTTTTTTTTTTTTTTTAAACAACCTCTTCTGACTAAAGCCATTGACCACTGTCTCTGTCCACCTGTTGCTCTCTTCAGCCAATTCGGCCTCTCCAGCCCTCCACGCAGCCTGTCCAGTACTCAACGGTCTCTTACCCGTCCCAGCTCCTGCCCGTCTCCCCTAACCAACAGTACACTGTGGTACCACATCTTCTCTTCTCTCTGCCTCCCACCCAACCCCTCCCATCTCCACCCTGCCCCTGTGTTTGTGTGGTCTGTGATAGTGAGTGTGACCGTGCCCCTTTTGTCTTTCCATTATACAATGGCTTGTCCCCTCACACCCCACCACCCTTATGTTCCAGGCACTCTACCTCTGTGTTTTGCTTACAGCTTTTCCTCCATTTTGGTTAGATAGCTGGAGGTGGGCTTGGTAGTTACGATGACTGATGAAGGAAAGGTTATCGAACCAAGCCCCCCCTTTTTTTAATTACTGGTATTCATTCACCAAGATTCCGGCAGTGGGGGATTCTCAAGCAATTTCAATTGGAGAAATATATCACTGTTTTTTTTTTTTTTTTTAATTCTTTCTCTTTTTTGGATGATATATATATGATAATAACAGTGGTAAGAATCAATCGGACTGAAATGTCAAATGGCAATTGAAATGGGAATGGAGCCCACAAAATGTAGGATTGATTGATGGGGGGCACCGGAAAGGTGATTTTGATTACAGACAGTGGAAAAAGCAAAACAGAGGCTGAAGCACCGAGGCCTTGTGTGTGTGGCTGTGATTGGCTCTCTGACCGCACCATGTCAAACCGGGTTGCATGTGGCATTTAGCATTTTCCTAATGACTCGCAGAGGAATCAATAAATTGCATGTGGGCAACACGGCGCACCGAGAAATGTCCTAGACAGTGTAAACAGACCAGTCATTTGCTTAGTCTAAAGTTCAACATGTGGAGGAATAACTTCACTGGGGGGAAAAACCATTACACCCCATTTTAGGCATGTTTTTCAGTAAGATGCTTTAATTCCTGACTGGTAAATGAATCGATGGTTAATTAAATTAGCTTACTTTTTATGTGCCATGTTTTTGTTCATTGACGTAAGCCTTGCGCTCCGTTAACATCTTCCCTGACCTCTTTCTGCCCATAAAAATCCCTTAATGACTAATTAAATCTGTGGAAGGCTGCTTTAAATTATTAATTTTGCACCCGATATTAAGTTAATCTATGAATAGAACTTTAAATTCCCTCCCCGCTTTCTTGGGAAAAGAAGTAAATCATGTTGATGCAGATTAGTGAGAGTGACCCTCAGGCTTGATATATATTTTTTGATCAAATGGGTGATTCTTAGTGCTGGTTGTTCTCTTCTCATGTTTGCGGTTGATGGTGTACATGTCAGCCTGATTGTGTGTTTCCCATGTGACCTGCAGCAAGACAACCTGGGCGCCCAGTTCAGCCACATGAGCCTGGCCCGGCAGCCCTCTGCCGAGGGGCCTGATGCTCACACTGCCATGTTCCCCTCCTCTGTGGTGCTCCAGCCCCCCCAGCAAGCAGGCTACATGGTGGGCCCTCCCCCGGGCCAGCCTGTACCCGCCCCCGCCTACACCTCCTCCGCCCCTCCAGTGAGCCAGCCCGTCATGCAGCAGCAGGGCTACATGCAGCCGCCCATGCAGCAGGTAACAGCACACACACACATACACACACGCATCACTTCCTGTACACCTTGAAGTCCACCCCCAGCTTTAGATCCGGTGAAAAGGTTGAAGCCATGTGATGCTCTACACACTAATGAGATCAGTGTTGCAAAGGAGACTTACTCAGGGTGGGATTTAGAACACAGCCATTATCTCCCTCTCAGGAGATTGACTTTATTTTAGTAACACCTTGCTTTACCTGTCCCACTGATCTCCAGTTGATCTTCCCAAGCAGTCAAACTAAAGTATTAAAATAAAATTGTTAAAAGGGAACTTGTAATGTAATTGCATATAAACTGAACACCCATAAAGCAAGAATGTAAAAAAATATGTTGCTGCATATCCACCAACATTGAAAAATATGAAAGGTTTCATCACTTTTCACTTACGGTGTGGTCAGGCTGTGGTGTGGAGCACGTTTTGCAGTGCAGAGATGAGAGCGGGATGCTCAGTGCTGTCTTTGCTCTGCAGATGCCCACGTGCTACTGCGCCCCCGGCCAGTACCCACACTCCAGCCAGCAGTACCGGCCAGTCACACCAGTGCACTACAACAGCCCCCAGAGCCAGCCGCTCCCCCCGCCCGCCCAGCAGTCAGGTAAACCCACAGACCCGGGGAATGCTGGGAGTCCATCCTTACTGTGGAACTTTGTGTGCATAGGGGCCCAGCTTATAGTTTTAGTTCTCAGAACATCCACCGTAATGTAAGAGTAAAATGATTCCAACATGTGTACTGGTCCATGTTTGTGATTTTCCCATTAATATTACTTTTCACATAGATTGCAGGAAGGTTCTAAAATATTAATCAGTTTTGTAACTGCAGCTAAAAAAATAACAGATTTCAACAGATGCAGATGAAAAATCAGGTAAACATCTAGAAGATTAGATGGTTGGATGTGCCCTCTCCACTGTTCCATCGGAACTTTCCGAAAATGTATATTTTCATTAATGTTTTTTCTTCACGAAATGTAACCAACAAGGAACATTTTCCTGAGACTTACACAACTCGTTTGGGACAGTAAATACTTTGCAACACTGTGGGACATTCTCATCATGACCTTCTCTTTCGACTAAATGGGAATGTTCCCCAATGCTCTTGAACCGCTTTCCTGTTAGCTGGGGGTCATTTTTGTACCTGCAGTCCCAGGTGGTCTGCGCTCAGGTGCCTGTTCTCATTAGCAGCCCAGCGCCTGCCTTTGAACAAGGGCACTTTCACTGACCTTGTACGGGTGGACTGCTCTTCCCCCGCCTGTATCGCACAGAGGAAATGGAGCCTTCCCTCTGTGCTGCCTGGTTTTTTTGTTTGTTTGGTTTTGTTTTTTTATTAATTCTGTTTTCGTGGAGCTGCAGGGGTGAGGGGATCGTCATTGTGTGTTCCTGCTCTGCTCTCTAACATGCATGAATAAAACCGCAGGGAGAAAACAAGGGTGGCTCTGAAGGAAACCCATTGTGTTCTTCTTTTCCCATTTGAGGAACTGCATTGTCATGCCATTTGAGAAGAAAACAATACCTGTTTCTAATCAAATACGCAATTAGCATAGTTTTCCTCCCCGCTGCGCCAGCCATGGTGCAAATTGTTTTCGGGGTGTGAAATGTCACGTCAGAGGGGAACATTTCGCGCATCTGAAATCCTGAGCGTTTACTCTCAGCCGGATGAAATTGGTGCCAAATGCGGCCCAGACGCTGTTTTTTTTTATTCTGTTTGGGTTCTGATTGTTAGAGGTGGTTAGGGGCTGCTCAAGGGGGGCGGGCTATCAGGAGTGGTAGTGTTGGGCTCTTCAAAGGGAGGGGGGTGGGGGAGGGTGGGCGAGGAGCGAATGGAGTGGCAGAAATCGGGACCGGGGTGCTGTCTGAGAGGGCTATGATTCTCACAGTGAACCGGTCTCTTTTTCAGTTTCTCACTGCTCTTCTGCAGCCGCCATCTTTTGACCCCTGCGCGGTGGGGGGGGGGGGGGGGGGCAGCACGTTGAGGCTCAAGGGCCAATCGGATATCTGTGAAATGACTACAAAAATGTCACCTTACCACAGTGTCAGCCTGGAATTGAAATACAATAATTATCAAATTGTAAAAGGTTAGCTATATGCTGTCTAGAGCTAGTGACTCCCACGTTTCTGGAAATTTAATGTATTGGGAATGCTTTATTTCTACATGCATACCTTATGCATCCTTGGAGATTAGTGAACTGACCAAAACCAAGCTGTGCAGCTGGTTGCTTAGTTGATATTACATCAAAAAAATCCAAAAATCCACTTGCAGGCACAATAATATGCTAAATAACACAAATTAAATTTAATTAAAGTTTGCTCGATTGTTTATTATATAAAACAGCTGAACAGCTTGGCTTTACTCAGTTCACTGGTTTCTAAGGATGCGTTCGGTAGCTGATGCCTTTAGTATCTGTGGTCGGTGATTTCATTTGTATTGTCTTGTTTCTTGAACTGTAGTGCTTATTAGTGCATAAAATCACATCTTTGTAAATGCATTAATATCGGATAATGATAATTAATATGAACTGCAATACAGTTTTTTGTTTTTTTTTTGTTTTGAATGTGATCCAACAAAGCAGTTTAGAGATTTTTCTATTTGTGAATCTTTTTTTATTACTAGTTATTTGACATTAAATGCTTTTGTTTGTAGCATAGTGCACATAAATCAACCTCTTTCCACTAGGGACTGTGGAAAGTTCATGAAGATGAGCCGAAATACATAGCAAAAGAAACACCTTTCAAAACTTTTTAAATTCTCATGCGCTGTAAACCTCAGTTTAAGGAGAAACGGTTTGAAAACCCAGGCGTTATACCTCCTGTTCCCCAAATGAAAGATTGCTCTCCCGGAGCTGAGAGAGCCTGCAGATGTCACAGGATTCGAATGCTAACAAGTCGGGAACGAAGGGTGGCATTGACGTTCAGTCTTCTCTCCAAAGCGCCCGACTTTAAACCTCTCGCAGTGGGGAAAACGCAGCCAGCAGTTAGGAGTGCCTTTGAAAACGTTCGGTGTCAGGTACATTACCGCGAAAAGTGTCGCTCTCTCTTGCCCCTCTTCTCTGTCTCTCTCTCTTTCTCTCTCTCCCTCCCCTCTGCTCCGTCAGCTAGAATGGAGTGTGTTTAATATTATATTCACTTCATGCTCGTTTGTAAGTGGAGGTGAGAGAATGGCGCTTAAAATAGCCTTCCCCTCATCCCCGCGGGAAACCGTCAGAGCCATCCATTTCTTTTGTCCCACTTCCTTTCTCATCTGGACGAAATTGATTGCGGTCGCCTCGGCGAAAAGCCGGGAGAAATTGAAAAATCCTCCCCCGGCCCCCCGGTGCAGTCTCCGGGCACCTCTCTCGGCGAGAGTTTTTCGAAACCATCACCGGCGATACGTTTCTCCCTGGTAACCTTGACACTGATGCGCTCCCTCAGATAAGAGCTGCTTTTAAACAGTGCGCTGAATGCTGTGCGCCGCCATAAAATAAGCACTCGTTATGGTAAGTCTTTACGTGCTCATAATACCTTTTTCCCCCACCGTCTATTTTCACACCTCCTCCTGAAGGAAGGAAAGGAGCCCTGCAGAGCTTGACAGATTTATTAAGTATCGATTCATTTTTTTAATGTCATGACTTAAAAGGAAACATTGACCTTTTCTATCCCCTTGCTGTGTATGGGGTGGTAATGAATACCCTTTGAAGCCTTGGTGCTTTAAGGAAGAGGACGGCGGATGCATTCGGGGTTACGGAATGTGGTCTTTGAATTTCGTACCTTCAACGTTTCCTTCAGTGGATGCTAATTACATTCCATAAGACTGCACTCACAGTTACTCTTTATGGATTCGTTTATCTCATGTCTGTCCTTTTTATTTGTCTAATTTATACTCAATTGATTTCTTTTGTGGCCACTGCTTTTAGGTAAATATTTTTAAAATGCCAGTCTTAAATCCTTACCGCATATGAAAAGGTATGAATTTTAAGGCTGTGCATGTCTGCTTTTGTAATTCTGTAATGTCTGCTTGGTGTACAATATGTAGTCTAGTACAAGAAGTATATTTTCATTCATCATAATTTTAGTTTGTGCATTAACCATTTGAGATTTTTTATTTTTATGTATATTTTGAAGTTTGTTTTTGCACTGTCCTCTCAGCGGTCTCTCACTGTAGTGTTTTGTGCGTACATCGTGATCCTCTGTGGTTATTGCTGTGGTCTCTCACAGAGGCGGTCTGTGTGTCTTTTCAGGTTATCAGACTGTGATGCCAAATCAGCCGCAGAGCTACCAGAGTATGGTAGGAGTGCAGCAACCTCAGAACCAGACCCTGGTCAGCGGCCAGCATAGCAATATGGGAGGTCAGATGCAAGGCATGATGGTCCAGTACCCCACAGTGCCATCTTATCAGGTGTGTGTGCTGCTTTTAACATGGTCCCTTTACTAACCAGCCATTGAGAAACCAAAGGAAACTAAACCGAGAAGTACAGAACTGTTCAGAATCACATTTTATTTGGTAATGTGGATAGTACAAGTAAACTCCAGTGCAGGTCAAAACGCATCCTGCAAGAGTAGCCAGGATGAAACACTGCTTAAGTAACATGAGTGAGTTTATTAAAAACCGAGATACAATATAGTCTGCTCCAAAGTTATGGTTGATGATACTGTTTGCATATTGCGTTGGGTGGTGTTTAAGCTGATCTGTGTCATCTTTCATCTCTGGACTGAAGGTTTGATATGATGAACCTTTGAGATTAAACCACTTACAGTTAGCATGTGGTCTTGTCTCATAAAGCTCAGTTGAGCTCCAAAGTTTGTTAGCTCATGCCAAACAAAAGTTCTTCAGAAAACATCCTGAAAGCATCTCATCAGCTGAAGGCATTTTGATATGAACCAGGGCCTAACACCCTTACCCCCTTTCCCCTCTGTGGTGGATGGTGGATTTGTCTGGGCAGGTATCCATGCCTCAAGGATCCCAGGGCATGCCACAGCAGACATATCAGCAGCCAATGATCATCCCCAACCAGTCCAGCCAAGGCCCAGTCCCCGCCTCCAGCGTGCAGGTCTACTACAGTGTTATCCCACCCAATCAGCAGAGCACCATGAGGTGAGTGAGCCACCGCACCACTCCAGCCAGGGCTCAGCCCCACCCTCCATTACAGTTGGTCCATAATGGGCCATATTTAACAGCTCAGGACAGCAGAAATAATCAACACTGTTAATTCTTCCTCTCTTTGGCCATGAACGTTTCATTTATTCAACACTAAACAAAAATAAAATTGGTCTAAAAGATGAAACGACAAGCAAGAAGAGGTCGTTTTCAAGGTACTCCTTCCCTGCTCGAAGCGGCTGGGTTTTTTAGTAGGTCACTCTGAAGATGATTTATAAGCCTGGAGATCCGGGGGGTATTAATATAACCGCACCGGTCCCGTTTGGAGACTCTGCTCTCTGCGCCATCCTTCATATGCGCCCCAGTATAGACGGCTGCTACTCCAGGGGGTTGCTGACTGCTTTCAGCAGCTGCTCCGGGTGGAAGCTGTTGGCACTCCACACATCCAGACTGCTTATATCAGCTTTATATCACTATCGAGCTGCTCGGGGGAAAATTAATGAAAAAAAAAGTGCTGTATCGCATGTTTATTAATATAGCATTATGATAAATGCCTACGCCGTTCCTTTGTTTTGATTTCCATGAAAAGGAGCCTCACAAACATATTTACTCAGGTCCCTGCAGAATAATAACAACAGTATTCGCTGTTGTTTTTAAATAAGAGATTTATATTGCATGGAACCCCCAGTGTGTCTGGCATATTCTCAGTGCAGCGTTTTTGCTCGTGTAAGAGCGTTGTGCGGAATGTTGAGTGCTGTATGGGAGTGACAGGCAGAGAGGCGGTGGAAACGGTTCCTGGCCAGCTGTACTCACAGCATGCAGCAGCTGGGTCCGGCCCTCTCTGTGGGCTCCTGGGTATGTGGGCTGGGCTTCACTTCCCCTCTCTTTTTGTGTGTGTGTACGTGTTTATGTGTGTGTTTGTCTGTGTGTATGTTTGGGGCCTATGTGTGTGTGTTGGTGTGTGCCCGCAGCTCCTCGGTGAGTTTCCTGCCTCCTCCAGGGACAGAGCAGATGCAGTTCCCTCGGACGTCCTCTCCCTGTGGCTCTCAGCAGATCCCTGGGCAGCAGTGCGCAGGTACAGGAGCCTCGCTGCGCAACACACTCTCAGAGCACACCACCCAGCCTTGCTGGCTGCACCACGCACTCTCACAAAACACCGCCCAGCCTCATTGCACCCCACACTCTCACAGCACACCGCCCAGCCTCACTGCGCCCCACACTCTCACAGCACACCGCCCAGCCTCACAGCACTACACACTCTCACAACACACCGGGCCCAAAACAACAGTAGAAACACCTCAGAGCTACTTTAGGCCTGTGTGACTCAGGTTGAAGCCTAGAGAGAACTTGGGTGTATGTTTGACCCGTTCCTGAATAAATACCGAAATAATGGTAAAATTCTATGGTTTCAAAAGGATGTAGGAAGGTGGCTCACAGTGTTGTGACCAGAGGCAGGCCTTTTGTTCTACCTCCTATCCATTCTTTCTGCGACGCCTTTTATCTTTTGTTCTAAATCCTCACCTTTCTATGGAACTCACAGTTTGGCCATGATCCTTTATCCTAACAAGTCCGGTCTGTCCAGAACCCATTTTCTAGCCGTGGAAGTAGACGGACACAACAAAGGCAGGTGGCGTTAAATAAATTAGCTCCTTGCTGAGTCCTCTTACAAATCTAAATGGGGTTGGGTGAATTGATTTAGGGGGTAGGGAGGGCGGCATTCGCATTTCTGAGAGCCCACCATCGTACTTGGCAACAACAAAAAAAAAAAAAAGGCCAGCCATCACCTGTGAGGTTTAAGGAGCTAATTCCAGCTACTTCCCAGTCTTTACAATCTAATTATTGAACAGATATGGGCTGTTAATTAAAAAGTAATTCCTCTGGTGTTTGGTTCCCTATTATCATTATCTTTAAAAGGCCTGCATGGGCCCTCCAAATCTAATTTGCTGCTTTATTTTTCTTCAGTCAATGTGAATTTTCTGTAATGGTGAGCCCTCACGATCATTTGTGACCATCTTTCCTTTTTATACCTCGAAAGAAAATCTTGTCTTTCAAATCCTCTTGATTAAATTTCTGTTCAGATTTGAGGCTGAACGCAGAATCCGTTACAGGGAGTGAGAAGACAATTGAGGTTTCCTCTACTGCTTTTCTCAGGAGCAAATTATCCTTTTCATATCCCTTTCATTAAAAATAGAGCTAATGAGAGTACACATCTGCTGAAGCAAACGGTCTCCATGTTGTCCTGTGTTTGGCTATATTTCACCATCAAAGACAGTGTAATCCATTGACAAGCATCATTAGCAAAATATCTGGACATACCAGAGAATCAAGGTACACAATAGGGAAGCAGCTCATGTTTCAACCTTCATTATCTACTGCATGTTTTTTGCCCTTGAAACAACCTGGACGCATCTCAACCGTACAAGCGGATTAAGTCTTTATTTGGTTTTTTGCTGTTTGCTAAGATAATGATGATGAAGGGAAGACCTTTTGGAGTTGGGCAGTAGTGGGGTTAAGAGCGGGGTCCAGGAATGCTATAGCCTTCCTAGTTGGGCAAACATGTTTAATTGGATGCTTGGCAGATGAGAATTTTAATGTGATTAAGTATTTATGCCCGGCTGTCCTTGGAGCTCATACTTGGTGTCCAAGCAGCTTTTAATAATGCATAAGTCAACATCACAACACTGTGCAAACACTCAATTTAATTACATGTAACGTATTGCATATTAAGGAAGCCATATGTGTAATTAAATGTAATTTTATCCTAATAGTTGCAATGAAAATGATACATGAATGAAACAACAAAGGGAAAAAACCTTTAACTTTTTGTTAATTTGTTAGCGCAAGCAGTAGTGCCTCATAGAGTTTGCAACAGTGGTTTCATCAGTGCCTGTATTTTACTCTTTACAAGTGTGTTGTAATGTGAGTATTCAGGGCATACTATTCCCCCTCAGTGGGTCCATCACACTGTGTACCTGCAGTTGAACGCTGTGTGAGGTTATGCTCTGTGTGTGTGATGTCATGTGCAGGTGTGCCCCCACCTCCAGGCAGCGGCATGCTCATGATGCAGCTGACGTTACCCCCAAACCAGCAGCCCCGGGCACACTCGCCCCCCCAGTGGAAACACCACAAATACTACAGCCTGGACCATCAGAGGGGCCAGAAGTCCATAGACCTTCCCACTCTCGACACATCACAGGTACCACCACTTATAAATATATCTGTATATACGGTGGTGCGTGGTGCCATAGTAATGCTGCCTTTATGGAACAGCATGCAGTGCCATGGTAACACTGCCCCCTTTTTAGAGCAGCATGTGGTGCCATGGTAACGCTGCCCCTTTATGACATCAGTTGGGGCTTTGATCAGATTCTGAATTTTCATCAGATCTTCTAGTAAAAATTCATGTCTGTCTTCAGAATCCACAGAGAATAACACCCATAATGCAGTAAAATTCCTTTGAATCTTTGCTAATTTCCACTTTCCACTGCTCAGCCATAACAGATAGTGTGTTACTCAGGTTATTACTGAAATCCATTTTTGCAAAAAGATCGATGATTTTGAGACCAAAGTAAAGATGGGTGTTGTGCATCTCCCTCAGTAGCTACCATACTCTTCTCATACAGAGAAATATTAATTCAGTGTAGCTTACCAGGACTCTTTGGAACCAGAGGCTTTTTGAGAAAATCCAGGCCTGACACACTACCAGCCCTCTGGCTAACCAGCTTCCCATCTTCCTTAATGCACTACTAATTAAATCTTTGAGCTTGACTTTGATTTCATGGATCGTCTTTGATTTTGTCGTACAGCACTGTTCTTCTAGCCTCAAACTCGTTCAGTATTACCACATCTGCTGAATGTAAATGTGTTAAGAACTCCCAAACTAGGCTGTAGGGAAAATGTTCTAATAGGTGGATGACATTACCGTTTCACTTGTTTAACACTCCCATGTTTAACTCTCTCTCCCCCTCCAGAGCAGCCCCCAGCTGGGCAGCCCCAGCTCCTCCCCAGCCCAGTCCCCCGCGCCGGCCCACTTGACCAACATGAAGAACGTCCGTCCCGGCCTCGGCCCCATCTCCATCATGCCACAGTTCTCCAGGCCCTTTGTTCCCGGCCAAGGTGAGCAGACAAGAGCGCAGACGCTAAACAGAGCTTCCTGTACATCAGCCAGCATTAGTGTGCCTCTCAGCTGGAGTGGTGAACTTGATATCACATCTATAAGAGGTGGAGGCATTGGAGACATTTGTCATTTTTAATTTAACATAGTGCCTTGCTCAGGTTGCAGGAAAGAGGATTTTACATACACATTCTGTATCAAGTTTTTAGTCTGTCGGTTGGGTGTGTGAATGTGTGTTGGGAATGTGTTTTCTGCCCCCAGGTGATGCAAGGTATCCTCTGCTGGGACAGCCCCTCCAGTACACCCCTCCCATCCGTCCTCCTCTGATACACGGCCCTCACGTCGTCCCCAACCATCAGGTGAGGACCTGAACTTCACCACACGCACACGTTCACACACAGTGACGCAGATACTTTAAGCCTCATTGCTTCAACAGATAAGGTTAGCATAAGGTTAGCGGCCATGCATGAGCTTCCTGGAGCTGTGCGGGACCGCTGGCGGATTACACCCATATTCTTCAGGTGTGTTTGAGTAGTGAGCACCATGATTAAGTGCCTGATGAAATGCTCCCATATTTTCAAATGAAAAGTTGTATATGTGTAACCGGATGGGAAGTGTGAATCATCAGGCATGAATGTGGCACCAGGCAGTTTGTTTTCATTGGGAGAACAGGCCTCCGCAGTTGGCCGGGCGGTTAGTTTTCATGTTTGGTTTTCACCTGAATAGGAACACAGAAGACTAAATAAACCCATTCACAAGCAGCTCCCAGTGTCTGCGCACTCTGTTCCACCAAGCTTTTTTACATGTGTACAGAGCGTTTGCTTAAAGACCTCTTTTCTCGAAAGAAGTCTCCCCGAGCGCCAAGAAAAAGGGGAAAATTTGTCGACTGAAGCCAGAGCTGCTTTCTGTGTGGAAGTTTGCAGCGTCCAAATGCCTGTTTGCTTTTTCCCAGGGTCCCATGGGAATTCGACAGGTTGGCAGAGGGAGGAAGCCAACGAGGAAAGCACTATCTACAGATCTCAGTGTAGGTGAACCAGGTAATGGTAGGGCACTTCCCTCCACCGTAGGATAGCAATCAGAGAGAGTCAATTTCCTGGTCTAATTTCTATACGTTTCTGTATCAATTTGCATTGCAAGTTCAAAGTGATTTTTTTTTTTTTTTTGAAAGTGGGAAGTTTGGCAGAGGTGTGTGTATGTGTGTCTCACTGGGTATCAGCAGTTACTCAGCAGTTATTCATTGTCAAAGCAGCAAAATTTTATGCTTTAATGCTTTGACAGAGTACTCCCTGGTGTAAAGGCAGTGGGTTAGGAGGATTGAAGTTAAGAATTCTGGGTAAAAAAAAAATCACTGTACAGGTTGCTATGTGCAAACTTTCAAAAGTACCATGCAGCATAACTGTCCACTGTGCTCCTCTTTTCATTAACCGACGACTGACAGCTTTCATTGAATGGTAAGGCCAAAACTAGTTACCCAGTCTAGTGTGGATTTGCAGAATTAAAATTGAGGAGGGAACGTAATGATTTGAGTGATTTTCTGGTAATGTGAGAAGTTGCAGTATTTCTGTAATTTTAAAGAACTGCCTCCGTTTTTAGTACATCCTTTAAAGTTGTCCATTTGCACTAAGTGTGATGTGTCTCTCGCCACGCAGTAAGTGGAAGAGTCCTGGAAGTGACTGATTTGCCAGAGGGAATAGGCCGTTCGGAGGCAGACGCGCTGCTCGGGGAACTGTCTAAAGCCGGTGCCACCATCAAGTGGCTGCCGGACCACCAGCCACCACAAGCGAACTGCGGGGCCGGGGAGAGCGACGTGAACACTGACCACTCAAACCCCTCACCCCGAGACCCAGCCGCGAGCTACACCATCCTAGCCATGTTCCCCAGCAGATTCGCTGCACAAAGTGCCCTCCTCAAACACAACAGCTCCCTCGCCACGTTCAAACTGAGAACTAGCAAGAGACACTACGAGTTCCACAACCTGGAGAGGGCCAGCTCCCAGTAAGGGGGCACTGCAGCGGCCGCAGCGTGGGAATCCGTAGCACCACCCTACCGCCCTCCCCGCCCCCACCACCACCACCACCACCACCGGTCACTTCCTGTCGCAGTCACTCCACACTTCGTTTTTCACTAAGTTGGCTTGATGTATTGGGCTTTCACTTGAGTTGTAGAGACCTTTGGGAATATGTTGTCTTTGTCATGTTCTAGCGATTTGAGAATGAAACAAAAGCATATGGCCAACATGCAAGTTGAAGTACCAAGAAAAGAGGGTTTTCCAGCGTGTAACCCAGCTGTTTTTGTTTTTATTTTCAGAATTCACTGGAACATTTCAAATGGCAGCATGTACATTTTTTTTTTTAGTTTTGTTTTATATTTGTGAAATCTTGTGTCAGACCCAAAGCGTGGTTGTACAGCTGCATTATTTTTCAAAATCACTCAGATGTTCTGGCCTCTTCCAACTTTCCTCCCTTTAAAAAAAAAAAACAGAATTCACCAGACAAGTCACACCGGTCAGGCCCCGCCCTCCCGCAGCCTGTCTCCCGCCAGTCGTTTGGTGATCAGTGAGGTCGATCCACCATGGAGGTGTCTAGAGCTACACAATGGGTTTCTTTTTGTGCCTTCTACCAGGATTCTACTGTTTTATTCCTTTCAAACAAAAAAAATCTAGAGGACCCCTAAGTGTTGCTTGTAAAATGATCCACATTTTTGTAAATACTTTCTATAGTACAGTAGATATATAATTCAATCTGTTTTCCTCAAAGCGATTGTTATGCTGGTAACAGGCACAAATGAACGCAGGCCTTGGTTCAGTATTCCTGGTTTTAACTTAATTTAAAAGTCAAGAAATACATATCTCACCGACGGCATATTTTAGCAATCCTCGGCTTCATGTGTCTCAAACACCCTCCCCCCCCCTTTCCCTCACACAAGCCCAGTCGTTTCAGATGTCATTTAAAAGGTTTTTTTTTTAATCTCCTTAGAAGGGTCACTGGAAAATCAGTTTGCACATTTATACAACTGAATATTTTTTTTTTTCTTTTACTTCTCTCCCAAATGTGTGGGTTCTGAAAGGCTGTACAATGTTTGCTGGTGCAAGTCATTTTTATTTCAGTTTGAAACCAATAAATGTTTACACCAAATGATGTGCTTTGTGGAAAAAATGACATTTTGTCAGTGCACTAGGATGCTGCGAGATCCCAAAGATGTCATCTGCTACCTTCCCGTTTGTTACATGTGGACGTCTGTATTCTTTAATATTCAACTGAAAATTAAAATGATTTTTTAAAAGAATACCTCCAATGTCAATAACAAGTAGATAAAGGGATTTGGCTTGAGAAATACAGTGCTATGCAGTTTTATTTCATTGTGCTTTTGATACCTTCCAGCTTCATTGAATTTATATAAAGCTGTATATTTTCTCATCATCACCCATTGAGCCTCCACCCCAGGAGAGATTTATTTATTGATAGAAAATTCTAAAACGCAATGACTGAAACAAATCATTCCTCCACGCTCCCGGGTTTTGACTGAACTTGGTGGACGGTTTTTTTTTTTTTTTTTTTTTTTTTTTTCTCAAATTGACCAAGATTGTTTCCAAATTGGTTTATTGTGCTTGATTTGGTGAAGCATATTTCTGTCCAGAACATTTAGCTTCTCCGTTCCAATTACGAGATCATTAACAGATAATTAACTCAGCGTTTTGAAGACCTGTCAGGGAAATGGAGTTCTTGTAGGCGTGGAAATTCTCTCTCCCCCAACAGCAGCCACCCTCAGGTATTGTTTTGTTCTTGTAATTATGGTTTTAAAAACCCAGGTAATCTCTTTGTCTTCACAAAAGACTTCCTTTCTATGAATTTGCCGTTGAGCAGCTACATGGGACATGCTATGAATTTTAATTGCTTTATTTGCTATTTTGAGTTCAGAATCCTGAATGCATTTTAATACACCCATATATTGAACTCTGTGCACATGTAGACACAAATTTCCAGTATAATGAAGGTGATTAACCTCTCCTAATGCATGCATAAAAAGAACAGAGGGATGTGCACAGCTATGTCTGCACACATTAAAAATGCTAATAATTCAACAGGAATTCTGCTGACAAAGAGGTACAAAAATAAGTTTGGGGTGTGCAGTCATGTAGCAGGGAAATATGCACCTGACCGGTGGATTTTGAGAAGAGGGTAATTTAATAAAAGTATAAGAAATGTATGTAATTATTCTATGATAATTATATTGCCCTGTTCAGTCTCCACTGAAAAATGAATGCTCAGTACTAAATACATGAGGCTAAGGACACTGTGCAACTCTGGAAAGGTAATCCTTCAAAGTACTTAAATGAGTAATATGGACCGTTCAACTAGTGAAAATGAGTGTGATGGAGCCATGACACAAAAAATGGGTGGAAATCCCAGTACTAGTCAATCTCTGACTTATTTTAATCAATCAAAAGTTAACATATACATATAAAGGATATAAATTGCTATTACTGGAAGGACTAGAGGCTGTATTAGGACTGTTCAGATTTTTATTTTGCCCTGAAAAGGTTCCAGCTGCAAAAAGACGTATATCGTGCAGCAACCCTCTTTGGAAGCTTAGTTTCCATAGTCGTCCACTGCTCTGACTGGAAAAATGACCCAGGTTGGGTAAATTCTGCCAT
This sequence comes from Albula goreensis, assembly GCA_022829145.1. Taxonomy (NCBI): domain Eukaryota; kingdom Metazoa; phylum Chordata; class Actinopteri; order Albuliformes; family Albulidae; genus Albula; species Albula goreensis. The sequence goes on from CM040745.1 coordinate 31,786,225, forward strand.
TGTAGCAAGCCAGTACTCATTTTGTCCTATAAATCTTCAACTATTTGACCTAGAATCAAGATTCCCCCCACCCCCAAGATTCCTGGCTCTAGGTGTACAAAAACTTCCTGGACCAAAAAGATGGCCCATTTTGGACTTTATAACATTTTCAGAAAACCTTAAAAATGTCTTTCCTCCCACACAGTTTGAATGAGTTGCATGAAATTTAGAAGTTCTACTCTAGAGGGTAAAGACCCCAGTGTAAGTTGCTATGTTGAAGTATGTAGCAGCAGTAAGCCAGGGAATTATGTGGGCATGGACTTGTTTGATATGATGAGCTGGAGTTCCTCCAAACAAATGGCCATAACTCCTAAACCAATTATCTGATGAGGTTGAACTTTTGTCTGCTGTTTCTTAGTCAAGCGCCCTAATGGATTCTATCTAAGCAATCTGATTGGCATCAGTCAAATATCAGCATCCTCTATACTCACTCAGGTAAGAACTATTGTCATGAACCTGCAGGGTTATTTCGGATCTGTCTAATAACAGTTTATAAGAAAATGTCTCCAGTGATCCTCATGGTGTCGCTATGGAGCAAGGTGAAAAGTCTGCAGCTTTAACCAGTAATTACTGTTCAACCATTTGACATGGAAACACATGAATACTGTTTCGTTGCCCCTTGCCAAGATGAACAGAACTGCTTCTGGACCAAATAGATGTGCCAATTTGAATTTACTGAAAACCCCTAAACATCTACCTTCTAATACATGGTTTGAGCAATTTGGACAACTTTATATAGGCTACAGCATCCACTAATGAAGATCTATAATTACAGAGTGTTCATGTATGTGGCCACAGTAAGCGATTGAATTTTAGGTGTGTTGCCTCTATTGGTTTACCAGGTTTTGACTCCTGAAGGCAGTGTCCAGTCAAAACACAACTCAAGCACTGACATCCTCAGGACATTCAGCTTAGCTAATGATGAGCTTTGCTATGACATGTCATCATGACTGTCATTTGAATTTACCTAGAATGGCCTGTGGGTGGTGCTCTGGGAACAATTTGACTCATACATAACTTATTTTTGTTTACATACTCTTGTCTTACAACACATGTCTAACATACACCCTCTAAAAAACCAAATTACAACAATAACTACCAATTGCTGCAAATAATGTAATAAAACATAGTGTAATAAGGCCAATGATGTAATATTACATTATTGGCTTGGTAACCAGTTTTTAATGAATGATGTGATAACACAAACCCATAATATTTCAGACAAAACTATGTAAATACATAATGTGATGTGACAATAAATAATACAACATTGATAAACTGAGCAAAAGAGGAAGAAGGAATGTGATTTTTGCAAATTACAAAGCAAGTATGCATTTATATACTTTTAGACTGTTCCCAGCTTTGGGTTTTTCTTCAGTCCAGCCTTAGCTATTTTGGAATGACTAGTTGATTAGTTCATTGGCCTATATGAGCCTTGTCACAAGTCTCATACATTATTTACTTATAATGTTGGCTAACAGAAAATATGCTGGTTTTTCAGCACTGATATGTGCCAAGCCAGCATTTTTTAGTGTTACACAGGGATATGAAGATTATTTTGAACATTTAGAAATGTAGAAGTGGCATTCTTTTACACAGACATGGACCTCTTCAGCAGCAGTAAGCACTTGTTGGATCAAGTGAGTCGTTACAGCAGTCATTTCTGACTGAAACGCGTTTTCTGTTCTCTTCTGTTCTCTGTTCTGGACTGAACTGACAACTTGTTGAGCTCAGGGATATGGTTTTATCCCTCTTTCACATCTCCATGCTGGAGCTGAAAGATTGTTTTAACGACTATGAAAAAAATTATGACAAGAATGGAACATTCAGCCCAACTAAGTCTGCCATAAAATGCCTATTATGTAATGACTTAAATGTCGCTTAAATAAAAAAAAAATTGTGGAGCTTCACATATAAAATATTTAAATCCATTTTTGTTTGTAATTATTATTATGAACATATGCTGGGCTTCTGTGTGCTAAACAGGGAGTGACAGAGTATGAGGAATGCTGGGATGGAATAGTTTTACAAGTGAGGGATTTGTCTCCCTCTGCTGTATGTAAAATACCACTACAACAGGGCAGTCAAGGGCCAGACGACACAAATGGTAACTTGCTAATGCAGTCACAAATGCTCGTTTATATCACATAATTAATGACTGTGGTTTTGAATTACCATGTCTTGGGCATTTTTAAATAAGGTAAGAGCGCAGTAGCAGAGACAGAGGTTTTTTAAGCACTGAATCTAGTCTGCAGCAAGTGAATACCCCGTCTATGATAATGATCAAGAGCTACAGTCGGCAAAAATAAGGGTAAACATATACTTTTCAAATACATATTATACTTGTGCGTGTGTCTTGTGTGAACGATGATTCCAAACAGTAGAGTGAGTCTATGTAATGCAGATTAAACTGACATTCATATGTGGGGATTTAACACTAGCATTTGTAACTAAGCAATTGTGTTGTCAAGCCATTGACTGTTCTGTTGTAGGGGCATTGTACATCCATCAGAGGGAGACAAATCCCTCACTATTGACATCAAAGTCATGATAGGGCTTTTTGACCAATAGTTAATGTCCAATTCGATGACAGAGAAGCAGTTAAACTGTTATAATTTTTTTCCATCTTTTTATCTTTTCAGGTAGGAGACAAGTGCTAACGGGGTAGCGTACAGGAGAGGAGTTGAGGAGTCAAGGGTTTTGGGACACACGGTGGCAAGTCATACTGATAGTTTTAAATCCCCTTACTCCTGAGTGTTTTTGAATTACCATGTCAAGTATATGTTGAAATAAATTAAGTAAAGGTGAAAGATCAGAAACACAGAGGTAAAAAGAAGGATTAAATTCAGTCTGTTGCACAATTATTAACTCACTATCTGAGATAATGATCAAGAGCTACAGCAGGTAAAACAAATATGTGTACTATAAACTGGAAATTATCTAGCTTCTGTTACTGCTACAAACGAAAATAGGCGAACATTTTGTAGAAACGATTCCGAATCATACTTTCCTCTGATAATAAACTCTTGAATTGAAACCCTGCTTATCACTTACCCTTCTTTCAATAATTCATGTCTCTCTGGTAGTAGAGAGTGATGTACGTTTCCAACCTACGAATACAATCAGAACAAGTTTGCAACGTACCATCACTCTTTAACTATTGAAAACATCTAGCTTTATCTTAACTAGCTATTTAGCTGTGTGTAGGAGGTGAATACACTGAAACACGCACGTACACAAACACGTACCTAGCTGGCTAGTTACCGTTTTCCACACAAACACGTCAATAACGTGATAGACTGATCTGACTCTGAGTAAACTATTTAGCTTTCTTGACAGTCTGGCTGACCTTTCTAATCAAGCGAGATCCCCTGCAACGACCACATCAAACTGAACGAGTTCAGTGATGTATGGATGGTGAGGGTTAGGTCAGTCACGCCTTCACTTACCTCCAATCCGGTCTGAACTTCGTAGTACGTTTGGCCACGGCTGACAGTGAAGCTGTTGTTAAACGTTAATTGCTTTACCACAGTTTTGTATTTACTTATTCGCATTCATGAATAAGCTGTTTTAGTTTGTTAATTCTATAAATAAAAAAGTAAAACTACGTGTAAAGCTACATGGTTTGGGGTAAGGCCTCGTTATATTATGACGTCAGTAGAGAACCCTGGCATGATTCGCTCTCAAATATTACTGTGGTCAACAACATGCAATTTCGAAGTTTGGATGACGTCACAGTTAGTCTCTTCTGATGGCCCTGTTGTTCTCTATATAAATAGTGTCTGAAGGCTCAAACAATGGTGTGAATATGGAGGAGAGTTCTGTCCCTGGGGCTCAAGGTGGAAGAGGACAAGATGTCGGCGGCCCCCAGGGGCAGAACAGGGCTGAGGCCCTCGCAAAAGCAACACGCCGCCAGTTCTATGACAGTGACCGTGTCAAGCAGTTTCACAGAGTACTCTTGATGACAGAGACTCTGAAAGAGAGGGAGGAGCAGATGGAGATGAAGCAGCAAATGCAGAATGCAGCCAATGAGGAGACCAAGAAGTTCATGGCACAGATCAGGCGCAAGGAGCTGGAGGCTGTCGAACAGGAGCGGGCGAAAGTGAGACGGCGGGAGAAGGAAAAGACGGCCATCGCCGACTATGTGAAGCAACAGCTTAGAGACCAGGAGATTATGAGACAGCTGAGGAAGCTTGAGAGAGAGAGGGAGGTGGAGGAGTGCCGGCGCCTGCGGGAGAAATATGAGAGGGAGAAAGCAGAGCTTCGCAGGACTCAACAGCAGGAGAAGGAGAGTGCTAGACAGGCTTATGAGGCACACTTGTCAATGAGGGATGCTTTCCGCGCAAGAGAGGCTCAGAAACAGGAAATGGACGAGGAGCGCCGGAGGCTTGCCGATGAGGAGCAGGAGAGGAGGACGAGGAAGAAGCAGGAGGAGAAAATGGAGAGGTACATGAAGCTGCAGAGGCATAAGGAGAACCTGGCGAGGCAGCTGGAAGCTCAGCTGCAGGAAAAGACCAGCAAGGAGGAAGAACGCAACGCCAGGGAAGAAGCAGAGCTACAGGCCCAGCGCGAAGCCGACATGGAGCGTGAGCGCCGGGAGAGGGCCGAGAAGAAGGCCATGATGAGAGCCATTAACCGTGTGAGAGAGGAGCAGCGCAAGGTGCAGGAGCAGAGGGTGCTGGAAGAGCAGCGGATCGCCCGAGACATGCTCCGCATCAGCAAGGAGGCGGACCGCACCTACTGGAGGGAGCAGGAGCTCACACGGGAGAGGAAGAAGCAGGAGCGCAGCTCAGTAGACGAGATGCTCCGGCAGCAAATGGACAGAAGGTCCGCCGAAGTCCAGCTCGCCAGGAAAAAGGTGTTGGACTTTGGCAGGAAGAACGCACAGCTTCTTGAGGAGGAGGAAGAGCAGTTCCAGCGGTATGCCACGGAGGTGATTAAAGCAGCTGATGAGGCCAAACGGAAAACCTTACCGCTCCGCAAGGCTGCCAGGATTGGCAGAGAGTGTGGGCTGGGCCCTATCACTGGAGGGATGAGGTCGAACTATCTGCTTTCCAGCGGTCCCTCCCATGCACGCATGCCCAACTACATTAGCAGCACAAAACAGGACATCGAGAGGCTGTACGCCAGTACTAATGCCCTGGATAACAGAAAAATAGACTTCATATGGTGAAGATAATCTGAGGGATATTAACCAATAAATTATAGCTCCATGATTTCAGTGTGTTATGCAATATTAAAAATGTGTGATGTATTAACAATACAGCCAAAGTAGATCTCTCTTTAAGCTCAGTGTCATTCCTCTTCCATTATCCGAAAACCAAAGTGCATGACTCCTGTAGAAACTGATATTTGGTCCATAATCTTTAGAGGTTACTTCTTTTTATTCCACAGGAGTGAACACACTGACTCAGTTTGTGTATTTTCTCTTGCAATTGCCTTGTGGATGTGCTGCTGTCTATGCTGAAAATATTCCATTATGGTCCTTCATATTTGTCTGACAAATTCTCTGCCTGGCAAAGGGATCAGCCGGGGATCTCTTTCCAGACTTTCCCCCTGATCACCAGTTTAACCAGTTGACCAAGTACGTCAGCACTCTACTCACAATACCAATTTCATCAATGTTTAAAAATTGCTTTGCCATGCAACCCCACATCCCAGTGATCATCTTCCTCAAACCCTCTTCTTTAAACCCTTGGGAATACACTGATGGTTTTCAGGCCTTTCTTGCATGTGATCTTGATGCTCTTTATATTCTCATGATCCAACTTGGAGTCATGTTTACCAAGAACTTAAATACCTAAAAGAGTTCTTTTACATTTCTTGGTTTGCATTTCAATTAGTGTTTTACATTGCATGCTTTTACCATGTCCTCTTGCAAAATTGCATCCTATAGGTTTAGGCAATGACCAGAGACAATATCATGTAATTAGCATCACAACCAAAACAACTAATAGTACTAGACATTAAATCAACAAAAAAAAATGCCATAGTTAATTATGAAAATAGAGAATTGCGAGTATGTCTGTTTGAGGATATAGGATTAAATGTGAATTGCACAAACAGTTAAACCAGAGTTGAGTTCAGGATTAGATATGCCACATAATGCTAATTTAACAGAAATGTTTTCAATATCTTCAACATTTTTCATAAACATTTTTGGCAGCATTAAACCAACATGACCATTTATGTGACCCAAGTGGAAATAATATGTGAATCACAACTATGTTGTGGCAACATAAGTAATTATTGTAATTGCTGTGAAGGCAATAGCAGCCTACCTTTGATGACTTGAAGGACATGATTGTGCTTTAGTCACCAAAATATTGCATAAGAACCATGCTTGTTGGAAAACAAGATCATTACATTTCAAGGACCACAAATGACTTCAAGTTTTGTATCAACAGAAATTCTCATTATCTGTGAGGATGGGTAGTGTGACAATAAGATGGTGCACAGTGCCCCCTGCAGACTAACATAGTAAATTGCATGTTGGCATTGAGATGACAAGCTGCGTGAGGTTAAAAATGATCAACACTAAATTACATTATCATCATTTAGCTGATGCTTTTATCCAAGGTTACTTACAGTTGATTGTGCTAGCCAGGGGCCAACTGCCCCCTGGAAATGTGGGGTTGGGGGCCTTGCTCAAGGGCCAAACAGCAATGGTGGCTGGACTGGGGCTTGGGCCACCAACCTCAGGGGTCCAAGTCATTTACCTTAGCCACTAGACTACAGGCTGCCCCATTTATAAATAAAACATTTCTGAAGATTTTTTTAAAACTTAAAATTAGGATCTTTTTCAAACCCTTCTCAGATCTCGGTGAAGTATGGGGGCCTTCAGAAAAGCATTTGATTTTGTGCAAGCATAATTCAGATGTCAGTGGTGATCTGCAGACCTGTTACCATGGAGTTTTTGTGATAATTGTTCAAAAGGCCAGAAAGCAATCAGTGAAAGGCATTAAATAAACAGCCATTATTTTAAAGTTTTATAGTATAGTAGTTTTACCATACCGAAACGCACCATACCATTTCTTCAGAGCAGGATTCTGAAGAAATGGTATTGAAGCTGGTGATACTCTTGTGTGATGAAGCTTAAAACAGAAGGTCATTCTCCAACACCTCACAGCTGTGGACCACTACACCTAGCTGTAGAGCTGAAGCCATGGCACTACACAGTGAAACACTCATAAGTGTGAATAACAGGATTGCAACAAGACAATCCATAAAAGGTACTTTGAAGTTGGGTTGAGCCATAATAATCATCCAAATAATTTAATAATGCTTGAAGTAAATCCAAACCTTTCTTCAGATCAGGCAACATTTTTTCAACAAGCAGATGACAACAAAACAGCTTCAACTTCTGCTTTAATAGACATTTCAAATATTGCACAAAGATTACAATTCCTTCTTTTGAACTTTTTTTAAAAACAGTTTTAAAGCTTTGTAAACAGGGTGATTCATGGTCTCCTGGAGCTTTTGGGATCCAAAGCTCAGGCGACAGCAGGCTGGGGAAGGGGTGGAGCCAGGGGGAGGGGCTTGACTCTGCCCCACCCCCCATGATACATCATTACCGTCTCCTTGAGGCCTTGATTCTTTTGGATTGCAGGACTTTTGAGGCATGGAATGCTGACCTATGCGTATCTACGGGATCGGTTTGAACTGAGTCAGGCTGTTGTGGTTTCGAGTGTCGATGCAACAACCGATACATTCAGCAGGAAGTCAGTATTATTGCAGCACATTATCCATTCAATTTTTTTTAATACAAAATAATTTTTTCCTCAAAGACAAAGGGTGACAATGAAATCTGGTGAAATCGCAAGTGCTGATATACTTTCAGTGACGATGGCTTTAATCTTTCTTTGTGCCAATAAAAATAAAATAAAAACAGAAGACATAAGAAGTGAAAAGTAAGCTCCTTGTACATATGATGTAGGGGCCTGTGTCACTGATCACCTACTTCTAACCCTGGGGCTATGCACTCCATGGATATGGACACATACTCAGGTTAACGGAGGAACAAACACAAACGTGCGCACATCAAACGTCACAGAGTTCGACAAATGGCGCAAGGGAAGAGAGCGAATTCTTTGCCCTCATTCCAAACATTTAAAAAGAAACAAAAAAATAATGAATTCAATTTTCAGTAAAGAAAAGATGAGAGAACACAGAGAGTCTGGTTTGATCTGGTAACAGGTAACCCTGTGTGACCGGAGTCACCAAACTCAGCCAAAGACAGGTGGTTGCCAATGCGGACTGTGCATCCCAGCAGCATAGGGGTACCTGTAGCTACAGGCGCAGCGCCCGAGCTATAGGGAAAAGACGGAGTTTGGAGGACTGTCATTCATGGTTACGAGATGGGTCTGGTCTATGGTGTAGACTGGGGTGGTGTGGAAAGGAGCAGCCTGTCAGGTGTGCGATATATCGATGTTTGTGTTCTGTGACCAAGCTGCTTCCTCGCTTTTTGCCCCCCCATCGATCTGAAGGTGCTCAAAGACCTCCCTTTGCAGTGCTCCATCACAGAATGCAGTGAATCCAGGTTCCCGTTCTCTCTCTTCCCTCTGCGGCATTGAAGTGAGGCCCCCCCACAGCTGTCTTGTTACCGCGGTCACGACCCGCGTGTGATTCGAAGAAGCGAGGCACAATGTTTCACCTGCCACCCGGTCGGTATGGACGATACCGCTGGGGGTCGATTTGCTTGCTAAAATATCATTATTCATTCTCTTTAATAGTAATAAAAAAAATAAAACCTATGAAAAATGGCACATAGCGGGTGGGCGTGGTTGCGTATGTTTAGGATATTTTTGATTTTTTATAATCTTTTCTCGCTGTTTCATTGAAAATGGAGCTCGGTGTGATGGGCGGACATGCCAGCGCAGATAAAGAGGCGAGCGCCATCGCTGCCAGTCGGTCAGAGGAGGTGGGGACGGGGTCAAAGGTCATTATTGTTGGGAGAGCAGGGCACTCCGGTTGGCCTTCATCTTCTCCAGTCGCTTGACCAGGTGGCTATTGCTGGCTTCCAGCTCATCGATCTTGTCTAGTGCTGACCGGAGCTGTGTCAAGAGAAACAGCAAACAAGAGGATGAGAAAAACACTGAAAAAATAAAACATTTTTTTTTTTTTAAACGGGAATAGGAAAAGAAAAAACTGGGTGATCATCAGGACATTCCCCTACCTCCCTCTGCAGCTTGCGTTTCTCTGCTTTCAGATCATCTTCAACTTTCTCGGCATTTTCAGAGGCAGACTTGTAGCGTGTCACTTGACCTTCCAACCGTATAACCTGCAGTCACAGACAGTACGAAAGTCCAGAGTTAATAAAATCGCATGCGAGATCAGCAAGGTTAGCTATATCTCAATTTAGCATTATTGGTGTGGTAGAAGTGTCTGACATACAACTACACCACCCAAAGCCCACTCCTCAGCATATTTGAGGGCTGTTACACACAATATCTGGATGCAGTGAGCACCCTTGATTTTCATACACAGTCTGGTATGAGCCAGCCAGGGATTTGAATCCCATAGCCGGAAAGGATCAAGGCAGACACTCCAAAGAGGAAAACCACTGAGCTGATTTTCTGCAGTTTGAGCCATTCCAGGTTTCATAAGAAGACACCAAACAGATAGCTGCCAACCCTTTTATACGGCTCATCTCTCTGGCTCTCTGTTTGAATGAAGCACATACAGCACACTTACGTTTTGCTCCAAAGCAGTCACTTCCTGCTCAGATTTGACAAGCTTGAACTTGAGGTCGCTGATTTGCCTGTTGGCATCTCCTGTGAATGGGAGAAATGGTAGACGTGAGACACTACCCTTTTGCAACAGTACTTATTTCATGATCTAGGAAGATAAGTATTCTCTCCAAGTATTCTGTCCAAAGGTGTGACAGTGGAGCTGAATAATGCTGGCTACACTTTTCATTGGGGATGGAGGGGAAGGCAGGCTTACTCTGGACATCGAGGATGTGCGGGTCGGTGCCGTTCTCCAGGACGTCTCCCTCGGGGCTCGCGCCCTCCTCTGTCCCGTTCTTCGGTTTCTGCTCAAGCTGAGCCTTTAGCTTCTTCACCTGTGAAGACAAAAGCACGGGCCCCGATTCAGCTCCACCCATGACCTGAAGGCTCATCTTAGCATTTGAAATGGAAGTTTAACTAAGCTCAACTCACTTCACAGCTTAGCTAAGCTTGGGACACCTTATTCAGAAATCTGAGGAACTGTGGAAGTCAGACTTACTTGTTCCACTAAGGTCTCCCTCTCATCCACCAGCTTCCTCAGGCGGATCTCTGCAAAATAAAAATTCAAGATGAAGCGAGAGGGTTTTTTTTCCATTGGCATGGATAAGAGTAAATTTAGCCAATAATGACCAGGGGGACTCTAGTCTTATAAAAAGATTATTATAAAATCTATTTAAAAATGTAGACACAACATTCAAGAACAATCAATACTCAAAATTAATCATACCTTACATTTTGTAAAGCATGGAGAAATTGTAAATTCAATATATTATTTATCAATGATGGTCCAAGTTCTTTTTCCAGGAAATATTGCACTTTATACACTTAAATGAAATGCCACTTATTCTTTGTGAAGAAACAAAGTGGATTATGGTCAATGCAAACTTAAAAAAAGGCAATGTTAACATACCAGGGAGAGGAGGAGCCAGAGGAGTGGAAGGGGAGGAACTGAGTCAGGGTGGGAGGGGTTTAGGTCACAGCATGCAAATGAGCTGATATCCTCTAGGTTAGCATGCAAAAACTGTGGAGTGAAGACAACTACAACATACCAACTGCTACACTCATCACTCAATCACTCTGACACACACACACACACACACACACACACACACACACACACACACACACACAAAACACTGTGGGGGAGCCTGTTCACCTAAAGGTAAGGATTTGCATATTCCTTCACAAGTAAAACACTAAATAAACAAATTAGTAAGTGCAAATGATGAACTGTTCTATAAAATGTACAGTAGGATTTCATGCTTTATATCTATAAAAGGTACCAGTAATAATTTAAGCTAGTATAACTGTTGTAGCAGTTAATTAAAATGTGGTAATTCAGTATTCAAAAGCAGTATTCAGTAAAAATATATATGGTGTCAGGGACATTGTAAGTATGCATTTCTTCAATTATACATCACACTTTTAGTCCGTAACATGACAAACTCTCAGCTGTTCACGATACTTATAATATTATAATTACGATAATAATATTAATTCATCAGTCTTTCAAGACTTAGAAATATAGGGAAAAGAAAACAAAAAATCTGTAAGGGTGGACACCAGTGTTTTATTTCAGAATTGAAGGTGAGAAAATGCTATATATGAATTATCCAGCAGGTGGCGAAACTGAGAACCTACAGAGGCAGGCATCAAAAAAAAAAAAAAATCTGATACTCTACAGTGTTAACAAAACCCAGCGCGTGTATTTCACTTGTGTTTAAGATTCCAGAAAGTGAAATAAAGCCATTAAAATGTGTATGTAATGTGTAATGTAATATACTACTGTGTATGTAAATATTGCTCATGATATAAACGTAAAATACAGCGGTGGAATCTGGAATCCTAAGACAAATCTTGGTCCCAGGCATAAAATTTGATACATCTCAGCACTTAATACTTAACCCAAATTGCTACCACAATTTGATACCCTCTGTCATATATAAAAACACACTTCATACAAAAATGTATCAAGCATCATTTAAGACCAAAAACAAGGGTACAATTCATGTATTCATCCATAAATACATACAGCTTCACCAGAAAATAAACACAATTTTCAGGCTATTACAACTTTGGTTAGTTAAAAGACACCACCTTTTATGGTTCTCCACTTTCCCCGGAGCTGGAGTGAAAGCTGTTGGTATGCAATGCCATTGTTTTTGTGTGTTTAACATAGTTTCAAAACACCTTTTGCATAAAAGTAGATGAGACCATAGAAAAGGGAACTGAGTCAGGACAGCACACAGAAATCTTGTGTGTGGTACAACCAGCTGAAGGCTGCAGCAATCAAAGTCTTACATATTCTAATATAATCTTGATTATATCTATCAGATGACGATATAAACAAGTTTTAATGATATGTCCCAGTTCATAATTTTAATAACTTTATAATTGCAGAACATAAAATGCACACTAAACCACAATTTAGCTTGGCATTTCTCCACACAGAATAAACAGAAATGCTTTTCATAAGTTCAAAAGAAGAGTACTGTTCGTTTGTTCAGAATGTCCTTTTCCCATTTAAAGTGCCAGCACTTACTTTTATGTATGTAAATTTGTCTTTCCATTGGTTTTGTTTTTTTGTTTTTTGCTGATGCAGCTGTGGTATATCGCATATGATAGAACTGTCTTCATGCTCTGTTAAAAGCACTCTGTTAAAAACTGAGTAAACTATGTTCTACAACACTCTGTAGCGTTGCTTCCTGTGATCACTGAACACTTGTGATCACTGAACACAAAACAACAAATATTTAGTCGAGTTGAGATTACCTTAGAACTGAGGACTTCTGTATGTTATTTCTTAAGAAAAGCAAGTTCCTTGACTTATTTCCAATTGAAACAATTAGATCAGAATCGCAACCTCAACACAGTCACAAAAGAAAGTGTATCTTGATGTTAAGGGCACTGAGCACAACACCAAGCTGAAACTTCAAGACAACAACAGAACCAAGTTATCTCAATTAGAAACTGTAAAGGATTTCGTTATAGGTTAAAATACTTGTAAAATGACACATACTCTTCTTTAAGAATCACTGGAAATAACCCAACAGAAGACCTAAAAGCCTGAAAAGTACAAAAATAAATACACTTTCTGCTCTATTTTATCCTTACCTTACAACGATGTAAGGTTTTTTTAAATTTGACCTATAAATTTCACTAAAATATTCACCAACTAAAATCGGATAGATTTAAGAGGATTTTCTGCACAGCATATTACCCTCATCGATGCTGATGAACATTCATGACACAAATGTACAACTTCTTGATAAAATGAACTCAAAAGAAATAAGGCCATATATGGAATTGCACTTTTTAGCAGGCTATTCACTTTTTGTTACAGTGTTGCCTAATGTCAAATTTGAACGGAAAGCAATGCAGCAGAACCTCAGAGATACAAACTCAACAGATATGCACTGTGTGGTAAGGAAAATAATATGTTATATGAATGTGGAAGCAGAGTTTATGTTTGAATTTGAAACTAATAAAAAGACAAGCATTAAAGAAAAAGCTATTACACTTTCAGGTGATTGAAAAGAACCCAAAAAAATTGTGTTTCCGTGGAAAAAAAAAATCATCACAATTTCTGATTCGCAAACACTCATACCTGACTTAAGATTCAATCTGGTAGTTGTACAAATCATTTTTGTAAAGCTAATTAACTGTGTCAGATAGAAGGCAAAAATAAATCTAATCTAAAGAAAATAAATTTAAATTTGTGTATTTTAACATTCAGATTTGGAAAACCGGGGTATTCAGAGTATTTGAAAATCGTCATTCCTAATTTGTGTGCATCTCTGAGGTTTTATTACACTTTTGGCAAGAAGTAAATGTTTTGGATGAAAACATGGCACTTCCTGTCAAACATCAAACATATGACAACACAGTGTAGAACATTGTAATGTGATTTGAAAGGAGACCTACAACATCTACAATAACAATGAATTACAATTACGTAATGATAGCTGTAAACATTTTGTGGTGGATATACTGGTGTTGTGGGTCCTACAGGGACACACACTATATTCAAACTTCATAAGACCTTCATAAAGAATATGAAATACTAAAACTATCATGACATCACCACTTTAAGAAGTGTTCGTAATCAGCAGCAGTGCTTCATGGTGCAGTGCTGCTCAGATTGACACAATGCACAGTCTGCAAAATGGATAATCAAATGTTGTCAAATGTAAAGCAACCACAAAGTGCATCCGCTTATAAAGCCCTTCCTCATACAGTGGAAACACCATGCTTATGAATATGTTATGAAGGCTTTATGAAGGACATATGAAGTTAGACTTTAGCATCAGGCATTAAGAAGAGTGACCTCCTACAGTATCAGTGACTTTATGAGGAGCAGGTTTGTACAGGATTAAGACATGCGACAGTCCTCTTTTCCTTTACCCTTTCCTTTCTTACTGCTCTTAGATGAATCTCTCCTTCCATGTTGTTCACTGTTCTGTGCCCTATTTTCCTCAGTTTCCTGGTTTCCTTCTCTCTGTGTGGCATCTCTCTCTGCTGGTGACACGATTTCTCCTGCGATTGCTTCTTCCCCTTCCTCAACTGCACCCTCTTCTGGCTGAGGCTGGTTTTGTATCTGGTCGCCCTGTGTTACACCTGAATCTTCACTTGCTATTGTCACCTCATCCTGTTTACAGCCATCTTGCTCAGCTTTAGGTAAGTGGAAGTCTACATTCTCCTGGGTCTTTTCTTTCCTAGCTTCTGCTTGCTGCTCGGTACCCCCTCCTTCTGTAGGTACTTCTGTTGCTTCTCCCTTCTCTTGGATTGCTTTTGGTGAAGCCAGATCTATAGAGGTTTCCAGATCCTCCTCGAACTCAAATGATTCTCCTTCCTCATCTTCATCCTCCTCTTCATGGTCTACCTCTTCTTGAGCTGAAGACTCTGTTTCCTGAAGCTTGTCTTCCACAGGTTCTTTCTGCTCTTTTTCAGATGGGTCTACATCTACTGTGCCCTCTGGTTGGCACTGGTTATTAGATTCACCACTCTCTCTTTTTAGATCTTGCACATCCATTTCAGCCATGGGAGTGCTCTGCTTTGTTGCAATTTCAGAGTTGGTTTCATTAAGACAATTCCCATTCTCTACAACCTCCTGGCTATTTTCTATAGGATCCTCTCCCTCCTCACCACTGCCCTCTTGTGGCTTCACAGAGTCCTCTGACAGTGGCTGTTTTTCTTTGTGATTGTCAGGTGGACTTGCCAGTCCTTCCTGCTCCAGTGGCTCAGCCTCTTCACAGCTGTCAAGTTCTTCTCTTTCCTCTTTCCCTGCTGATGTGCCAACACACGCTACCGTTTCTGCTGATGCACTATCACACTCTACCTTTTCTACCGATGGACTTAAGGGTACATCTTCCTGGGTGCTCTGACTTTCTTGAGGGTGCCCCTCATTGCTGTTCATATCCATCTCTACAACCTCCAGGCCTTGCTGCTGGGTGGAACCTACATCAACACACACTGCAAGGTCCGTAGCCACTTGGTTAGATTCCAGGTTAACATTTACTTCACCTGTGTGTCCATCCTCAGGGTCCAATGGTTCTTTAGCCTCCAGACTATCTGAGAGTTCCACCTCTGGCTCAGGTGTATCTTCCATTTCAAGGTCACCTGTGTGTTTAACCTCTGGTTCACATAGCTCTTCAGCTTCAAGGCCACCTATGTGTTTATCCTCCTGGGTCTCTTCAGCTTCAGCGCCAGCAGTGTTTTCAACCTCTGGATCATGTGTCCTTTCAGCTTCAGGGTTGACTATGTGTTCAATCTCTGGGTCGTGTGTCTTTTCAGCTTCAGGGCTACCTATGTGTTCAACCTTTGGGTCATGGGTCTCTTGAGCTTCAGGATTACCTGTGTGCTCAATCACTGCCTCACATGTATTTTCCGTTTCAAGGTCACATGTGTTTTCAACTGTGGGGTTGTGTGTACTTTCAGTCCCTTGGTCACATGTGTTTTCAGCCTTGGGGACATCTGTGTTTTGAGTCTCAAGGTCACCCATGTTATCAGCCACAAGTTTGGATGTGCTCTCAACATCTGACTCAGGTGTTTTTTCAGCTTCCACGTTACCTTCAACCTTGGGGTCACATGAGCTTTCAACCACAGGGTCACTGTTTTTAGCCTCTGGCTCACCTGTATTAACAGACTCTGTTTCCCGAGTTTCACAACTCTGATCTTCCTTCTGTTCTTCCATATCTTTGCTGGTGTGAGTATCCACCAGGGAAGCACACTCTACTTGTTCCTCTTTTTTCTCACACCCTTCAGTTTTACTAGCACTGTCTGTGGTCTCAGGGCAGCTTTCCAAAGCCTGGACTTCTTCGGTTTTTGCTAAGATTTGAACATCCTTAGTTTCAGACTGTTCTATTTCACAGGTATTCCTTTTGTCCGGCTTTCCTGTTGTGGCCTCATCATCTACAGATACAGCTTGAGTGTTTGCCTCAGGTTTCACCCGCTCTTCTGTGATGAGAATCTCAGATTTCACCCCCTCTTCTGTAATGAGATTCTCAGATATCTCCCCCTCTTCTGCTATGAGATTTTCCAATTTCTCACCCTTTTCTGCTGTGGGATTCTCCCCACTGGAGACTCTGACTTGCTCTGTCAACTTTCCTGGGTCATTTTTGGTTTTCTTCTGTATCTTACCATCTTCACCCTTTGGTTTTTCACAGGCTTTGGGGTCATCATCTTGTGTTCCACCCTTCTGCTTTTGCTTGTTCTTCTTCTTCTTTTTCTTCTTTTTGCCAGAGGTACCACCTTGGCTTGGCTGAGGTGGTTTGACTGCCATCTGTGAGGGAGATTGTTCAGCTTTCTGTTGGCTCTGTGGACCTGTCTTGGGTTGGGGCTTGTCAGCAGCATCTGTCTGAACATCACCAGGCTGAGAGCCTTTCTCAATGGAATCCACATTCACAGTTCCTGCACCCTGTTCTACATCAGAGGACTCTGGTGACACTATGTCCTTCCCAATCAAACCTGAACCCTTTTCTTTGTCCTCCCCATCTTTGACATCCCCTTCTGTGTGACTGTGTGCCTCATTGGCCGATTCAAAAGCATCCTCTGCCCCTTCTCTGTTTCTCAATCCATCTGGACATGAAGCGTCCTGTTCCGAGTCGAGGGAGTTTGTTTCTTGGCTTTCAGCCATGGCTTTAACCTCATTGCTGCTGTTCTCCAGTGTACTGCTCTCCATAATGTCATCTGCAATTTCTTCTGTCAGAATGGATCTGTCCACATCCATATTTCCACAGCCCTCATTACCGGCCTGTGCATTCTGTGCTGTATTCATACTCTCATTCTCCGATCCATTCTTGGACTCTTCTATCACATTAGCTTCACTGGCAGATCTGGCCTCTAAATCATTCACTCCAGAACTTTCAACACCTCCTAATCCTTCACAGGTGGATCCATTATCCTCATCGTTTGCTATATTGTCTCCATCTCTGATGATCTCATCCTCAGGACCTGTTATAACCACCTTTACCTCAGCATGACAGGGTGTTTCTGGTTCAGTTTTGAACTCTGTGGAACCCTGGAGGCCATTCTGCTCTACGTCATTACCATGTTCAGCATCAGTCTGTGTGACCTCATCACTGCCTGTTTTTGTGTCATGGGATGCCTCTTCCAGGTCCTCTGTATTAGATATTTGGGCATGGCTAAGGGTGTTTTGTGAAGACAAAAGGTCTTCACTCTGGTCCTGCAGCATTTCCCCGTCACACTCTTCCTGCGACTCAACCTGTCCCTGTTGATGTTTCATTGGCTGAGTCGTTTGTTGCTCGGCCTTCTCCGAGCCCCCTCCACCGTCCACCTCCTCCACATCTCTACTTCCAATCTGTGTCACCTCAGCTTTGCCTGGAAGATCATCAGGAGACATTTGTAGAGCCAAACAGTGACGGGGTGGCAACCAAAGCCAGCTGATTTTTAGCTGCGTATCATTAGCTCAGGAAGAAACAAATCACCGCAGGAGAATTAGCGAGGAGAAGTAGAAGAAGGAGGAGGAGGTGGTGGAAGAGAGCGCCAAAAGCAAGTTCTTGATCCCAGACGAATCAGGTGGAGGAGCCACAAACTAACTGAAAAGCTGAGCTCAGAGCACAGAGATTTATCTAACACCCTTGTAAATGTCTGCTGGGCGTCTCTGCTTTTGTATTTAAGCCTGTTTTAGTTTATCAGACTTCTTCCATAGATTGCTATCTGTTTGCACTCATTCTGCACCAACACTAAGATTTCTGAAGTATTTGGTGCAGTGCCACCACAGACATTTATAAGGGAAAGCTGAAAGACACCAATTATAAACCCATTTGGAAAACAATCACTTAGTATCACTTTGATACACAAGATTTATGCTTGGATTGATAGATTGATGTTACAAATAAGGTAATATCTTTTTTTTTGTTTTTACGAATATAGGTTAATTGTGAATCTGTGAGAAACACATACTACAAGAATGAAACCCATATACCCATATAGATGCACCAATCATTAGCGCATGTAGTGCTGGATAAAGAGAAGGTTATAATGTAAATATAGAGGCAGGAAAAGGTATGTCAGATTTCTGTGGTTGCTCAGAAAGAGGAAAGAGGATAATTGTAATATGATCATCTATTGTCTGAAGAAACTCAAAGAACATATGAGTGTGACAGGAGATTAGAAAACAAGCAAGTAGCAAGAGAGCCCCTGGGTTAGTGAGAGATGATTGTGAAGCCATGTTAACGCTGCTGGAAGCACCCAGCGATGTACAGCCCCTTTTTTAAGGTCTTACCTAACATGCTGTCACCGGAATGGGATGTCTGGGAGTCCTGAGCCAATCTTGTGGCAGAATCTGCATTGGCCAGCCCGTCAATCACACCCTCTCCTGCTTCTCCATTGGCTGTCATGTCAGCCCCAAGTACTATTCCGTGTTTCTGGATAGGATCAGAATACAGAACTGAATATTGAGGAGTTTGGCTGCATGCAGTGTTAAAAGTTTTGATCCCCACTGTTTGATCCAAACTATTATCAATAGTAGATCAATAGACACCCACCTATATCCACTATTAAAAACCATAAAAGAAAATGAAGACTTTGCATACTGATAAAACATTGCAATTTGGCTACTCGACAAATAAACTCCAATATCATATCTGGCAACTGGAGCATATTGAGATCATTCCTTATCATATCAGTGTTTAGTGTTTTTTATCGACATGCTCACAAATCAAACAATAAAGATGACTAGGTTTGGTCCCTTTTTTCATTGTTTTTGTGAAATTATCTGTTCAATATCCAGACCTCAGTACCTTTAGGACATCTTTCAGCTGGACAACCTCATCCCTGAGCTCATCCCGCTCATTCCGGATTGCATCAGAATACTCCTTCTGCCTCTCTAAGGCCTAAGCAGCGCCACCAGAGGGAGAGGAGGAGCAAGTGCAAGTAAAGAGGAGGAAAAAGGAGATTGGTGAAGAAAAGAGAAGTACAAAGGCCACCGAAGAACATAGGAAGGTAAGGCCAATCTGTTTGTTCAATAGCATCTCACTTGTTAAATGGCTTCTGAGAATTGAATCTTTAAAGCATCATTTTTCCACTGCGTGTTTAACAATGTCAACACACAAAACCCAAAAAAAAAAAAACTAATCTGTAAATTTTCAGACTCTAGCTGAATGCTGAGGTTTATCATTGTTATTGATGATCTTTTCAATCAATAGATGCTCTTATCCTTGTGATTTGTGCTACGGTAATGCAAAAATCATACAGTCTATATCGCCCATAATGGCATCTTCACTCAAGTGACTACTTCTAACAGCCCACTGGGGGAGGGGATATAGTTTTGGGGGTTCGCCCCAGCGTACCCCAATCTTTTTATCCTTCCACTCCACGGTTTCCTGCAGATCAGAGATCTCCCTGATAAAGCCATCCTGCTTCAGATGCAACTGCCGGATCTCCTGGCCACCAGAAGCCGGAGGGAAGGAGAAGGAGCAGAAGGAGAGAGAGGACAAACAAGGGAGACAGGGTTAGGACAGAAGAGAGAGAAGAATGGAAAATCAGAAAGCAAAAAGAAATCAGGGATAGCTGTAGGAATACAAAAGATCCTTCCACCTCAAGAAGGTCCATCAGAGAACTTTTTATGTTCAGGCTCAGAATACCCAATTGCATTGTGGGTCTGGCCTTTGTTGCATCACCAGGGTCAGTGCTGATAGTAAGGATGTCTGTACTCACAGTCAGCAGCTCCTCGCTTTGTTTCAGGGTCTCCTTCATCTCGTTGAACTGGAATTGCAGAATGCTATGGGCATGTTTCTCTCGTTCATAGTCCTGAGAGAAAGTATTGAGAGGGATACATCAGAGCTTGTGGGTAAGTTGGGTAAGTGAGGAATGCCTTCCCTCATCTCTCCTCTCGCACAACTTTCCATTCTCCCATTACAAGTGCTTGTAATCTTTCCTTAAGTGCAATAACACCAGATATTTCAACAGTTTCTACGTGTTTAATTGGGTGATTCCCAATCCACTCCATATTTACTTTTAGCTAAGGGTAGGGTTTTTCCCATATTGTAGAAGCCCTGTTGGTCCACATTGATTATCTTAAAAAATTAGGGGCGGAGTTATGCCTAATCATCACTTTCCTATTGGTCCATAAATGTGACTGGAGTTTGTTCCCACCCAATCCCTGCTCACCTTGGACTTCTCCTCATACTCTCGGCGTGTCTCTGACAGCAGCTCCTCCAGCTCCATCAGAGAGTCCTTCAGAGTGTCCACCTGGTACATCAGGTTGGATTTTTCGTTGTCCAGCTGAGCGTTGGACACCATAGCTTTACGGTATTTCTCCTCCACTTCTGCCAGAGAGTCCTAAATGGACAGAAACCGCATTCATGCACACACACAAATACACACGCACACACATATGCAAGCACATGGTTAGGAATATCAATAGGAACAACCTAGATTCCTTACAATATAGTAAACGCACCCACACACAAAACCCATGCAAACAATAAAAGGCATGCTTTCCAAAGGATATTATGCTACTTAATGAAATAATAATCCTGGTATTTGTGACATTGTCCAAAATATCAATTTAGTAACTAACACTGGCCAATGCTTTGCTGCAGTATGGGCGAATTTCCTGGATTAAGCCAAGTCTAAGACTAAAAGCTTCTCGCAGTGGAGATCTTCATCAAAGTATCCTTTTAGTCTAGGGCTTGGCTTTTAAAATCAAATTATCAAAAGCAAAATACCGGCCAAAGGTTCTGGACTTAAAGAATCCTTTTGAATTATCATAAGGAGGACAGACACACACACACACACACACACACACACACACACACACACACACACACACACACATACTTTCACCATGTCACAGAGGATGGGATCATTTTCTTGTACCTCTCTTTCCCCTCACACAGCTTCACTGATCTATGTGGGTCAGGGAGTGTCTTGGGTAGCAGATACAGGGAGGTGTCTCAATGGGCTGCCTGGCCAGTGTTTGTAATGATGTATTCTTACTTTCTTATGATTTCTCTCATTTGGGTTAAGAGATCATAGACATAATGAGGGTGGACACCACAGTAATTCTGGCGAATTCAGTAGAAAATAATCCTTAGGATTATCAGATTGTTGTTAAAAGTATTATACATTTGTGTTATTATTCGAGAGGTAGTGCATTATAAGTCAAAGTGTATGATAGTTTTCACAGTGTGACGATTTGGTTATGTTCAGATTGATCACTATTTGGGTTGCTTTACATTATAAAATCAGTGGTAACAGTCAATGGCACTGCAAAAGTAAAACATCACCAAGAAAAATCAACACCTTTAACCCCCTTCATTAATTTCATCAATTAAACCAAGGCTCTATTCATTATGACTTCACAAACGTGAATACGTAGCCGAGCTTAATGCCAGTCCATGCAGGCCCAGAGCTCTGAGGCTAGAGAGGGTTAAGGGGTTAGTTTCCACTATGCACTTCCTGGGTACCTTGACTTCTTTCAGGGTCTGCGTGTACTTGGCTTCAACATCCTGAATCTGATCCTTCAGTTCGTGAATTTCCTGGGACGAAGAGCGCAGAGCATTCAGCAGATAACGGGACATGGCTAAGGCTAGTCTAGCGCCTGCTAGATTTCTGCTTAGCGCCACTTAGTGGCAGTGGTGTGCACAACAGGTTCAACAGAACTGTGCGGAGGAGCCATGGTCTCGTGCGGAACTGGACAAAACCAAAAATATGGGCCAGAATCAAAACCAGGATTAACCTCCCTCTCCTTGTCCCCTTTTTTTTTACCTTAATCTCCCGAATGGAGGCCTCTGTGTCCACCGAGAGGGAAGTGTCGCCGCTTCCTCTCCTCGAGGAAGTCCCACCCAGCGAAGCGAGTGTGGCGGCCGACAGGGTAGAGGCAGTCCGGGACCCCTGCAGAGAGACACCGTTTGCCACGCATGAGACATGGAAGCTTCTGGAAGCACACCGCACTCTACAGCAGAAACGCAATGTTTTCAAGTAGACCCACAGTCTAACCCCTCGGTTTCAGGACACAGAGCTGATCTCAAGCAACATCTAATTTCCATGAGATACGTGGCTTTAAAACTGGCTGACAGAGTTACGTATAATTATACGTTTACCACAAGGCCCACATAGGATTATATTTTTGAGCTTGTTTTTGTACTTGAACAGGATCACATCCAGTCTCTGCACTCATCTCACTATACGGACAGCAGAAGTGTTTACAAGTTCTGTTCCTGTTTGGTAAACAAGTTCATTTCTACAGCTAGATTTTGTGGATTACAGTATAGCCCCTAAAGCTCTCCATACATAAATAACTTAGGGGTTGAAGGGATTACGAGGGAAAAACTATAGAACTGGAAGGCCCTGTGTCTTAAATAGGCTGGTAAATCTTTTCAGCCTTAACTTTACAGATGAACCCTTCAGGGGAACACATACATGAAAGGTACACATGCACACGTTCAGCATGAATGTGTGTGCATGTTCACACTGAACATGTGTGCATGTGTACCTTTCATGTATGTTCAGTATGAAATGTGTGGTACACACCGCTGATGTTGCATACATGTCTGCATACACAAATGCACACATAATCACTGACTCACATGTGCAAGCATGCAAACACAAAATAACAGACACTATTTGTCTCTCTCTTACATCAGCATTAATGTTTGCGTCTCTGTGTGTGTGAGTGAGCGTGAGCATGCACAAGTATGTATGTATGTGCGTCTGTGAGAGAGAGAGAGAGCAAAAGAGGGGGATGAAGTAAATTTAGCTGCCGACAGTCAAATATCTAAGAACAATAGTCTGCTCCACACAAATGCAGAGAGTTACTGAATATGGCTAAGCCAAAACAGTTAACAGTTTTACACTTTTACAGGACTCCATCTTGTGGATAGGTGTGATGTCTGACGCTCACTATGCAGCTCTTATGAAGTGTCATCTTTCACTCATTTGCCCACTCACCCAACCTTGACCATGCACAGGTTCAAAGACACTAACCTTTTCCAGGAAGTCTCTGTCTGACCGCTCTTCCACCTGAGAATGGGGGAGAGAGGGACACTGTCAGTACGTTGGATCGGTGAGACGGTCGCCTCACTGTGACAAGCTCCGTTTACTTTGGGTCCGTTGTGTGCAGGTTCACAGCCTTACAGCAGAACATGAGAAATGGTTTGATGATGCCAGCACCCAAAATGCAAACCAGTTCCATCCAAGCACCATGACAATGAGTGGAACACATAAGACACACAAAACACAAACAACAACAGATTCCTTGCTTTCCAAAACCTTAACTTCCACCACCTAATTCTGATTATGCAGTTTTTGTTGGCCAAGGCCCTTGATCACCCTCAAGCATGGCTGCATACCAAAAGCCCATCAGTAACAAGTATTTACACAGCAACTACAAGGCTAAAATATTTTTTCCACTATTTCACTGCGCAAAAATTATATACAGAAAATGCAATCATGGTTTGAAAAGCGTCTTTAAAATGGAACCTCAGTTCACCTCACACAACTGGTTTGTTATTTACTTATCTTTCCACTGAGCACATTTTAAAGCTGTTTCCACTCACATATGCATTATTAAACACTAACAAAAAGACTCAGACTGGCCATATGTCATGCATTGTTTAGACTGTAATCATTAGGGCCTTTACATGAATAGGGTAAGAGCCTAGGGTGCCATTCCACTGTCACAAAAACACCATACAGTATTGCCGTCATAACATGTAAATTAAACAGACAAGAGGCAGCAGAACTATTATTCACAAATCTGCTCCAAAAAAAATTAGAGAGCACAAACAGTATTAGTGGAGACGGAACACGAATACAAGTTAAATTAAGGTAAATGGCACGTACACTTAGTTCATCACAGGTTAGTCCTCAACCAGCGTAATATCTGCTGCAGCATTCCCTAGTATGTCTACCCACACGTGCATACATATACATGTATGCTACACACGCGTGTGCGTGCACTACTGCACTACTTGCCCCCCAACTCACATCTGGCAAGTCGGGAATTGTGATGTCATCAAGGTCCCTGAGGATGCCACTCCCACTGGCAGCACTGCGTAGGAAACTTGTCACAGACCCGGAGTCCTCCTAGCAACCACCGGGGGGGATCCCAAATTAACATGACACCTTCAAAACCCTGTCCACACTACCCAGGTAAACTGGGTAAAAGCACACACCATGCTGCCTGCACACAAAATTTCTGTTCTAAAGAAGCACCTGAATCCACACAGAATGCCCTGGACAAAGAGTTTTGCTCAATACTTGCACCAATATCAAAATGTATCAAATAACATATATAGACTTGGCAGATTGTTACATAAAGACACACCACAGCTAACCTCCATGTTCTGGTTCCTGTCCACCTTAGGAAGGTTCCTCTATGAAGAATGCCCCTCTCTTCCCAGGAGACACAAAAGCCAAACTGTGGCACTCTATTAGTGAATCTGATATAGAAGGTAAAACTAAGCATCTGGGGCTCCGCCCACAACTGATTCGCCATTTGTTGACTGATTCACCTCAAGCTCCACCCCCACTGTCACAAACAGACTGAGAGGGAGTAGGCCTTATACCTGCACCAAAACCTGAACCTTGAGTTCCTCCATTCACATGCAAACAACTTGCATATACAAATCCGTGTCTCTTCCGTATGTGCTGATAAAAGCACATACTATCAAGTGAGGGTGCAAACTGACGCAGCCACAGAACCAGATATTCAGCTTCTTGCTCTAACCCGTGGGCCTACTTCCCAGAGCATGGATCCAAAAGCTGGCGCAACAGCCTTTGAAGACCTTGATTGGGGCATTGTATGTAATTCAACATTGACTTAGCAACAGTGGGACTTTGTGAACCCAGCAGTGTGTTGAGGTACCATTCACTACCAATCAGGAAACTCTGCTCTCAGTGATTGGCTAAAGAGTCACTGAAAGCATACGATGGTTCTGCCCATTTTGGAGTGCATGAAACACTGGACTACCATCACAGACAAACAGCGCCGTAGCAAATATTTTCATCTTTCATCTTCAGCGCAAAGCACTTCAATACAACACCAACAGACTGACCTATAATTGATCCCACAACAAAAATGACAAAAATGGGTACATGACATGACTAAATAACATGCTGTGAGAAACAAGGAAAAATACAAGAAACACATAAAGAACGTGTAGACGGTAATTCTCAGAGAGAATAAATAGTAGTGTCTGATAAAATGTTTTCATTCATTATGAAATTCTGTCATATTTTTCGCTTTGATGTAAATGCCCACATTCTGTCATTGTGATGGACATGTGTTTTAGTTTAGCTAGGATGAATGCGGGCAAGCAAGCAGAGAGGCAGGCCGAAAGCCTGGGCTGCGGGTTGGAGTGAGAGGCTGAGGAAGAGAGCTCACCACTGGGCTGGCGCGGGCAGAGCTGGCCCTGGAGGAGGCCCGAGAGTTGGACCCCAGAAAGCCGCTGTACTCTGATGGCTGGAGAACGAGCGAACGGGTAAGCATACACACAGACAGCAGACAGAGAGAGAGAGAGACAAAACAGGAGGAAAGAGAAAGCAGAGAGAGTCTTAGGTTATCAGCAAAGATGGGGGGGGGGCAAAGGCGGGCCACAGGCAGGAGTCATGCCATGTCCATCACAGACTGAAAACCCATCTGAATGAGGAAACTAGCAGAAAAACTCATATCTTTAGAGAAAAAAACAACACTATCATGAATATAAACCATTTCACTTTAGCAAGGTAGCAAAAACATAGCCAGGTAGAGTATTCACTATCTAGTGTTAACGTATAGTTAATGAAGGGGGGGTGGGTCTGCTCAATCAGTCAGCCAACCAGCCAATAACTCCAATACAACGCCAGCGAGCTGTCCAGCCAATCAGTGAGTCAGTTAGACAGTTTGTGATTGACACTTCTGTCTGTGGTTGTCCAGAAACAGCCAGACAATGAATGGCTCTGTGCTGGCTTTCAGAAGTATGAGCTACGAACTAAATTGTACAAGTCTTCTTCCCTTTTGTATTCTGCACCGTATCTACTATTGCTGTACACATTGGCAAAGATATATGCATCTATCAAAAAAATGATAAACATAATAATGAAACTAGAATTCTTATGAAAGCGTTTGCATTGTACAGCAATGTGCAATATGGTACATTACACAGGTTGACCGCTTAATAGGATTTGATTCTATACTTCAAAGTCATACAAACACAGTAGCATGAATTTCCCTCAAATGCCCACAAACAAAACACACATTCAATGTTAATCTCACTACATTCTCTGAGTTTACTGGGGAAATAACCATTTTTGTGAGAGCATGCTTTGGGTAGTTAAAACACTCAGGGACTGGCACTATCAGCAACCAGGGTCTTAAAGAATCATTCAAAAGGGTTATGGTTTTTAAATTCCATTAGCTCTTTGGAGGCCAAAGATTTAGCTGAGTGTTGATTGGGGAAAAAACAACAACAACTCCACAATCCACCAGACCCACAAGGGACAGGCCCCACAGTACGACCATGCAGGGGAATGCCACTCAGGGCCACGCAATCCCACAATGCCTCAGTGAGAGAGGGGAATGTGGTCTTACAGCGCGAGAGCTGGAGCCACTAAACCGCCGAGTACCGCTGTACAGGCTGTCCTCATATACTGAGCCCTGTGGACAGGAGAGAGTCACACACACACACTCTGTCAGCATACAGCGCGTGTGCACACACACAAACACACACACAAACACTGCCAGCATACGGTACAGACACACACTCTGTCAGCATACAGCTCACGCACACACACACACTGTCAGCATACAGCGCGCGCACACACACACACACTATCAGCATATGACACACACACACACACACTATCAACTTATGGCACACACACACACACGTTCATAAACACACTACCCAAACACATGCTGTCAACACGCTGTGCACACACAAACAGTCACCATAGATTCACACCCCCTCACACACTTTCAATGTCCACACATACATACTAACAAGGGGTTTCCACCAAACAATGCACACACACAGACACACACACACACACACACACACACACACGAATGTACACAAATACGTTAAGGCAGCAGGCAGGGTCTCCACTTCAAAGAGTACATGTGGAGTGGACGTGCAGAGAGGGAGTGAGGAAAGGTGACAGAATTATGAATTTTACAGGAAACTATAGCCAGACAGCCACCAGCTCAAAACCTGTCCTAAATCAGAAGTGTAGCTGGGCTGTGTTGGGGGTGGGGTGGGGGCACCCCAGAGGGTACTCATTGTGCCTGGAGCAGTGGCTTAAACAATTACCTTTAATAAGCCATTTCCCATCAGAACAATGCAGCACAATGACTCTCTACTGTTCTTTTCAATTAACTCCCAACCCATTTTTGTTGTGGACTACGAAATTATTTCATGTTGCAGAGCAAAGTAAGTAATTGGATCATAAAACCTCCACCCTATATCACTTGCTAGCAATCAATAACATTTAGACATCAATTACATGAAATTTCCCACTCCCGTATCTAGAAGATTGCAATTAAGAATAGTGAATATTTCATGGGACATTTTTCTGGAACCGTTATTGGGGGAAGAATTATTTTACCTTAAAAAAAAAACATTTTATTCTCAGTTGGGCAACGGAGGAGAGGGGGATAGAATGAGCGAGCACATGACCCGGGGGTAGCTGTCCAATGCCAGCTCAGCAGTGGGACTAGCAGACAGTCATTGGCCTTGTTCCGCTTTCGCCTTGCTGTGTGGAGGTGTCCCTTATACTGTCACATTAATCACCACACCACCTGATAGATTGGACTTCAGCCACAACCTCAGAAGGTGCTTATCGGAAGTGTGGTGAATTTGACACACTCCACTTCCTGTCACAGTTTATGTTTGTATTGCTATTTTGATTTGCTGAAATAACCAGAGACCTGCCTTCAATGAGTTGATGGTTAGAAAATACTATTTATGCCTCAAAAAGAGGTCAGATTTATCACTCTGAAACACACTGATTTTCCCAGGCTTATAGCGGAGTTCAGCTCCAGGCTCCTGGCTTTCTTAGAATTAGTGCTCTGTGCTCGTGTGTCACAAGATTACATGGGAGTCAAAATCGCACCCGGTATACCACAAGTTGTGAATTTAGATCTTCCGGTTTTGCAGAGAGACCATGCCTGGGAATAAGAGTGGATGTTGGCTGAGACACAAAGGTGGGGTGTGGACATGCACGTTGCGTTTTCCATGAGCGTACAAAAAATGGGCCTCATCTACTTTGGCCCCATTCTGGGATCAGGGCAGGTAAATGAAAACGGTGGGTGAACTGACGATGGTGATGTAAGAGGTCAGAGGTCAGAGATGAGAAACACAAACCCTGAGGCTTCGAGAGAGGGGGGCGTCGCTATACAGCAGGGACGGCTACAGAGGAGGGGAGAGAGAGGAACGCACACATATACACATAAATACCCAAAATACAAGCACCCAGAAAAAAGTAACCCCCGCCCCCAAGTCATAGGTAACCCATGCACCGTGTGATTTGAAGTGATGTCACGTATCCTTGAACTAGATCTGGGAACATGCTTTTTAGTTGAATATGTTTTGAATTTTGTGGCTGAAATGTTTTGTGCTTCACAAAAGGGAAAAAAGAAGAGCACCAGGACTAAAATATGGAAAGCGGACATGTAAATGAGGGAGAACTGATAGGATGAGAGACCAGGAGCATAGTGTTGATTGGAAATGGTGGCATAATGAAAATAAAGCAAATTGTATGACAAAGGAGGTGATTAAAAGGAGGGTGGGCGAGACAGACTTGGGGAGTGATGTGGAAAAAAGGGAGAGAGAAAGGGAAGGAGGGAGAGAGCTGA
The DNA here is from genome assembly GCA_022829145.1 of Albula goreensis. Classification (NCBI taxonomy): domain Eukaryota; kingdom Metazoa; phylum Chordata; class Actinopteri; order Albuliformes; family Albulidae; genus Albula; species Albula goreensis. The sequence goes on from CM040745.1 coordinate 31,815,295, forward strand.
GACAGTGTGTGACAGAGAGAAGGGGGAGGGAGAGGCAGGGGGGACAGACCCTGGAGCCGTTCTGGGTGGAGCTTTGCAGTCGGGTGGAGGGGAGGCTGTTGGTGCTGTACAGGTCGGAGGAGCTGTAGTTTCCCTGTAGAGAGCCACACCCACACAGTGCGAGGGACAGAGAGAGGGAGAGAAAGAAGACACAGACAGAATGAGAGAGAGAGGAACAGAAAAGGTAAAGGGGGAAGAAAAGCAGACAACACTGTCGTTAAAAGAGACCCATAAACTTTTCAAGAGCCACAAGGCATAGAAGGAGTAGATTTAAGGAGAGAGAGAGAGAGAGAGAGAGAGATAGATAACTTAGAAGGGTGATCACTCAGAAAGCAATATGGAAGAATAACATCAATCCTACCAGCAGAGTCACAGGACCAGTACAACTGTACTAGAGTACTGGGGTCAGTGCAGGAAGTGATCTAGAAGATTCCACACATGCAACACTTACAGAAAGTGAGTACAAACCGCTCAGCACAGAACAATAACCACATGCTTCTCGAGTGGTCAGAGCATAGAAGTTGTCCAAACACACAGAACTGATTGCAGACACGGTTTAGCAGAGTCATATTATTGCATCGACTGAGGGCCACCCATGGGCGTGGGTTTGCAATAAAGGGGTCATGTATTAAGCCCCGCGAAATGGAGTGTGGCCACAGAACCCCTCGTTGCTGCAGGGGATTCTGGGAAGGACGTCAGTGAGACACACACACCTCAGCATTAGTGTGAGAACAAACACGAACGTGCGAATGGAGTGTCAGTTGGGTAAGCCTTTTGGATCAGGGTGTTCCACACTCTTAAGGGTGGTACTGGACACGGGAGAGGTTGGTGGTGGGGGGGAGTTAGTGAACAAACAGAGGACACGCCCGCCGGGGGCATCAAAAAAGCCACACCCACCATCTGGAGGTCCAGTCTGGATGGCCTGGACGCTTTGCTCTCGTCGCTCAGTCTTGAGCTCTGGACACACGGAGGGGAAGAGAGAGGCTCCAGTAAAGAAAAGCCAGCGCCGCAAATGCATTACACACAGCGCCCCGTCACCCGGAAAACCGCACAGCATGCCGCTTATGTCGCTTCTGCACTGTGTGGATCCACCATGTATAACTACACTCTTCAAATAATTACCAGTGCAATTGAACTGATAACAAAACAGCACTTCATGCAGTCTACACATTTGCCACACGGCCTTATGGGACTGTGGTGGTGCATTCAGGGTTTGCCTGCATTGTGGGGTGGCACTCAAGATATGGCACTACTGACCCGACTGGACATTAAGCTGTACTCATCGTCATAGCCATTGCTCTGTTGGAAGGAAAACAAACAGTACCAATAACCACCTGAACACAATCTGGAATGTCAAATCTGTTAATGTAAGTGAAATAATTCATAAGCACATAGATCAAAAGAGCCATCTGTAGATCATGCAAAAACTGCCAGGTGGGGGGCTTCTTGATTACAGCTCTGCTCTGTAAAACACAGCATCTGTACAGCATGCTAAAAAACGTAGGAATGTCCAACTTAGGAATTCAGTTCCCTGCTTCGTGATTTCCCCTAATACCAAGAAACAAAACTCCCTGGTGTATTTTCTGCAAATAAAGTAAAAATGCGTCATAAAAAGTAATAGGGTCTCAAAGCAGTAAATCAACGTGCTGGTCAGAAACAACAGTGAATTCACAAATACTGTGAAAACAAACAAAAAAAATGACTGAAAATCCCTTCAGAAAACTGTAACCCATAGAATATTTTTTGGTTGATGAAAAAATACTACTTTGAAATCCATGCAGAAATTCAAAGATTAAACTCTACTATAGGAGCCAGACTACAAGATATAAGGCACAAAATGTACCAAAAGTGCATTGGTGAGAAACAATGACACAGCAGATCTATCTTAGTTAGTGCCCGAGTCATGCACTGGTCCTGCCACTCATCTGTGCCGCAGTGGGATGGCGGCTTATTAGCGCATCGCTACGTACAGCTCTGGAGTGTTTCTTCTTCTTTTTCTTGGACTTCTTGTGCGAGTGGGTGGATCCCTGTTGAGGGGGAGGGGTTTGGGATGTGGGAGGGGACAGGGGAGTGAGAGGTGGGAGGGGTTCACGCTCTTCACAGTGACAGGGCACTCAGCAGCAGTTTGAGATGAACCAGGGTCCACAACCACATGCTAACAGCTACAGGCTCGCAAGCTGTTTTCACAAGGTCACCGGGTCATTCAATAACAAGTTTTTCTGAACCCCAACCCCAAATAAAAAAACCCATTTTCACCAGTTAGCTCACAGCACTTGAGCCTGGGGGCCAATCAAACTGCTGAAGAATATGAGAACTGTTTCCATTTGAAATCACACACAGCATCAACACATGCACCCTCACAAGCACATACTCCACCCATGAAACACACAGTTATGTCGATTCAGACAAGTAAATCAACACCATAAACAACAGCAAAACAGCAACTTCCAGCCACCAGGTAGAGCGCAGCATTTCCACATACGAACACTAGATGGTGCTGTCTCAGACAGAGGGTTATTTTCAGCTCAGGGGAGAGAGAGACCCTGCTTCCTCAGCACATTCTGACACGGCCACCGTGTTTTTCCATGATAAAAATAAAACCCCCCTGCCTATAAAAGAAACAATTTCATTTCAGAGCCGCAGCCAGAAGGAGAAAATCCACAGACTCTAAGCCGCTTTTTCGCTGTTTGCATTGGAGCAACGAGCTAAAAGCATCTGTACAGGCCAGTCAGCACAGCCTTATTGTGTGTGTAGTCAGTTAAGGAACCAAACCCTGAAGGAGAAAACACCCACTTTGAGCAACAATAGTGGAATGCCATTAAGGAAAAATTAAAGAAACAAAATGTGTCTCAACAAACCAACAATCAACTGATTAAAACAACTTATAAAGTAATTCCTGATTATCATTATAACACAAAGGTTCAGCCAGGTATAACTTAGCTGAAACTCACAGTCACAGCACATACTGTAGACATTATTATTTGTCCACTCAACCAAGCATCCTTCCTGATTTCATTCTAAAAAATACCCAAAAAATGGAAGAAGAGGGTGGAGTTCAGCAAACAGGTTGGAAAAGTAATACTCCTACATTTCTCTCTGTAACTACATGACCAGAACAGCTACATCCCATCTGTAATATAGACAATATTTATGTAATGGCACATGGGAAGCCATTTAAGGGAGAAGTTAGAAAACGTACTCATATTTTCCATTTTGTCAATTTTTGGACCTGAGTCATTGCGCAACTCAAATTATCAAACCACAGGAAGTGATATACAGCAGAAAAATGTCGGGACGAGGCATGTGGCCCTTTTAAGCACAGGTGAGAACAGAGCAACATCAGCTCATGAAGAACTGAATAAGTCTGTACTACATGTCTCCTTTCAATAACCATGCATTTCATTGGATCACTAAAGCACAACTTGTCTGAACACATCCTCTGTCCAATAAAAACATCTCACACCATGCTGACAGCTGCACAGCACAAAAAGTCCACTCTGTTTAATTACACAACCAACCAGAAATCTGGTAAACTCAGACCCTGGACATGTATGATCACATGGTTATAAGGACAGGAATACATGTAAATAAAGAAAATATGTGAATCTATGGAGCTTTGTTTACCAAATTGACTCATTAAGGCTGGCATAGTCTTAACTATTAACACATTATTCATTTGTACAACATAAATGTAAAATTTGAGTGGTTTGAGTGTGCGATTTGGACATATAGTATGTTAGGACACAAACTATCCCTGTGTCCATGTGACCATACAAAAGCCAGCTATCTGTCTCTCCAGGGTTAAACTGGTCCTTATATTCCAACCAAATCACTCTCTGCCCTTCCTTACCACCACACTTGCCCCTCCGTAGGCTCCTGCTAGGTCCAGATCCGACTGTGTGGAGAAACATCAGGGCGAGGTCAGGGAAGGCCTGACCCGCCCCCACCCCGCCCCCCGCCCCATAATTCATGATGGGTTATGACCGAGGACAGATCATCTATTGCCACGATGCCAGAGGTGACAGATGTCATCCTCAGGCATGCCTCATCTTTCACATAGATATTCACATACTGTGGGTGGGATGCATCAGCAGACCATCTGGTTAGCATAATGAATCTCTGATGCCCTGTTTAAGTGTGCCATAATCTGAAGCACAGGTATAGTAGCTGGAGGTGTAAAAAGTGCACCAAACTAACAAAAGTGCCCTTAGTCATTGCTCATATTGGCCTACAGGCTTCCTGTATAGGCTGTACTGTAGAGTGGTTTAAGGGGGCAGTCCTTATAATGGAAAGGTAAAACTAAGAGGCGTTTAGTGAAGAGGTCATCACTATCCTCAATCAAACACAAAAAATACAGCCTACACTCCACCCATCATCAGCTCCGCCAGCAGGACCAAAGAATAACACTTGTTATTTGAGTGCATCCCAACCCATGTGACCATGAGAACCTCTGGACAATCACAGGTGCCCCTCACCAGAGGAAAAGCACTACATTAATTCAGTCCCTCTGCATGTTTCATGTTTCCACCTCTTACCCAACGACCATACCATACACACCATAGGGAGCCTTTTAACTAATCAGGTCATGGCATTGGAACAATACCTCATGGGATAGCATTGTTTAGGGATCTCATTGATCTTTCGAAGCAATTGTGTTGTCATACAGCAGAATAATTCACTGCTGTCAACTATAGCTAGTAGTACACTAGCTTCAGCATAACACAGCATTTAGAGAACTCTGTGACAATCCCTGTGTTGAAAGAGCTCTATGCAACCACATGATTGGTTGATAGGTCAGTTGATTACGTAGATGAGACTCCTGACCTAGTGGGGGCGCTACTCCTTTTTGAGCTGCATGAGAGGGAAGGACCGCAGAGATACTGACCCTCAAACTGCCTCGACTCCCCACGGACATCCGCTCCTCATCGTCTGAGATCTGAGAAACAGGAATAGGGAAGGAGAGGGGGGGAGAGAGCAAGAAAAAGAAAGCTACAGTCAGATGCAGTACACACAAATCACAAACCCATTCAACCTCCTCCCCCTAGAAACGTATCACATTCAATTCTGTGCATGTGAGTTTAAACATATTGTATATCAACACTACACACAGACACACCTTTTCTGGCAAGGTAAGTGAGGAAGTTATTTCATACAGGTGCCCTGACAAGCCCAACCACTAAACCAAAATAAGATAAAATAGATCAGGCTCTGCACCGCACCCCAAGGGAAAACTCCTTAACCTCACTTTATTTGTTACAGTATCTACATGTACGCATGAAATATGATGATGTCATATGTTTTGTATGTCATATGGGTAAACAAACCATATGACTTACACCCAGTCACAACTGTTACTGTCATCCTAAGGTACATAAAACCTGATGAAACACACGTCTACAGTCATATAGATATACTAGGTAGTTTGGGAAGAAGAAACAAAATCTCAAACACGTTTTCTGTAGCCTTGAAGCATGATGCACTTGTTTGCTAATGTGGGGTGATGGCTAAGCACTTCTGAGGGACTATAGAGGGTGGTGGGATGGGGATTGGAGCATTGGGTGGCATCTATGGCTAAGGATGTGGGGACCTTGACCTGGGGGGGCTGGGGAGTCCAGGGATCGGGCTTTGGCTTACCAGTCACCACAGACTGTATCTCAGCAAGCCAATGTGGCCACACAGGCTAAAACCGGCTTATCATAAGCAGCCGTTTAGCATGATGAAATAATGTCAGGAGCACATGATCTCATCAATGCCTCGGTCCAAATGGAAATGTGCAAATTGAGACATAAAAATGGAGCAAGACGTGTACGTGCTGCTACAACAATAAAAGGAAAACATTAGGCATTTGCTTTATGGTGATGAGAGCAAGCGCTCAACACATTCCTCAAAGAGATTTATATATATTTAACTATAACATTCTGGATTGTATATATACATTCAGATATACTTTTGGGTACATTCAGCCCCGCTCTCCTGTAACTAGCGCTTAGTAACATGCTATGTTCCAGTGGATCAGTACTTGTGATTGAACAGCAAGCAGAAGACTCTGGTATGACTCAAACACAATAAGGCTACGTTACATGTGAACTGGGAAGATATGGAGTTAGGGACGCAAATGATAGCCACTTTGGGCTGTAACTGAGCATGTGTTATGCCTGATGATGATAGAGGCAAGCCAGACCAAGGGATAGGAGAGGGAGGGAGGGAGAGAAGAAGAGAGGGAGGAAGAAAGAAAGGGGGGCAGGAATGAGAGGATACAGACCGAGGTGTTTCTCCGTGAGTGGCGGGAGTACCTCTCACTGTCTTCCTGAAAGGCAGAGAGGAGAGAGGACAGAGCAGGAAATCAGAGCTCAGAGGTCAAGAAACAGGAAAACGCTATTGCCAACCCCAGGCAGAGATACAAGCAAGCGATACATCTGCAGTGAAAATAACACAATACTGCAGGAGTTTCTAACGACAAAAGCTAGCCAGTGAAAATGAAAAGTGAGTATGTTAGCCAGACAGAAAATGAGGGAATGAGTGAACGGGTCAGTAAGAAATGTTACCGTTTTTGGGGCTACTCCAGTCACACCCAAAAACACAACATCGTACTTGATTGTGTTCATTGATTTCATACTGCTGTCTGAACAAGAGCAAAAGCAGTAAAACAGGTAGGCTGTCTAAACAGGTTTTTAAACACAGGCGATCATTACAGTGCTTTGCTCTGCAGACAACAGTTGTTCCCAGAGAAAACACACACTCATAAGAACGTCTGTTCACCATTGCTGGGCTTATTACCTATGGTTACCTGGACTGGTTTTTAATAGCCTCACAGGCTGTTTTCATGACCTTTGACCCCTTTTACAGATAGTTCTGGATTCTGGCCAGTATTTCTGCATAATTTCTTTACCATCTGTCTATATTGTAGCCAGATTGCATAGATCTGTGCATTTTCATCTTTTAAAATTTGTCTTGTGTTGCAGTTATATTTATGTTAAGAGTACAAACTTTAAAAAAATCTATGCAGGGAATTCATGGTGATGTTACCAATCTGGCATCCAGTTCCTAATCCAGATCCAGACAAAAATAAATCCTACTTCATCACACTATGCAGAGACTTAACCTTTTAGAGCAGGAACATTACATTTACTTTAACTTAATTATTAACTGTTTCAAAATCTGGCTGGCTAAATGGTAGAAAATAAAAAGTACTGTACTGTCTGTGACAGTTTCCTGTGACAAGAAACACAATAGTGTGAATCATGCTGTTAAGTGTATTTAGCTAGTGTTAAGATTTAATACAACACACTGGCAGCTAAAATAATCAGTCATTTTGAAGATGACAGTTTGCTACTAGAACATACAATACCATGCGTAGATCAATAATTTAACATTTAGTGAGTATGTCTTGTTGACCTTTTTAAGTATTAGTATTCAAACTTTGTGAAGATATAAGGTATACATATAATTGCTTTTGAATGTTTTAAGTGGGTCTGTTCAGTTTTGGAGTGGGTTAGAGGAGGAATCTCAAAATTTTGAGTATGATGACCCCAGTTACTCCTTCGGTCCCACTGTGGGGCAAAAATCCTCGGATTACATCGGTGAGGGAACAGTACAGCAGCTGCCCGGTTCTCCCAAAAATAATCTGCACTCGGTCCTGCTCTGGGACCCCCCCCCCCCACGCCCTCATTACAGGTGCTGATCGACAGCAGCACTCGGGACGACGCCTCAAAATGGACGCCAGGGTAGGAGGAGGAGGAGCGCCGAAAACTCCAGGCAAAAAGCTAGGCCCGTCCACGTGGTGTTTCTGGACAAATTCACAAGTCGGACGGACCCCTGTGGATCCCATAACATGCTCTGGAATGAAAGTTAGTTCCTCTGTGCACGGTAACGCTTCCAAATGGCATGCTTTATACACATCAAAAAACACACACCAGCAAGTCCTAACATGCAGATGCAACTATATGCTTTACCACCACAGAGAAAATTAAAAACGGCTGATTGTTTTCTGGTACGTGGCATGCAAACGTAAAATAAACTCCACAAAGTGACATAAAAAAATCAGCATGAGTACCAGTGTATATATAGTCTGTTTTGACAGCAGCTGAATTTATTGTCTATGCAATGCTGTGCGACTTACTTTAAAAATGAATCATTCTGGTTACGCTGACTGCTGTAAATTCATCAGTGTTACAAGGGAAGTCTAAAAAAATTCCACAGTACACCTTTGTAGAGAAGCACCCAACTTTGAAATTCCTTCAAGGGAACTATCAAGAGTTGTGCCAATCTATTAAGATGACCTTCTCCCAATTATAATGTAGTGACTGTCAAAAATATCTTAAATTTGACAGAAACATGGCCTTCTGAAGACCACATGAAGCTGACAGTGACAGTACACTCAAATACGGAATGTAGCTCAAGGCTTCTAGCTTCTTGTCTTTCACACATTCATTTTCAATTATTCCAGGTCAGTGATAATTGATGCTAACGATAACCACGTGCAGTAAAACCTTAATAAATACAGCACATGGCATTCTGCACAGCACCGTATAACGGTTCGTTTGTCCTCATCAAAGGTACTCATGCCTTTCCATTTCGGAAAGCACATAACTGCTGCTCAGGTCGTACCATCCACTGCTCAATGTCACCCCATTTGTTGTCCAGGCCGTAGTATTTCTGGCGGCAGAGAAGAAGGGAAGAAGAAGGCAGGGAAGAAGAAGAAAGAGTTGAGGAAACAAGAGGAGAGGCTGGGCACCCGTCTTGGTTTTCCGTCACACACGCTAACTTTTACCTTGAGGCCTGTTCTTGTTCTTGGGCCTGGACCTGGTAAGAAACTACTCTTTCAGAAAGAAACAGAGTGGAAAATATGTGTGTTTTTGGCTGGCAAATGCACGTTAGCCTGGCACTGGTTCTGATAAAAGGTTTAAGAGCCCGATGACGTAGGTTTCATAGATTACACAGGAACCTGGCTGATAACCAGAGTCACAGGCGAAGGCAGTTTCCCAAACCCACGTATGCCCCATGCCAAGAACAGACCTCTTTAATGTGAGAATCATTTAACATTTCGCAGGAAAACTGTGCCCAGGAAATGGGACTGGAATGGGGAAGAGATCGAGAGGCCTACCTTTTGCACCTGATAGATCTACACATCACAGCAGGGGTCAGGAGACAGGGATGAGCAGGAGATGGAAGGAGAGATGGATGGAAAGGGAGAGGGAGAGAAAAAGAGAGAAAGAGGGAGAGTTCTGATTAGAACAGGGAACAGAAAACAGGTCGTAGAGAATGAAAAGCAGCGTGTGGAATGTGTTTTAAGCCCAGTGTTTGGGGTCTCAGAGTACACAGAGTTCTGAAGTTTCAGTGGAACATGTGACCCGGTTTCCAGGGTGATCAGAATTCTTTCCACTGCTCCTTTGGGTTCTGTTAGCTGTCTGGCAGTCGTCATATGGCCTCTGTCACTATGTCACCTGGGTGTGCCAGTCCCCATGCCAACAGCTTGGGTATACTTATCCAGTTGCCTCAGAGTTTTCCAGCATTCACATTCTCCCTCGTCATAACATGTCATTCAAATCATGCGTATGTTCTTATTAAATTACTTTGGTAGCATTTGAAGTAGTATCTGTTGTAACTGCTGATAGCTAAGCATTACACTCCACTCTTAATAAATGCATGCAGTTTATAATAACAAAAGAAGCTCGTCTCTGCCATTTCAGGTTGCAGACACCTCCGTCTCACTTCTAATGATTTAGTGTGACGGGGGCTTCAGGAGGTATCTGACGAGATCCGAAACAGTTAAAGTTAAAGCAGGACATGTGAGTGTCACGAGAGGGGCTCACTGGTCCACGATCAGCCAGGATCAGTGGAACAGTTCATATCTGCAGCCCTGGTAACCATGGTAACATAATCTACAAACACACTCATGGGTGAGGGGAAGAAAGAAACAACAGGAAATGAGACAAACCTGAACCGCTAAACGTTAGGAGGCATTTTCAAAGAGTTACATTCACTCATAATAATCCAAATTAACTAAAAACTCAGCTCAGCTTTGTACGACTCACCACAGAGTCTTCCTTTGACATCTAGAGGAAGGGAAGAAAAGCTCAAACGCATCACACTAAAAACTTGGTAAAATCGAGTCCTTACAAGGAGACATTCACATCCAGCTAGTCATTCTCAGACAGTCCCGGGAGACTGAGTGACAGTATGGGTATGAAGTCCTCACTGCAGAATGCCCTTACTGGCTAAAAAAGGCTGAATAAAAACAGAAGACCAAATGGCGAATATGATTGCTGCCACTGACATCAGTGCCAATGCTAATTTAGACTGCCCCTCAAGACATTCTGCACGACCAGGTCTGCCAACTCTAAGATGAGATACAGGAACTCCATAAACTCACTCTAATGGACCAGGTCACACATCAGAGTAGTCAATCTAATGGATTTGGTCAGGTTCAAGCAGCAGTGTGGTTCTTTCTGAACATGGGGGAATACCCAGCTAGCTTTGCAGAGATATATAGAAATAAGAATAACCTGGCCCAGCACAAAGTTCATTGTGAAAAATTACTTCCTGGTTTATTTCAGGGTAAATAAAACAGAGTTCAGATCAGATAGCAATACACCCAGTTATTGGTGCCAAACCGGAACTTACTGGAACTCCATCTATTTAAACGCAATTACTTTGTTCCTGTTTGGCACCTGGATATGTCTCGGTCTGCCTCAATCCTATTTTAAGAACCCTCATTTATTTGGTCCCAGAGCTTCAAATCTGCCACCCCTCTTAAAGTAACAGTATGTGATACAACACAGAGTGCGCGCATTTAAACAGACCACTGAAACAAGGCCAGGAAAGAAAAAAGCGCTCTCTCAGACACACTAAGATAAACAAACCACACACTGGGTTTTGATGAAATGTACTGGGCTGGACAGCGTATTCATTCAGAAAGGCTGGGAGGATGAGACAAGCTGGAACTCCGGCAGCTGCGCGCAAAAACACCGTCAGGAACAAGGATGTGTGTCTGAGCTCGGACAGTAACAACCGCCTTCCTGAGCTCTCAACACCAGACCTGTCTCACAGAACGGGGAGGAGAAGAGGGGGTGGTGATGGGACTGGAAACAGGCATCACTCAGCACCATTACCCAGAGTGCAGTGGAGCTACACGCACACAGCCTAGGTAGCGTAATGGCCACCATCTTGTTAACCCCCCTCTTTTCCTGTGTGGCGCTCTCAGTCCTCTGCAGGCCCGATTCCCACCACAGCTCCCTGAAGGACCTGAACCCCCTCCATTGGGGGGTGGGGGGGGTTAGGGAAATGAGCAGCGCAGAACAACGGCGGCGTCCGAAAGGGGACGTCCGCTCCGCTCCTGTGCCTCGCCAACCTACGCCTCCTGCTCTAACAGACACTTCCTGCCTCTGTTCGTTATGTCGTTTGGCCTAAAATACTGGTGTTTTCCCTCTGATTGCATCAGCATTTGTTACTAATGGTTAGCATGTGCTGTTCTATTGTTAGACCTTTTCAGCTTGTTGTTGCAAAGACTTCAGTTACAGTGTTAATGTAGATGTTCTTTACGCATCATGCAATATCAGCCTTGTCATTCACTCTGGACAAATTAATACATAATATCTAACCATCTTAACCATCATTTGTCTCCATCTTTCCAAGTATCAGCAGTATTAACCAAGGGATATGATGCATGCACCTGAGAAAGCTATTCAGGTTTTTAATCCTTCTCTTTAATGTTTTGGCAACAGCAACACGGACAGTTTTGCGACAGTCCTGTCACACAGGGCACTACATCGAATACAATGAGATGCACAGCCATGACAGGTAAAAGAACCCCAATCAGATGTACTGAGAATGTCCTCAAACTAATTAAATTAATCTAATTTCAGTTTTATCTTGCTTTTTTCCTCAGCACCTGTTCTCCCATGAAAGAATGCTGCCATTGCGTCAGGACCCCTGATTTTACTGAGCGGACAGCCAGGTTTGCGGGCATCGGATGGGAGGATGAGCGCCGCGGGTGACACTGCGAAAGGGCATGAGATGACGAAGTCAGGGACGCTACCGCGTCACATCACCAACTCACCAAAAGGCCACTGGTTCCGAAACCCGCTGGGCTCTGCGGCACCACTGTTCCGGTTTCCGTGCCACCCCTCAGCCGGGTGAGACTGTGCCCTGCTCCAGTACGTGTCCCCATTTATAGACACCCCCCCTCAATTACCATTACCCCACCCCCCTGCCCGCCTCCCCCTCCTCACCCTGCACAATCCCCATTAATCCTGATTTACCATCTGACTGATGCGCTTTCTACTGACCCCAAATCTGCGAGTCTGTGCTGTCTGGTCCTCGGCTGCAGGCGTATTTGCCCAGTGTCAGATTTACAGTCCTGATGGCCTGCCTGTTCTGCTCCGCTGCTGCTGTTCACTGACAATGACCTTTCTCCTCTGTACCCAGTGTGGTTCCTAACCCATCACTGGCTGGTTTGTGTACACTCGCCCCTTGAAAGGGCTATGTCCTTTCAAGTCTTTGCTAAACTTAAACTGTGATACTCCAGCATTCCCAAAGTCAGTTTTTTGGTGTTCCTTATCCAACAATAGAAGAAGTATTTAATTTTTCAAGTTGGGAAATGTAATGTTTTCTGTATCCAGTTTTTTCTTCACCTTATCTCCTGTGAGTTTGCCTTGATGTTAAATTCAAAGCACAAGAAGAAAAAAACACACAGAGCCATCTTTTACCTGTATTCCACTATTTCACCACCGGGGGAGCTGTGGAGCCAAAGCCTCCCAGCACAAGCAGCATGACCACAGAGGAAGATACAGTACCATGTGACTTATTAACCTTCCCCCTCTCAGAGGAAGAGCTCTGATAGTAAACAGCTGTAAAGCTTGCTGCTAAACAGAGAAATAAGAACCACTACAAAGGACTCAGCAGCATCAATAACAGCCATGACACAAACTTAGCCAAAAAGTAACAACTGCTTCATATAACTGCCTAGAACCTTCTAGAAATCTATCCAAAGGACCACCTTTTTAAAATCTTATCTAAAATATCAAATAACCATCCAAATACACCACATTTACCAAATATGACAGCCCTTCCCAACAAGACATCTTTAAAATGACAACAACTGATGTCTGTCTCTGTTATAGATGGCTTTTTACAAATATCTAACTCATTGGAAAAATCCAGAAATGCAATGTGCACTGCAAGACATTAGCTCACAGCCCACACCTATATGACATTTAAGGTTCTGAATGACTCAAAAAATACAGTGGGTTGCTGAGCAACCAGGAGCAGTGCCAAGCAGCATTCATAAATATCCACATGCAGTGAGCAGAAATTCTAATACAGAAACACACCCTGAGTAACTTCCTGGATGCTAAAGAACAGATATTCTTTGATTTAAATTTAAGAAAAGCTCAGTTCTGTGTCGCCCTGAAATATACAAACATCTGACCCCCAAATCCTCCACCTTCAGCGTTCCCACCTTCCTGAGCAGTGGGGTCCCGGGGCGACTGTCAGCCTCCAGCCGGGCCCCTCTGACTGGCAGATGCCTCCCCGCCGTCCCGCTATCTCACGCCGACCCCTGGTGTTCCATGGTGGACGGTGTCATGTCATACGTAACCATGGCATAAACTGGGGGCAGCGTTAGGTTGGTCCGAGGTCACAATCCAATCCAGATAGATTTTGTGTGACTGCAAAGTGCCCAGCGATCCTGCTTCCAAAGCTACCTCCTCCCCCCCCAAAGCCAGTCCTCCTTATACCCACACTCCACCTCAGCTCAATGTCCTTAATGGATCTTCCCTTCCACCCTAGAATAGGTTTCCAGCCTGAATCTGGCCCTGCTCACTGCCAGAGCAGGCGAGTAAGAGCAGCGACATGTCTCTGTCTCACCGTATTACAGGATGAAGAGAGGGAGGGAGGGAGAGAGAGAAGGAGGAAAAAAACATTCCAGACCTGCTTCAACGGCCTAATAATCTACTTTAGGATTTGGCTGGAGATTTAAAGCCACACAGCCACTGTGAATGGGCCATAATCCTATGTGTGTGTCTGTGTGTGGTGTACGTATGCTTGTGTGTGTGTGCTCATGCATGTATGCCAGTGTGTGTGTGTGTGTGTGTGTGTGTGAGGTATTTTCCCACGTGTGCTTATGTAGGTGCACATGCAAGCTTTCTAGCACTTGTGTGTGCCTACAGTGTGGGTCTTGTTCATGGCACTGAGGTTTTCCATTACACTTCAGAGGCCTGCAGATACAGCAGGATAAGGGAATAGAAAATTCTAGACTGATTTAGACTCTGAGCTGACTGCAGCTGTAAGGGGAGAGCAGAAGATTCAGTGTTACTGTCCCAAGGTGGAAATTAGAGGTGCTAAATCAAAAGGCTAGCACGCTCCCTTTTTCCACCTGTCTGCAGCTCAGAAGCTGAATCAGGGCCCGTCCTGAGCAGGAGGGGTTTTCAGTCTATTAAAGCGAGCATGCTAGAGTCTGCACAACCCAAGGACTTCATTACATCATTATGAACAGTAATAATTTACCAGCAGATACTGGGTGGATGAGGGTGGGGGGTTGGCTGGGGTAAGTACAAAACTTAATTTCATGACTTTTGACCTGTGGCGGCTTGCACTTATTGGATTTCCCACAGGTACTGCAACAGAGCTTTGTGAGTAAGCATGTGTTCCAGTAACCAGCCAATTAGAACTCTCTAGACAAGAGAGATAAACACAACAATACAGATAATGTATTCAAATTCGTAGCCCGTCAGGACTAAAACACAGATGGTATACACACAGTAGACATTTTTGTGATCGTTAGAAGAGTTATTGTATTTTAATTGATTAAGAGGGTGCAGTTCTGTAATTTCAACAATTTTTACAAGTTCTTTGTATGATGTATTGCATATAATGAAAAAATAGACAGAAAGCAAAAAGAAGGAAAGACAATATTTAGCAAACTATGTTTTGCAATGGACTTGCCATGGTTCTGCGCAAAAGGCAAGTAAATACAATAAGAAAGGGTTGGGACTTGTGATAACATCAACTGACAGATAGCTAGGAATCTTCATCCCCTCAAAGACAGAGTTAGCATTCGCTAAACCCAAACACAGTGATTAAACACAGGCTCAGCACCCAGGATGGTGACTGCAGCTCAGAACACACAGACTATGTGGGGTGTGGGGCGTTGGTGGGGGGCTGAGTCCAACACTACCCTCTTCCCACTGGTTAAACTGCCCACACATACTATAAGAAACCCCCAAAAAAAAAAAGAGGAAAGCATGGGCTTAGCATGGCTTATGAGATTTCACCACTCTTTTAACAGAACAGGCTGTCGTGTCACGTTGACCGTTTTCAGTTAAGAGGGTGGAAATGTTTTTTTAAAGGAGGGGTGCTTTATTGGCATCAGTCCACTGAGTTGGACCACTGTTGTGTTGGATGCCACCGACATGCCCCCCCCAAAACCATTGCAGGGAATCAATGACCCCTGACTTCCCTTTGAAAAGCCATAGTTCGTACATCCGAGGTACCATTGACAAAGACAGCAAGCAACTTTACTCTGATCTTTCAGAATTCTTTACGCTTCTTGTTGCAGTTGCAAAACAAATGAAGATTCTATCTGAAAGCAACAAGTTTAACCTAATAATTAGAGGTAATTATAATTATACAGACGTTTCAGTATGACATCTTATGGCACTACTTGATACTTCAAAAAGAAACAATTTTTTGGTGTCGCTATTGCATCTCCTTTTGTGTTTTAACTCATCAGAGTCCCAGAAAAATCAAGGGAATAGTCAACAAAATCACACTGAGAGAGAACACCAAAGGAAGCTCTTTCTAGCATAGCTGGTATCATGTTCATTTGAGTAAACTGTCATTAATCTGACTCTCACTGAACAAGCATCTAAGACAACATTTTCACATAGTGAAGAGAATGTTACATCAAATTTAGTCTTGGGGGTGGGGGGTGAGGGGTGCACGATAAGCATATCACATCTTAAATTTTTCTAGTTATTAAAACCAGAAGCCAAAACAATGTGGCATGGAGCTGTTCTGGCTCACCTCATGCACCCCTGCCGTTTCACTTTGATCTCGCGTTATCTAATGGTTGGGTAGTCCGGTGGCAGCGTGGAGCGTAGCGTCGTAGATGGGTTAATCACAGTAAACAACCGTGCTGGCACCACATGAAAGACGCTGGGATTAAGAATGGAACTCATTGTTCAAAGGAAATGCCTTTATCCCTCATTATAAACAGAGTCTCCCATGACAAGATGCCCTGCAAGCCCTCCTCCCCCAAAGATTTGACTCCCTCTTCCTCTATCTCTCTCCGTCTCTCTCAGATTCTACCTGTGCTGCACATGTGGAATCTTCTAGATCACTCCGTGCACTGACTTCAGTACTCTAGTACAGTACTAATCACCCCGTAGCTCAGCTGATAGGATTGGTGTTACTCTTTCATATTGCTTATTTCTTTCTTTTTGGTGATTGCTCCCCCTCCCCCTCATCACTCGTCACTCGTCTTCTATGTCTTGTGGCTTTCATAGTTTATGGGACTCTTTTAATGACAGTGTTATCTGCTTTGCTGTTACTCTTTCATATTGATGTTATTACATTGGTATCTGAATGGTCACCATTTTGGGTCACCTCTCCCTCTCTCTCTTCTACTCTCCCCCAGTGTTTTGTAGCTCTTCCAGATTTTATGGGTCTCTTTCAAAAACAGTTTCTGTGTCTGTTTCTCTTCCCCTTTGCCTTGTATTCCTCTCTCTCTCTATGCATGTTCTTTAAATGTCATAATGTAATAATGCTTTCTTGGCATGGCTGCTTATAACGATATTGCCAAAGCAGTTATACCACTGCAAGTGTGCCAGACTGAAACAGGGAGCTTCTTTGCCACGCCTTAACTGCCTACTGAAGTTTTGAATTTCTTTGGCCCTGATTAGATCAACCTTTACATATGGTGAGTTCAGTTAGAAGACAAAAACATCCCTTATTGGGCCGTTGGCTGAGTTTGTTGTGCGGCTGTGCTACAATGGCCAGCTACTGGCTCAGCCACACCAGGGAACACAGGAAAGAATAGGACTTAAGCTACTTAATATCCTCTTAATATAGTTAATACACCTAATAGAGCCAATATTGCTCTTTGCTGGCCTCTCCTGGCTACCTGAGCAACAGCAAGATTCACAAGCTGGTCACATGTTGACTTAATGTTCCTCTGCCTGCATAGGTAATATGCGATTGGTATCATATTTGCAGTGTGGAAAATTAGCGGGGGCGGCTCGTCATATGAAGTGAAGCAGTCAGGTGTAAGCAGCTTTCAGCTGCCGAGTCTATGAGAATCACTTGGATTTGGATGGGAAAAATACATATATAAATAAATAATCAAACTTTGCTTGCAAATCATTGTGAACATGCATATATCTGTATATTGGAGCAGTTATTTTTTTACCTTTAATTGAACAGGAACTGTGAGGTGATCACCTGGGGAATGGCAGGGGCCTGTGTGGCCGATCAGATGTAAGGGATGATTAGGATGCATGGAGCCAATATTCGTGTGACTTCGACCAGGACAACGGAGTTACATTACATTACAGTCATTCAGCTCATGCTTTTATCTAGGCTACCTGGGAGCCATGTGGGGTTACGGGCTTTGCTCAGTGGTGTTCTCGCTGTGGCCCAGTCATGTACTGTGGCCAATAGACTACAGGCTGCCCCCTAGTTAATACACTTATTCTCTTGAAAAATGCCTTGGATTCTTTAATGAGCTCACTTTATCTAAAGGTCGGATCCTGAAGGCATATTCTACAGTATAGTGCTGGACCCCCATCATTTTACAGAGGCAATGGATGTCCGTTCATCCAACCGGGAAGAGGCCACCAACACCTCTTCCAGTGCCAGTTTAGGCCTCCCATGTCTCCAATCCAATTATTAGCCCTGCCCATATTTGCTCATCAGATTTGGGCAGTTTGATATGAGAAGGGTTGAGGGCGATATGGCTGCCATTTTGAAACTAACAGGAACAATGACTACCTGCACAATGACAGAAACATCAACAAGGTTCTGAATTGATGTTGCTTCCCTTACTATTTCCGTAAGTAATCGCTGGAACAAATAAATGGATTACTTGGGATAGTCCTCCTTCCGAATCCAATCTCTCCAAGCACACAAGGCACTACTCCAGACGCCAAAATGTTTGAAGTAGCGAAGACAAATCGTTCATGTGAGGGGAGGCTGCACTTCGCACACACTGTCATACACACACAGTACGAGTGGATTTTAACAGTCCTCCCTCTGAGCGACGGCACTGACACGGTCTGACATGCAGCTGCGTATCTGCAGTACGAGGCTTGTCTAAATATTGACCAGAGGAAAGCTGAACTTGGCCTCCAATACCAGTGATCGCAGCCCGGGGGTATATTTAGCCAGGTTTAAATTCTCGCTTTTCCAGTGGATCAAACCCAGAGAGGGCAAAACTGTTCCCTTCACACAGACAGACATGGGCTTGGCTTTGGCTTTGGCTTAGGTGTTACACACTTACCCTTCTGCCCAGACAGAAGATATTCCAGACTGAACATGAATATCAAAGAGGCAATTTTAAAATCAATAACACATGATCTGTTCAGATGATGTCACACAGACATTTATTACTTTTTTATTATTATTTATTAATGTCAGTATGAAAGGCTTGTGAGCACCCATTCTTGTGGCTGGGCCAAATGCTTGGGTATTTTGGGGGAAGGGGAGGGGGTGGGGGTGCTGGCGGCGTTGCTATGTAATGTGACATATTATTGACTTGTGCATTCGTATGTATGTAAGTGTTTAAGTGTACCTCTTTCTGTTGTCTCTCCAGCTCCTTCATGCGGATCTCCCGAGCCTCTGCCCGCGCTGCCCTCTTAGCTGCAAGCCTCGCCTCGGCCTGAGAGAGAGAGAGAAAAGGGAGAGAGGGGGTTACACAAGCATTCTCAAACACAGGCCCGCTCTGCACACATGTACAGTACTGCCACGTTAGACCAGCAGCAGTCTGTCTGAACTCCTCCTCCCGCTCGCTGTCCTCACCACAGGTCACCCAAACCAACACTTCCACAATGAGGTATGACACACAGAAAACCGCAGTGAACCTATACATACAGCAAACCTCCTATGGGTACAACCCATGTATTACTGAGCTAAAGAGCAGATCCTCTGTCCAAGAGGTTACTGACGATGATGATAGGAACAATTAACTGGTTAAATGCAGTTCATTCATTGATCTCAAAGCCCAACAGAGTGAGAATTCATCCGGCCTATCACACATTAGCTGAAAGTACAGAGGAAGAAATTCAGCCAAGGGACTAACAGAACAATGAGCAAATAAAACAACAACTGGGTGGACTAATTTACTATTCCAATAGCTACACAGAAATAGGTGGAGCCCACTAGCTTTGTCTCCACTAATGAAGGCCTTTCAACCAACATCAAACCACAAATATTATTCAGACGCCAACATATGCAACATTATCAGTGAATCACTGTGACATGAAGTTTGCACAACAATGTAATCACTTTGCAATAAAAATGTACAAAATTGCAACACATGATAAAAACCATTAACTATTCCAATACTGATTTCATATTGTATGTGTGACAATAAAAGATGTTTTGAGCCAGTATCAGGTCATGGCCCCTTGCCGTTGTGATGTCTTAAAGGAATCCTACCTACCTAAACACAGACAGCCTTTGAAGAGGTATCAGTGAAAAACTGAGTGAAATTGTTTTTGCTCTCGAAACTGGTCTGAGGCTTGCAGACTTCACAATCTTGTTGTTTAAAAACAAAATGAGCTACTTATTACATGGAGATCACAGTCAGTCATTTTTCCAGGACCTCTCACTTTTAAAAACTGACAGCATTTGACAGAGGATTGACCATAATGGAGATATACGTGGATAATATTGTCAAATAAACAGCTTGCTAAAATATATGCTTTTTTAATTTGGAAGGAAATGGCACAAGCACATAATTTATTAATAAATCATAATTTAATCATAATAACATTTAATGAACAGCATACACCTATGTCATCCTCAGTTTACACAACAGTGCTCCACTTAGATACATATGGCCCATGGTCTGCCAATGTTTGTGTGCCTTCCTGTCTACGGCTCACAGCTCACCGAATTTTAACCTCAACTCCCAGACGCTGTAGACAAAAACACACATCAAAGTGACAGAGTAAGACGTCAGCTAAGGTTCAGCTCCATTCTTTTCACCTTGAACTGTATTTTGAAAGTTTTCTGGTTGACAAAGAAAATGGTTCCTTTGAATTAGGCTATGTTGAAGACCACACTGTTCAGCCTTGTCACCAGCAACAATCCAGCTCAGAATAGCTGGGCAGAACATTCTTTTGTGACAGGTTTAACCCCCCCCTCCGCCCCCAACTTGATGCCCCCGCCCTGAAACACTGGCCATCGAGGAAACAGAATGGAGTCTAAGGCCAAGGCTTTCTCTCAACGGCTGCCGTTCTCTTAGAGAGGCGTGGAACTTTGGTATGGATACATGTGGCCCATTTCATTGACCAAGCACACACACACAGACACACACCCCCATCCACCCTATACTGCATTCTGCAAGCCTGCAAGCCAGGAAGGAACTTCTCACACAGCGACTCGCAGATAGTGCTTTGCGTTGCCTTAAAAGGCTCTTTTTTTGGAGGCATGTGAGACGGTTGATCTCACTCAAACATAAAAAACACACACATGCTAACAAGCACAGGCTCAAACACTAACAAACGAGCCAATATGCAAACTACAGAGCGCATGCATAACTGCAACACAAAAACACTCAGATGGCGTATCAGTGTGTGTTTGTGTGTGCGTTATTGAAGAAACATGCTGGAACACAAATGCAGGCAGAAACAGGAAGAGAATTGGTTTGCTGTGCTTAGCAGATGCACTTCTCCACAGTGACTTGCAGTGCAGAGGAGTTCTACACCTTCACAACATTAAACATCATTAAGGTTACAGTTCAGAAATAGTAATAGCGTTACTTCAGTCAACCAGCTCTTCCTGTGAATATAACAGAGGAGTCCAGTGCCTTGCTAAGGGGAAGGCCAGCTTAGCGCTTAACAATTTCACCACCAGGGATCAGACCTTCTGCCCTTGACAGAACCCTCAGTACTGGTGCAGAGTCCTGCCAGCTTCAGACAGGTTTCACACCACAGCCTTGTCTAATCTCGCTTTTTGCCACAAGTAAACATTCCCATAGGTGGGTACTATTAAAGTCTAGGAGTGTGACTACTAGAATACGGTCATCTCGCAGCCTTTCCCAGCTAACAGCTAGCCTTGCCCCCAGCAACTCTGCCATCCCAATTCTGAAACAAAAACAATTCATACATTCTCTGTAATTTATTGTAATAAATAACTACAATCAGTATCAGCTGGTTCACTGCTCTGATCTCTTTCTCCCTGCCTTATTGACAGTGTCTGCTTATTGAGAACAAATTTCCTCCTGTAGTAACATGCTTCCCTTGAAATAATTCCCCACTGTTAAACACTTCCTTGTATAGCTATCAGTTAGCATTGTTAAACTCTTTGGATTTGGTGTTCCACAAGGACCCATTTTATTCCACTGGACTTTACTGTGCTCAGCGAGGAACCCACTATTATATAAGGGTTTGGCTGATGGGTTGCTGGCCTGAGAGACTTCTCTCCATTGTCTCAGGTACATGGCGGATCTGTGGAAACAGGACGTAACTGCCAGGTTACGTGAACAGTTGGCAGTCTCTCCTTACCAGTCTGCTACATATCCAATTTGCCTGACTCACACTGAGATACCACCCAGCTGGGAGAAACCAGTGTGGATATGGCATGCCTTTAATGATGTGTTAATCTACTAGTCAAGGCTGTGGCTTCCAATGTACCAGTGTACCCCCCCCCACCCCTTGCAGTCAAAACGGTCTCTCTGATGGGATGAGTGGAGACAGTTCTGGTTGTCATGCCATTTCATCTGAAGCGCCTCTTCACACCGCTTCCCCGTGACTAACCACTTTGGCCTGATCCCGCTCCTGAAAGATGCTCTGGTCAGCAGAGTCCAGCAGTCAGGGGGATTAATCATTCTTAGAAGCGCGTTTGAGCTAATGTTAAGAGGCCGTGGCAAGACGCCCTGGAAACTTGGCCACAGGTAAAAAACATCATTAACTTCAGTAGCAAAGAAAAACAGGAAAAGGACTGTCACCACAGCTCCTTGTGGACATTGTTGTTGCTGAACAGACAGCTGAAGAGAAAATCTTATTTTGCAGCAGAGGAGGACAGTCCAATGTTTAGGGTAACATTCAAACTAACCACTGCAGTGGCCAACTCATATTTCCAATTAGCAAATTTAAGCAACAAAATTACAAAAATTATTTCGGTCCTGAAATTTCATTGACAATGCTGAGCACGAATAATCTTGCTGTTAAAAGTTAAAGGCAGAATGTCTCAGACTAACATCCACCACAAAATCAGGCAGGAATGTTCCAGAAGCTTTCAGATCCTCAAAACAAAGAAGGAATTCTACTTCTATCTAAAGCACTAAAAAGTCACTGATCACCAGGACCACAATCCTTAAACGCAATCATCCTTTCACCGTCATTAAGCAGCCATACTGAAGAATTCAAGACAACTGCTTGATAAGTGAACAATTTTTCCAGAATGTGATAAGAGGCCATTATCACCACTGACAAGGAGGCCCTCACCACACTGCCCAACCAAAACCATGCTTATATAACAAATTCAGTCAACTGCAGCTATGCCAATTCTTCAAAGAATACGTGCATGCCATTTACAGTCTTTCTTACACGTGTCATTGCTAGCGACACTTCTTTCCTTTTAAGTTCAAGGTTCATCATCCATTTAGTAATTAGTTATGACAACACCATTAAGGTGTGTTTCATAGTAAATGAGCAAATCATTCAGAATTAATAATAGTTAATGATAATAATAACAATAGACTCATGACAATCCAATCTGCAGCACTGTGTTTAACCCATTCCTCAGAGTTGTAAGCATCACAACCTACTGTCAGGTGACCTGCATCTCAAAGGTCATGTGACACACTTTGGCATGTCTGCTTCAATTCTGTGGGAAATGTGCCAAGTGTTGAAATGCATGCCATTCAGGTATAACCAATGTGCTTCCTCCTCATACCAGCTAAGCTGGTGCACAATTAGATAAGACAAGTTGGTTTTTTGAAAGACACCATGAACACCGTTTTTCTCAGCTGTGCTATTTAAAAAGTAAATGTAGATAAAATTGTAGATAATGAGTCTGAGAAGATGGAAACCAAATATCAACTCAAACCACGACTGCCACAAAACCAGTTCCAACCTGTGTATTCCTCTCACCTGCAGCTGCTCAGCGGCCGAGAGGAAATCCATACCAGCGCAGTGACACTGGACTGTCTCTGAAGGCTCCTACTCCGTCACAATATGGTCCCAAGCTTACCCCTGACCCCTCCCTTCTCACTGAAAACCTGACGCTTCACCTGGCTGTCCCACAAACTGCTCCAATGGCTCCGTGTGCTACTGAGTACTCCAGACCTGGCGCAGGGAACTCTGGGGTGTGCCGCGTTCCCGTCACCTGAGGCGCGTCCCTGATCAACCTGTCCCGAGCGGCACACGCTCCCAGGCGCTCACTGCATGTGTTGCTACGGCATGCAGACCAGGAGCTGAGTCTGACCCAGGGCTCTGCCTTAACAAAGACTGCCGTTAATCATTGCCTAGGTGAGCTGCTACCCCTGTGATTTCTGTGCAGGCCAGACAGGTAAGGCAGTATACCTCCTCACCATGAGCAACTGTGGCCTGATAGCATTAACCCTTTGTGGGCCTCACTGGCTACAGCTATAGCCATGTAAGGACATATTTATTCAATGAAGTATCACATGTTACTGTTGACGTCAGTTGTAAAAAGCGCTATTCAGTATCATTTACCATTCAATATTTTACGCCACCACAGCAAGCTGTGTTTCCTCTGCCTACTATTAAGTTTCAGTATCGCTTAGCCTTCTGAGATAAAACATTGACGATGACAGTTTATCTTATTTTGTACAAACATCCTTTGTAGTGCTCTTGATAAAAAGGGGTCACATTCATTAACCTGTAAAATACAAAGTGCTGGGAAAGGCCTGTTTATCTACACAAGGAAATATAAAGTTGAGGTGAAAAACAGGAGTGTTTTAATTTATAAGTGAACACGACAGCCTCTCATGACAAATCTCTTTAAACAGAGATTTAGTAAAGTAACTGATCTACCAATTAAATTAAATTATGTTAGCTACGACATGTTAACAATAAGGTATGGAGAAGAAAAAACAGTTCTCTTAAGCATAGTATTCCTTCCTGTCAGAGAAATATAGGTTCATATAAAAATAGGAGTTGCTTCAGTGATTGGTGACAGAGCTATAGGGAAAATAAAATGCTAAGGGCATAAGGACTTACAGCACTCACTGCTGAGTTTGTTTTTATGCTTTAAAACACTTTTCATGTATTTTTGTGCTTGTACCCTCTAAAGGAAGTGCTTTTTTATTTATTAAATACTAAGAACAGAGGAACATGTACACATCAATCAGACAGACCACCAAAAGCTGTACACTTGCTGATACCTCCTGACCAATGGCATTGTGGGAAATTCCCTGAGGTGAACTTGGAATTCATAGGATCTAAAATTATGGTGTTTCCTTGCCTGTGTAGGACTGGGCTTACAACAATAAATGACACAAAATTACTATCTGCACTATAATCCAGCCATCTACCATTTTCTGACGTTCCCCGTTTTTGTTGTAGATTTATGGTTAAATTTGTTCTTCACAGGTACAGTACTATAATACAAAAAGACATGTCTACTCCATGCCAGGGGCAGACAGCACGAGAGAGGTCCAGCCTTAGAGAGCTAGGAATGATTTTCTTGTGTGAATGCCAGCACTAAAGCGGCCAAGGTGAAATCGGACACCACAGTTAACAAGGTGACCACTAGAGGGCAGTGTTTCCCTCGAACTTCCATCCAGCTGAGTTTGCAGGTCAGCAAAGTCTCCCTACATTTCAGAAATCCACCCTGGTCTGCATGCTTACCACAGCTAATCCTACAGCTAACCACTGAGAGTCTATTGAAAGTGAGTCAATCATAAATATTCTGACAGTTCAAGTACAACATAAAACCTCCAAGCAGCAATTACTCAGTAATGAGTACAAGACCAATTTGACCACGAGTTGAACAACTAACTTCTTAGATCATATTCAAATGTTGGGACAGTGAACAAAATTTTTCATAATAACTAATTAGTTTTCATTTGTATCCGCAAAGAAATCCCTAAGAACCATTCTCCCAATAACAGATAAATCATGGATATAATACATTTCCCTTGTCTTGGTGTGAAGGGATGTAAAATTACTTTACGGTGAGTCATTATTTTACATAAAGAACAGGAGGTTCATGAGAGGAAAGGAAGGAGGGTCTGAAAATGTACCGGTAAGCTTGCTGTAAAAAGAACAGTGGTACTGCCTACTTGTGCCTGCTAAATGCTGGACTGTACAGGTGAGGGCCAAGGATGGAGAGAAGGTCATTAAAAAAGAGAGCATGATGAGAGTAAACCTCCAATTCCAAAGGGACAGAGGACAAAGCTGAGGTACACTCAAAAGCAGACACAAAACCTATTCGCTAACTGATATTTTTCACCAAGGTCTCTAAACTGACATCATTCTCCTGTCAAAACAAATCTAAACAAAGGGCCACTTTGACCCTGTGAGAGCCAACCGTATTAAAGTAATGCAATAAGATTGTTTTTGTGACGTATACATAAATGTACACATTATAGTCAAACACCACTCAATCTGCATGAGTTAGTTTCAGATTGCAGAGTTATACAGACGCACATACAGAGCTACATTCAGTGTGTGCAGTGGTTGTACACATTCCTTTAACACTACCATATGAAGTAACTCCTCAACTGGATACAGTTGTTTATACTTCAAATATTTTTCGCGAAAGGAGGCTTCCTTTGAGTGTCACCATGCCCTGGTTAGAAGCATCCATCATGAGTGCTGACCTCTCCCCGGCGCGTTGTAACAAACACACTTTCGACAGCACGACGCCCTGGGAAGAGCTACATTAATATGAGGAAGTGAGAGAGCTGACTCATGCCCCGTACCACAATACATACAGGGCGGAATGACGGCACACACCCCTTCCCCTTTCATCGGCCCACCGTGCGACACGGCCGTACCCCACCTCCGCTCCCACGCACCCTTACCTTCTTGCAGTTATTGAAGTAAGCCAGTATGTCGGTCATGGTGAGGCTATAGTAGCGGGGGTCGTCCACATTACCGCACATTGTCTCCTCGATCGCCCGCGATGGCGATGACACAAATGCGGCTTTGCTCCTTCAGTGGCGAAAGCCAAAGTGGGCCAGATAGAGAGGGATAGAGACAGAGAGAGAAAGAGAGCAGGAGAGAGAGAGACCTGGGTCCCTTCTCTCCCTCTGCCTCTCTTCAGCTATTTTTAATGACCTACATGTACCAAAATCCTATCAATATCCAGAAAAAAAGTTTCTAATTCAACTCTTGTGGTAAAAACTCTACTCAGGAGACCCCTTGAGCTAGTTTGTTTCTTAACTTGGGAAAGTTTGGAGGGTGACATCACCAGTCTCATGTAAATTACATTACAGTGCTGTTTGTGTTCATGTACAATTCACAGCATACAGTTCTGTCAATAGTACTGCTATGATATTAGCAGTGGATGCACAGAAATACAAGAATAAGATACTTATTTAACTGACTCTAATTTTGTCTTGCCTATTCAATGTTCACCTCATTAACTTATTTCACATTTTTCTCTGAAAATCTTCAGGTAAAACAGTCCTCCTTGCCTACAGGTGGCACTGTCAGGCAGCATTCCCCACCTCAAAATTGTATGTCCCCAATTGCAGGTACCAAATCTGGGTCAGAACCTTTTCCGGCTCCTTCTGTAGAAACACAATGTTCCCTCGGGGAAGATAAGGACATTTTCATGTGATACTCAGATTAGCTGGAGGACTATAGATGGGGCGGGACAGAAGACTGAATCACAGGATGTTATATGAGAATACCAGGGCTTTGGCCCAGGTTAGCGGTCTGTATTCTGTCCATCACTGACCGGGTCCTGTCGACAGCACTAAGAGCGACGGAGGTCTTATCGAGGGTCACAGTGCCCCACAGTGAATGCCAGTCTGCACAGCGGAGGACTTATCTCCCACGCTCTGGGTGCCAGTATTTCAAATGAAAGAGGCACAGCTGGCATTAAACTATGGCCACAGAACAATGGAGAGAAGGGAAGTCAAATTCTATGCAGAAAACAAGCCAAGTGCCAGAATTCAGCCCATTTCAACAAGTTTAGAAAAAAGACTTTCTGGTACTCAAAATTTTTTGCTCACTATTTCAGTTACTTACTCACTGACTCACTGACTCAGTGAATCACTCACTCACACTCACTCACTCACTCACTCACTCACTCACTCACTCACTCACCTCTCCCCTTCCTGTAGACAGCGCCCCCTGCCCCACCCCCTCTGAACACACACTAGCCAGGGCCTAAATGTGTCATGAAAGAACTGGTGCACATCAAAGGGCGTCTTTTGTTTTTTGGTCCCTTTTAAAACAGCCAAAAATAAAGCTGTTCCAAAGATTCTCTGATAATGCCAGGCCGGCTGGTAAACAAGGCCGAGCTCCGGACAACGGAAAATGTAATAACGCTGTTGTGCTGTGGGGTGGGGTGGGGGGAGTGTTTCGAGAATGCCAGCTGACAAGCCACAGGGACGGAGGACCCATTACAGACTAAACACTTAAACGCTACCACATGTGTCAGACAGAAAGAAATGTAGGGTCAGTGAGAACAGACATCGAGGAGGAGGAAGAGGAGGAGGAGGAGAAGGGATGAATCAGCCTCCCCCCACATACTTAAGGGTGATATATCTGGACTGTGTATCTCTCTGCTTTAAAACTCAGCTGTCAATTCACAAAATCCCATTAGAGATGCTCCATCATCGAAGTCACAGGAACCCCCCCAACAATGGTCTCCCAATTACTACTGCATAGAGTTCATCTGTGGAAAAACTCAAGTGGCGGACCTGTCTGTTTGCTTCTATCATCACTCTGTCTTTCTTTGTTTACACACATAAGCCGTATTTCCTGCTGCATAATATCTCCATGAAATTAATACATTGTAAGAGTCTGTTTTTCTATTAAAATAACAACTGCAGTTATTCAGACCGATTTTAATTTGATTAGTTATTCTATCCATGCATCTTGTGATGCTGTCTGCCAAAAGTCACCCTGAATTCAGGGTCATCTAATAAACTGCCTGATCACAGTAATTACATAGATTTTTTTTTAAAAAGCAGGCAGCCGGCAAGGAAATTAGTTGTGGGCTTGTCTGAGAGAGCAGAAAGTGGCCTAGAATTACCACAAAGCCTTACCAATAGTGAAAAGGTGGCAGCTACGCCCTGCTCTCTGATTGGCTCTTCACAGCTGTGGTGCAGAAAGCTGGAAGGGGGTTTTGAGCTCTCGCAGCCGCTTCGCCTGATTGTAATATGACTCACAGGGCCTGTGAGGTAGCACTTCTCATAGGCCCCCATCACCATTTCATTAGCACCCAGCTGCTCAGTGGACCACCCTGCCATTGCATAGCTGAAAATGCACATTAGCATGTAGCGGTACCCTTATTCTTGGACTGCTGCAGGGTTTGAAGTTGTTCCTCATCTTTACAATCAAGGACTGGTTTAGACCCAAGATATCAGGTGAGGTGAAGTAGCAATGCGGTCAACTGTTGTAATTTGGGTAAGTGCAGAGTCACAATGACAACTAGCAGACTCTGTGCCTCTTGAGGAACGGGTTTCAGGACCGCAGTTCTGGGCCCGTATCAGTTATCTTGCAAGCTAAATTAAGGGCTTGGTGAATGGTTTTGTGATTATGCAGTTGGCAAAATATTTTGCATTATTTTATATTACATAGAGGTTGCAGAACTCTTGTGGATTATTCTCCTCGCTCAAAGATGCAATGACTATACCTCACCAAACAGCCTGTTGTTTGAAACCACTTTGCTAATCTGCATCATTCTGATCTATGGCACCAATGCAAGAATGTGTTTTCAACACAAAGACCCACTGGAGGTATTTTTGGTTCTCCTGAACCCGCCTGGGTAACAGAAGCTGTCCTTACAGCGGCTCCGCCACGGTGAGACGCAAGATGAGGGCCTGATACAGGCTGACATCTATGACACCACATTCAGATCTATCGCACTGACAGCCGTGAAACCAGACGCCTCTGCACGGACAGAGGAGCGACTTCGCCACGTTTCTGTGCCCAGCGCAAACCTCCCCTACACCTCCCAGGGTCTCAGCTATAATCACTCACACATGCAGAACAAAAAAAAAAACACTCCTTGGTTTCATCTTTCGTTGCTGCCTCCCTCCCTTTTCCCTCTCACCCCCTCCAGGCAAAATCTGCGTTTTTCATGATTCTAACTTTCCTTAGGTTGCTTTTAAAACACTACCCAGTAAAAATAAGCCGCTGCTCGGCCCGCTACCGTTTTCCCGGGCTGCGAGCCCGCAGCGGTTGGCGAATAGTCTCCCGCCCAATAGGAGTCATCGAGCTAAAAACAGCATCGCCTCGCCGTCCAGATGTTTTCAATTTTTTTTTTCCCAGCAGTACTGAGACCTCACTAGCTTCCCTGTGGAACTCTTCCTTTTGTTCCATAGAGAAGAAAAGATCTTTATTTTTATGATTCTGGTGCTTTATGTGTGGGTAGGCCTCTAAAGGAAGTGATCTCAATGTTGTGACGTCCTCTGGCGAAGTCACCAAGGACAGAAAAATGGTAAAGAGTGTACCACTGAACTATGGTTATTGACATATGAATGGGTGCAGTATCTGAATAGCTTAAGTTTGTGCGATATCCAGCATTCACAGATGAATAAAATCTGATATTAAAAAATGTGTTTACTTTCATGCATCTTTAATATGTGCTTAATACAGTTTTTATGGAACCTATTTGTTTCATTTCCTTTGGATTCATCTTTGTATTGTGGACAATTTGCTCAATATTTTTATCCAAGAGGAATCTTCTATTTGGACATGACAATGTCATAGTGAACAGTGACATCCTGAACCAAGTGTGTGGCAGATCCAAAGACATACCGTTATCACAATTTTCAACAAAAACTGTATAACACAATACGACTTTGTGTCCATATTGTACCACCGTAGGGGACTGTGAGCATAAAGTGGCACCTGCCCTTTCTCCCCCATCTAAGCTGTGATTGGCTCGGACCGTCATAAACAGACCTGTCAGACAGTGATTCGGTTGTAAATCGTATTTGCTGTGCTTGCACTTTGCAGGTCGTATTTCTTATTTATGCTTAAGTCTGTCACATGCGCTTTTGTATTGACTCTAATCCAGTCCGCTTGGGCTTATGTACAGACCGATGCGCTCAGCAGGGGTACTCATCTTTTTCAGCACAAAGAGCAGTATGCAAGTATATGTGTGAAAGTGAAAAGGAGTATATGCATGTGTGTGTGTGTGAGTGAGATAGACAGAAAGGGGAAGAGAGAAAGTTACACAATTTACATGTTTGTGAGGGGGGTAAAACACTGTGTGGTTGTGTGTGTGTATGTGTGAATGTATGTGACAGAGGGACAGAAACACAAAGACAAATGAGTATGTTTCGGTAAGATGAGATGGACCATAAGTGTTTGGAAATGTTTCATCTGGTGAAACAGAGGAAAAAGTGAGAGATCATCCTCTTTTTGCTGCCAACTGACTGTACCTTGGGTCTCCCTCGTGACTACCCTTACCCTCTCCCCATATCACTTCTTTAAATATCCTGATTATTATTTTAATTAAAAGCATCAGATACAGGATTAAAATGTAAATATAAAATGTCCTCCAGGTGGAAGAGAACTTCTGCAGTGACAGGTCATAGGGGAGTCCTGGTCAGGTGTACAGGGCCTCGTACACAAGCTTTTACCATGTCCCTCAGCTCCAGGGCAGTCTGTTCCTTACAGCATGTGTTACAATTGGACAAAAACTCCTTACTTAACCACACAATTCGATAACACAATTAACCCCATTCGGTGCTGGAATTGTGTTATCTGTGAAATGCAATTCAAAGCAGGCGGCAGAGAGGCGCAGCAGTGGAGGATCTCTGTCTTTTAACCCGGGGGGCTCTGTCGATACGACGGCTTTATCTTACCTGATGGGTAATAAAGTGATTTTATATGAGATTACATTTTATTTCCATTTTACCGTGAGGACCCAGAGGGAGTCCTTCATGGACCATGGACTCCCAGGTGCTCGTGGAATCCTAATCTGGGAACCCTCGGGAAAGCAGTATAGGATAACGGTTAAGGAACTGGTCTCCTGAATCAGAGGTGATGAGTTTGATTTCCAGGTAAGGTGCCGCTGTGGCACCCCTGAGCAAAGTACTTAAATACATTTCTTCAGTTAAACATCCAGCTCTATAAATTGGCATTGTGTAGAAATGTAAGCTGTGTAACTTGCTCTGGACAAGATCATCTGCTAAGTGGCTAAATGTTGATGTAATGTTCTGGATTACACTGTTGGACCTGATCAAGAAACAACCATGGAAAAGGGGCTATCCCAGATACACCTTGTTCCACTGCAAGCCCTACTGTGCATATAATGGACCCAGGTGGTTTGGGGACAACCACAAGAGCCAGAGGAATTCAGAAAACCCTTGGCACACTTTCCTCTTTCCCTAAAACTGCAGGACAAGTACTATACTCCATGTACCCAGACTGCAACAGCATCTATCCCCACCTGCCTTATCGTTTCCACTCCCTGATTCTAAAGTTATCCACATTTACAGGCTGACTTTCTTATGCAAGACAAATGAGCTTTTTTCAATTATTTTCAATTGCTCAGACAGCTGAATATCAAACTTCATTATCTTAAAATGATGCACATGGTTTGTGTGTGAATCAGTTGCTATAAAATGGAAAATTTACGTTACAGACATAATTTTCCTTCAAAAACAAAACCCGGCTGAGCTCGCGCTGTCTCAGCAGTGGCCTCCTGATCCCTCTGCAGCTGCTTTCAATTTACTGGCGTGCGACTGCGCTGGCTTTGGCCGCACCACCGCACACAGGTGCACTCTGGGTATGAATTGAACCCAAAAATCAAAACTGAACAAACAGGAAAGTGTTAGCGATAGCCATCTCAGAACACTGCAACGGCCAGGTGACGTCAGCAGAGGGAAGAGCGAGCGGCGCAGGGCCTCAACTTCCCTGTTCTGGGGGGGATCTTCACCTGTGTGTGAGTGCATGTGTGTGGCTAAGTGTACTGTTAAATCACAGCCCAGCTAGAGTCCAGCAAGACAGGCATAGACTGAGGTACTGTTATGAAATAGCAGAAATAACAAAACTTCTCTTTTTATCAGTTTTTTAAAAGATTTTTTTCAGCTTCTTCTCTCAAATGTGGAATGTCAAGTTTCTTAGACAGACACACATCTGCTCTGAATCGTATCCTGCTGCCTGCCCTTTCTTCACGCTCTGCAGACCACCAGTTGAGCAGTTCAGTCCCTGTGCCGTTCACATGTGCATGGAGCAGGCAAGGCATCAGGTTCTCAGCTGACCAGAGGACTCTCTGATGAGATGAAACAATGCGACCAAACCAATCCCTCCCTCCCTGGACAACTCGCCGTGTCCATTTTGTGTCACCCCATAAGGCTGCAGGCCACAGTCGGCAGTGGGACTATTCGGCTTTGATACAGACTTGGAGGCATGCCGTGCCTGTCAAAAGTGGGTGCTGGTGGGCACATGTGCACAGAACAGAGAGCATAAAAAACAACACACATACACTGTGTGTGCACACTGTGGAACAACACGCATACACTGTGGGTGCACACTGTGGAACAACACGCATTCACTGTGAGTGCACACTGTGGAACAACACGCATACACTGTGTGTGCACACTGTGGAACAACACGCATATACTGTGTGTGCACACTGTGGAACACATCTGTAAGACAGCTTTAAACACAACTGAGTTAAATCAGCTTGGTAAAAATCAATCATTTTGAAATTTAAATAAATTACAACAAAAGCATAGAGTAGTGGCACTCCTTCCATTCTCCTTTCTCCCTGTCAACTGCGACTATTATAGACTGCACAGCCGACAATTACACCTGGCTTCAGTCAGTCAGGTGTTACCCATTTTCTAACAGGTTGCAATTAACTAGATAATTAACAATAGTAAAACTTTAGGGAAGGGCCACACCTTCACAGTATCAAGGTGAATGTGCGCACAGAAATAAACGAGCATGCATTTGCTCACTCCAGGCTTATAAACAGTAATGCCAATGCATAACAGTTTGAGCATTTCCAGGGATCAACAGAAGCAGGTTGGTGCACACTGGAATCCACAAGCATGCAGCTTGTATTTACGGCAGTCACCTTTACAAAGTAAAACCTACAGCTTCTCAAACTGCTATTCATTAGCAGTGCTGTATCTGTCAGTGGATTCAGTGCATGTGTACACTAGCGTAGATATGCATTAATGTGGAAGCCCAAATGTATTCATGTTAATCTTCATGGGTTTGCATGCAGCACACTTGTGTGCACTTTCACACTGGCAGTGGCACATACATATATAGTATAGTGTGGTTTTGAGTGTTGGACTGTTGAAGGTTGCAGGTTTTTGCAGTCCTGCTGATCTTACTACTTACACCACTGAGGATTAAAGTGTTTCTTAATCAAACACGCTGGTCAACGACAGCCTGTTAAATGGGGCAGAAATAAAGGAAATGTCAGTCAGGGCAAGCTGTGTCCCCTAGCTGACGTGGTGAGATTATGGGGGCTCTCACCTCTCGGGTCCCAGACTAATTCCCTCTAAACGCTTTGATTCTCTGATGCACTCCACTTCACCCGCGCCCCATCACCTTGCTCCACCCGCCAACTTAATCTGAGGCTTAAAATCTCCAAAACAGTCCCTCGGTCAAAATAAGCCGTCCTGCAGACACACTGGAGAGCTCACCCTCCCAGGACAGCCACATCAGCTTTTATCCCAATTTATTTATCATTGTTATATGCAAATCACTGATGATGAAAGTAGTAGAATTTAGGTGCAAGTGCTGGTGGTTACTATGCAAATGAACCCAACGCAAGACCATGGGATGTGCCATGTGACAGTCTCTCCCAACTGCTTGTGAAAAAGGTTGGTTGAGAGGGAGGTAGGGCATGAACTTTGAACTTTAAGGGTGGAGAAACTGACTGTAGTTTCTTTGTCTTATGCCTCCTACCATCTTTGGCTTGGCAAATACTGGATTGCAGATGTGGATAGTTCCTATGCTGTTGTTGTCCACGGTGACCTTCAATGGTGTCTACTGTTTAGGTTTTCACAGACGTCATTCATGAAAAAAGTAGTTTCATGGCATGTCACACCAAACACTTTTCAGATACCAGTGGACCACATCAATGATGGCATGAAAGAAGAGAACATCCTGCTGTTGATTTTCCCTCAGTCTGTTGAACAAACCTCCACACTTATGAACACAGACACACACATTCATTCACATTCAAAATCAATGTTACTGTCAGTAAATTGGGTTTTTGGTTTAACAGGCAGCCTCAAACAGCAAACTGACTTTTTAGTTTTCCAGGGCATACACAACCTGGACAACAGAATACAAAATTCAAATTGTGACAAATTACTGCATAGGGTAAATATATGTATTGTTTCAGTTTTGCTATGTTTAAGAACCTCTGTCTAAACTTCAAGAGTCAAGGAAGTGAGTTGATGGGGTGCAGGGTGGAACCAAGCTGTCAACGCACGGCCTGTGCCCCACTTTCACAGCGGTGGTAGAAGGTCCAGTTGTGAATTTATTTTTGTTTGCGCCTGTCTGTAGGGGACGGCTGCCCGCAAAAAAGGAACAGCTGTCAACCCCATCCAGTCCCCGCCCCCCTCCCCTCCCCTACTGCCATCACTCACTGCTGTCACCCTCCCAAAGACCATCCCCTCCCCCCCAAAGCTCCACCTCCACCCCTACTGAGCCAAGCAAAAAATCTGTTCCTTCCTTATTAGTCCATGGGCAAGCAACCCCTGAGGGCCGGAGTCCCCGCCCACCGGACATATCCCCATTTCCAAACAATCCAGAGAGGAAAGAGAATAAGAAGCCAATCCCTGCTCACATAAAGCCCAAAGGAGAGGTGGACAAACACCAAAAAAACAGAAAAAGGTCACTAATGAGCTCCAAGCACAGCAAGTGGGACACCGTGAGAAGGAGTAGGAAGGAGACAGGAATGGAGGAATGGAGGACGGGTGGTGGCCATGTATTCATCCAATTTAACTTTTGAAGTCAAGCTTCCACATTGAACAAATGGGAATGAAATCTTTATTTCTACTGCCATTTCCTTCACATAGAAGCTGATTTATTAAGCTCTGATGCTCAACACATTGTCAAAACAGTGCAAAAAAATAAAAAAGTGCATTCCATTGCATGTAGCGTCATATTAACAGACTCGGTACTGCTCCTTTATTTATTCAACTGACAAAACGGCACTGCTGTTTCTGGGTTAAGAGGAGAGGGTCAGATTACAGCCACACATTACGGAGCTTGCTTCGGAGGATGATGGCTTCCTGCTGCTACAGAGTAATAGTTAAGCCGTGCTTTCCACTGACCTGCCTTAGCTGTGGGTCAGCCATGGTTGTGAGTGAAGCAGGGCAAGTTTTTTTTTTTTTTTTTAAAGGTAACCGACCCAGTCCGACGGCCAGCCCAGGTATGATTGCTAGGTAGATCCAGGTGAGTCAAGTGCAGGTCTGTTTACCCTGTAAAATACTCAAGCCAGCGCTCTTAGCAATGCTGTACTAATTTCTGGGTTTCATAGCCTTAGAACCATGACTGAAGAGGGAGCATTCTGCACAGGCCTTATCATGAACCCTGCACCTTTATAGACATTGAGGGAGCACACTGTGCCCTCCATCATGGTCATAACCAAGCAGGAGTCACCTCAATTCCACATTAATTATGGAGGTGACTGGGAAGATGACACAAGCCCTCTGTCACTGCCCTCGCCCCGAGCAGGTAAAACAAACACACACATTAAACATATCCATACACAGCCATGCACAAGCACGGAGGTGCTCATCTCTACAATCGACATCCTTCCATCTCCGAACAAACTAAAACAAACACAACTGGCCAATGCAGGCAACACTTCAGTATGCTGCTGCAGATGTCACAGACGCAGTCTGCAATTCTAAACCTTCACTCCTGGTCTTAGGTGACAGTCTTGTTTATCCAAAGCACTATAATTCCCTGCTTACACCGCACCCATGCTAATCTCTTAAGCCGCAAGCGAATTAGCTCGTCTGCTGTCTTATGTCAGGGGGGCCTGTCATATTTTAAAATCTAACATCTGTGTGGAGATGTGCAAAATTGAGTTCTCCTTGTTTAGTTTCCAGGCCTCCCTCTCCTTAAGTGAATTAGACTCTTCTGTGACTACCAGATGAGGTATTAAAAAAAAGCCATTTTTCAGCACTGCCTTCAAAGGAAACCGAGGAACACTAAATGTTTACAAGCTACCAGTAAACAGTGCTCGTGGCAGTAGAGACCGCTTCAGGCAGGGCGAGGCCTTAGTGGTCAACTGCAGGGCTCGGGAGGGGTGTGGGGTGGGGGATGGAGGAGAAAATGGAGCAATAACAATTTGCTTGCAAAAGTCACAAGCCTCCGCTAATGAAGACGTGAAGTGCGCGGACTGGACCGCGGCCAGAGCTCGAATGCTGAGACAGGAAGACGTCCTGGCGTTTAACCCTCGAGGGCACTTTTCGCCATGTTGCCACAGAGACAAAGAGTGAGCTAGTCGGTCAGAGGAGCTGTGCAGAAATGTGGGAGTTGACTGCTTGAGAAAATGCCGCTGTTACAGGAGGGGCCCGCGGTGGAACAAGTGGGATGAAATGGAATAGCGAGCCACTCAAATATCTGGCAGTGGCTTCGCTATGGGACCGCTTGGATCGGCCTTCAAATACTTCAGGTTTCTGGAGGAAAAACCCAGTTACTTCTTTCTCATTTATCTTTCTAAATGAGAGTCCTTTGTGAAATAACTCGATGATATTCATTAATTCCACTCTCTTTGACACTGTGAGTTGAAACAGAACTCTTTGCCGTACAGCAAATCACAAATCTACAAAACCTGGGAACTTGATTATCTAAATGTCAAGCTGTACAGCCACATTATTCTGAGAATACTTGGACATCAGATTAACTGTAACACATACCACAGACTACAAGCCCGGGTTCATAGTGGACCAGTGTCCATTTCAGTGTCCCTTTCTTAGAGCAACACTAACACTTGATATCCCTCAACTCGTGCTGGACCTTTCCAACTCCTGCTGAAGCTTGTGAAGAATATCACGTCCACGGCATTAACGAAACAAAATCCTATGCAAAATGAAAATGACCAAAAGTTCTGGAAAGGTTCCAGTTCATATTCTGCAAAGCAATATCATGAGACATGCTGTCATGGGGAGACTTGTTCCACTAACAGGGCTTAAGCAAGCAAATTTAGGTTGGCAAAAAGAAACAAGGAACAGGATAATAACTAGCATTCCATGATGGCCATGCAACTTGGTTAGCTTGAACTAATCCACAGACACCACCTCAAAAGTGCTTGGTTCGTGGGATTGCGGTATATATCCCCATTATGAAAACCTTGGTGGTTGCTAACGAGCTGTTGCAAAGATACTTTAGATTCAGTCCCATCTCACTTTTGGTGCTCAGACCAAACTTGGGTAGACTGGTTTAAAAAGTGGAGTTGGAAAGACCCGTATTGTTTTTGCGGTGGGACAAAACCACATAGCCTTGTCTATCTATGGCGTATGATCTTAGATGTCTTAGCTCATTAGAACAGAAGGAGGTCAGCGGCGGATGGCATTGACCCCAATCATCGAGCCCGACAGAGATTATCCCCCCCAACCCCCAACACGAAACACTTCGAACAGGAGGGTTGCTGCACGAGAGAAAACCCACTGACAACTCCAAGCAAACGCTTCTGAGGGCCACCTCAGTTTTTAAAAGACATGACTCCAAATTAGTTACAGTTTGCATGGACAGACTGACAACAGTTAACAGCAGGGTGCGTTGCTGTTACTGGACAAAAATGTGTGTACCAAATTACAATACATGTGAATGCTGTATTGTAATGCAAATACAAAAACATTGCTTACCCACACCCATGGAAAGAAATTGAGGAAATGTATTAAAATTGGTCAAAACAAAACAAAGCTGGAGTGCTTGCGAAGAGTAGGCGTTTGGGACTGTACCTCGAGTGCACGAGCCTAAACAGTCACTTCTCCGTAGCAACAGTGAGATTTAAGAGTGATGCCCCCCCCCCCGGCATATACGTATCCTGTCAGAGGGACGGAAGTCTGTGTAGGAGACAAGGTCAGCCATTCCAATGACTATCGACATTTCTCAGGCCCACTGCCTCAAAAACACATGGACGTCCCAATCATCCTCAGCTCATTGCCCTGCTGAGGAAATATCTAACCAACATCAAGCAGTACTCCCTTAAGTGAACGCTTGTTTTAGGAACAAATTGGTAACTTCCTTTTTCTAACGACTTCTGCAAGGCCGCTGCTATTCAGAAACAAAGTTAAACGTTGACCTGTGTGGTGACTTGGCTCTTTTGAGTTACATGAATCTTACATTTGGCGGTGAAAAGCTGTTATTGTAAGACAGAATAATGTACAAAGGAAGTGGGGGGAAAAACACTTTGCCCAGATGGCATTCAGAGTAAACTTTCTCTGAGTAGGCCTCCCCCCCCATGCTCACGCACACACAGACAGGAAATGCTTTCCAGATGAGCGCTCTACAGATCACGGTTCAAGTGGTGTCAGAAGCATGGTGGTGATCCTATTCAAATACCTGCATGTACCCTATGGTGGAAGGCCTGAGCCCCAGCACACTTCAGCTACAGCAAAACGTTCTCATTCAGACTGCGGTAAAGGCTAACAGGGCATTAGCAAAACTCAACCAATGTCCCACCCCTCCAACTCCACAGAGCACCTCTAAACGGGAGCTCTGCAGTTAGAATAACAACACAATCATCCAACAACCATTGCAGCCCCCTTTAAGTCCTTCGTGAATATTTGGCCTCTTAGCATGACATGAAATCTTTTGCTTGTGTTGGACTTTCTCAGGTGAAGAAATGTTACCACTAACACCACCCCCCAGCATGCACATGCCATTTGGGGCCTGGTTTCCAAGCAGGGTGCAATACCAGCTGATCTTT
Source organism: Albula goreensis (assembly GCA_022829145.1). Classification (NCBI taxonomy): domain Eukaryota; kingdom Metazoa; phylum Chordata; class Actinopteri; order Albuliformes; family Albulidae; genus Albula; species Albula goreensis. The sequence goes on from CM040745.1 coordinate 31,854,577, forward strand.
AAGGCGATTCTATTTTTACAACTCCCACTGCAGATTCTCCCAACTCATCAGGGTCGACATACCGGGATGTCAGGCATTCAGCAGCGTCAGGCACCACCCAGCCCCCACCCAAATTAAAGGGACAGCTGCCCCCACACAGAAAGTGCTTCTCTCAATGTGGTGTTACCAAAACTACAGCTACCCGACAGTAGCCCACACGAGTCAGCATGAATCTACAGTGAAGTGGCTTTGGGGGTGCTGGGACCGAAGGCCAAAATGCGAATCATGCTGGCTGGGTGCAACATCCGTCTCTGTGACTTCTGCTGACGCAACCCAGCACTCCTTCCGTTCGGGTTGGTGAACGCACCCCTTCTCTTCCTCCCCTGGCCCCGCACGCATCTTCTCTCTCGCTTGAGCAAGGCTCCTCAAACGCACTTCCTTTCGAGGAAAGCATACAGTCATCTCCACATTAAACAATGGCTAGGCACCTATCTGTGCCCCACTCAACCTGGAGCACCAATAGTGTTATGCACTTGTACGTCTCAGAAATAACCCTTGCAGGCTTGATGTGACAGTTTTGTCACCATCCTGTCTAGAAATGCACTATTTGTAAACCTAAGATACCTAAAAACTTTGTGATGAGGTACCTCCTTTTCCTTCAGCACCTCCATAGTCGACTCCTACCCATAATACCAGAGAGGGACATAAAAATCATGGGATTGTGCCATAGGTCATTTTACATCCCCAGCTGGTCTTGTAAGCACTGACTGAAGGCAAGCCTCACAGATTATTGACTTATTATTTTATGGTAAAGTATGTGACCTCGAGCCGCTGTAGTGGGGTTTCACTTTTCAGCCAATCCAACCACTATAAACCAGATCAAGATCATAAATTGATAACCTGCAAAGGAAAATAACCAGATTCACAGAGGCATTTTGATTTAAAGCTGACCTCAGAACAGCACCCCAACTGTCATAAGCAAAACCAGTGGGGGAGGGGATTAACGTTGCCCAGTTTTACTCCTTTTTCACAACAGACATGTACACATGAAGCCAGTGAAATCTTCAAAAAGTAAGATACTTGATAAAATACCATCATATACATAAGCAGTTAGTTTGCTAGAATTTGACAAATCTGTTGATTTCAGTACCTTACAGAAAATGCCTATTCTTTCAGAGAATTGGTTAAGAGGGTGTCCAAGTCTTATTTGAGATTCTCATTATCAGACAGATGACAACAGACATTATCAGATGAACAAAGTGAATATCACTTTGGCTGGAATGCTTCTGGATGGCCCAACATTGCTGTCATAACCAAGCACAAGGAGCTTAACCCATACCACACACAATACTAACACAGCACAAAGATGAAAAAGACCCATTTACTGTAGGTCCAAGCAGATGAATATTTTAGCTTGTTTTACAACAACAAGACAATAATGCTCTAATTGTTAATGTATGACAATCAGGCTACCAGAACAGAAAGCTAGTCTGTGTCTAGAATTCAAATTTCTGTCATTCATAAACCACTCGTTTCTCTGATACTGCCTATTAGTCACCCCAAATTCACAAAAAAGGACTTCTCACTACTGCTTAAATATGCATGGTCACACCTGTGTGAAACACTCACTAAACACTGAGTCTGTTTATCCTGTAATTGTTCTAAAATCTGGGAGTCTGTCAGAATAAGTGACACACAAAGAGGATTTCAAACAGTATCCCATCCATAGGGAGTAAAGTAGAGACTGGTAAACCTAATACTGTAAATAGCAAAGTTTTATCTTTTGCAGTAACCATAATAACTGTTTGGAGGGTTTATTTGGAGAGCCCAAATTTCAAAGAGCAAAACTGCTAAATGCAAAAAAAGATATTATGAAAACAAAGATGTATGGATTGTAGGCAGAGGTTGCTGACAGGGACCTGTCTGAACAGGAGGTGAGGCACCTGTCAGACCACGCCGTCACATTTCTGTCCTTGGTACAGAGTTCTATTCAAGTTAACAGACCAGAAATTAACTTCCTGTCACAGTTTCTCGAACAATGGCAGCCAATCAAACAGTCCTTGCCTCCAGACACTGATATTTGATGCCTCAGTGTAGATTATTAAAAATAGCAGCAACGACTGGAGGTGGACTTGAACCCCTAAAGCAGTGTCATGAATATGTATTATGTATATATATGATTAACACACATTATAAAACGTCGTTGGTATGACGCCAGACTCCTCCACATTCTGCTTTTTTCCTGTCATCTTAAATTAGAGGCCACACGTTCGTTTCTGATGTAGCGACTACAGTTAGTCTACCCCAAGTAATGTTGTATCACGAGGTGGTAGAAACCGACCATCCAATGTTACTGTGGTGATGTTTGCTATCATCTGCGACATGCATACATGTGCAGAATTATAAACTGAGTGACTACCCAAAATCCTCCAGAGATGTTTGCAGTAACAGATGTCCCATTCATCGATTTCTCTTCGATCATTTCAGTATACATGTACGATCATGTAGGTCAAGCAAAGACAATGCTCAGTCTCTCTCTCGCACATAACAATACATCATTGTACACCAGGTCAGATAACGCTTCATGTTTGTCTAGCTATCTTTGACAGGCTCAAGCATTCTTGCATTCTTATTTTTGTGAATAGATGACTGAACGCTGCCACGCTGTTTTCTTGGGGGGGGGGAGGGTGCACATCGCAATGTATTCAGCAATATCTTTACTGCGGTACCTCAAAATGAACATTGATACAACTGAAACTTGTGAGCTAAATTCGTTCAAGAATAGAGCGCTGTTTATTTGCTTTCCACTAATGGTAGAGTAATTTACCCCCGGACAGTCAGATCACAGTGCAGCGAACATTTTGCGCAATATGACAACATAAGCCGGAGCTATCTCCTTGAGACTTACCTCTCTTGCTATTTGATTTAAGGCATCATCTTCTGCCGTCAATCTCTCCCTGTTAGGAATTCTTTTCCTTCCTGTACCCTGAGTTCCCATATTTGATTTTCTGCTTGTATTTATCTCCAGTCCAAATTGAGAGATCCCGAATTTTCAATCCTAATATTAAATACAAAAATATATTCAACAAAGCGAAAAGGGTAACTAAACTAACAGATTTAAAACGATTTCCGAAGTATAGACCCTGGGCGAAACGTCGGAGAAAAGCTTTGAATGAAAAATATATGCCTCTATTTAAGCTGGCTAAATCAGATATGAAGTAACCGTTAGCTTTTTGGTTTGGCGTTGGGTCATTTTGGTACATCCGTTGGATCTCTTCCTGGATTGTGACTCTAATCGAGTGTGGTATGGAAACTTAAAAAAATATATTACCGACGTCTGTCCCTGACAAACATAATTGTACCACACATGTTGCTGTCTTGATACTATCAAAATAGAGCACACGAATAAAGCGCTTCATTTAATGTTTCAAAATCAGTTGTCTTCAAATTAATCCGCCATTAAGAAATCTAAACATATTTTCATCTCCAAATACGAACAAAACGGTAGGATCAGCCTTAGCTAGTAGTGCCCAGTTTGTTGGCTATTGTAGTCTATTTTATCCGAGTGGTCCGAATGAAGAAAACATGGGACGAAACGATACCAAACTGCCTAGATTACATTAAGAGCAGAGCAATCCCGGATGAAGACCCGACCTAAATGAATACACGTTCCGGGGTACAGCTTTCTGCTTGCGACCGCACAACAGTGAGGTGGCTGTTGCGTTCTCACACGCCTCGCTATTTTTAATGATGAGCGGCAAGCGCTAAAAACAGACATCTTATCTAGAACTTCTTAAAGGTGCAGAGCTTTTTCAGCAAATTTCGGACAATGTGTTTAGGGAATTATATTACGTTACATTTATTCACGTCTGAAAAGCACACATATTCGCACATGGTGAATTAGCCTCGGCAATCCAAGTGTCTTTGGTGTGAATTTATGCCTGGCAACTGTTAGTTTTTTCTTTTCTATTTTCGGTGGCGGTATCAGGTATTAGAGCTTATACTGTTTGTTTTGAAATGTAATAAATGTCCATAGTTTTAATCAACTGTCAATAGACATGTTTAATGGCCGATAACCAAGAGATACGGGAAGTGAGCGTGAACTACCAAATAAGGGCATGGAGTACAAAATCGAGGTTTTCTTTCACCCTCCAATAATAATCAGCAATTGTCATGATGAAGAACTCAAGTCTGTATCCAAGTTTCCACGTCGCTCTTCATTTACAGATACAGTTTTGTTCTAGTATACAGAACATGGTTTCTACCTGAGTGTGCGCATCCATACACGTTATGCAAAACACATAAATATAGAATGTGTGCACCAACTGAAAACACGCGCGCGTTCATATGCTTACATAGAGCAGACTTGTCGACAAGAGGCATTGAGGTAATTTTATATTGTATCTTAATTTAGTCAGCGATAGAAGTTCTTATTTCTTGAGATGTTTGAGAATATTTAGTTGTCAATTGAAAGTTCACCCCACCCCATACCAAAATACGTTAAAATAAAACAATTAACTCGGTTACTTGACTGAACGTTACAACAGGGTAATGAACACAATGTTTATCACCCCCCTACTGCATGATAAGTCAGCCAATAACTGTCCTATAACGCCCTCTGCTGACTCAAAAGTTGAGTACACAAGATTACATTTATTATTTTAACTGTGAACCATTTATTTACGTTGGATCTAAATGCTATGGCCTTGTTTTTCAGCTCTCAATAACGAATGATTGCAAGACAGACAAGAGTAAACGAATATTTTGTGGAAAATACGTGAGGGTACAGCTTAAAAATCATGATGAAACGAACTGAAGACATAATGTCATATTATGAAATTCATATTATGCAAGGACAATGCACTGAATTCCAAAAACTCTTTCACCCTTTCCTTAAGTGTGCATAGTCTTGGAAAATCATCTGGGTACAGGCTGAGCGATACTGTCATGTTTCATATTTTTGAGCACTGTTTCCTCACTGAAGTCTTTGTACAAAGTTCCACTCTCTGTACATTGGTTCGTAGTTTGCCTTTCTGAACAGTGCAGTCTCCATTTGGACAGGCAACCCGGTTGAACCACCACATTACTATGGGAGCAGGTGGTAGCATAGCAGACAGTTTTCTTTTTTTGCTAATGGCTTGTCTGTAGTTCTCTGACAGGAATCGAGGAGCAAAGCAAGGGAGTCATAACTTCCTGAGAAGTGTCCAAGGCAAGAGTGAAGCATCTTAGATCAACCTAATCATTTACATCACAGCTGTATTCAGAACAAATGACACATACATTTCTCTCTCTGCATTGTCCTGAGTGGTCTAATTGTAGTGCACCACCTGACCCAGCAAAGACTGTTCTGAGCTATGTTCTTAAACTACACATTCGTAGTTCCAGGCTTTCTGTTGTGTGGGATTGAGTCAATTCACCCAAATGGCATTAGTGAAATAGTGATGGAAAATCCTTGTGGTCACTCAATCTAAAATCTTGTCCCATCTGGAGTTACAACTCAGGCATGCCAACTGGTGTCTTAAATCAGGCCAGGGCAGGTCCCAAGTCTGAAGTCATCTGAACAAGGAGACTCAAGTTTCGCTTCAATGACTTTGAATAAACGGCTCATCTTTCATACTATGGAAAGGGAGAGTAAATCCGCCGGTATCATGCCAATCACTTCTTCATTCACAGGTGAACCGTGATGGTGTCATAATGCACCCAACATGCCATCGAAAATCCAGAAGCTGAGAATAAGCAATCACTTTTTTATTGGAGGAATGATGTGTGTATTCCCACAGTTTAAACTAAGAATGATAACATTGCACCACAAAAAAAGACAAAAGTAAGAAAAGTTATATTCTGTTGAATTCATATAAATAACCCTGGAATGATTATATCATTTTTCCTGTGCCATGTCTTAAAAAATGGCTCTCTGGATAACAATCTGGCATAATTAGGCCATTTCAGAATAATAAGAATATGAAAAGCACCTTTTCTTTGATCAATTCAGAAATGTTAGTTTGTGAATCCATTCTATATGCACTGATTGTTATCTGTTGTGTTATCTGTTCTTCTTGGGAAATGCGAAACTCTGTTGCACATTAGCGTCACTCTGTGGCAAAAGCGATGCCCACCAAACACACATTCCAAAGATGTAACCACCTTAATTTAACAGCCTGCCCTTGAAATAAAAAAAATTAAATGTATTACAAATACACACATCTTCTTAAAAACTGTTTTAGCTTCATTTCTCTCTCGCCCTCACCATTTAAGGGGAAATAGGCTTTATGGCTGAAGGATGGACACTACTACATAGGGATCATAAAATGAAACTTGAAAGTGAAACTCTGGTTTTTGCTGTCGGAGCGACTCACCCCCAGTGTTCAATTCTTCTTTCAGTTCAGTCTGAAGCAGAACAGAGTTCATGTGTAGTCTCTCCTAAACAGTGGAGAATCGGCCCTTCTGGTAAGACCCACACTTTTCCTTCTCTGATATGCCTTTCTTACAGATTACAAGGTGATAAGAGAAACTTCAGGAGTGTTGCTTTTCCTTTTAGGGTCACCTTAGCTGTGAATGTCTTATTGCTCTGTTGTTATCCTTATCAATTGGAACTTCTCAGAAATCTGACCTCGTGTGATCTTTCAAAAAAAAAAGATCCAACCAACAAAGAGGCTACATGGTCACAGTTCAGTGTTGTATTTTGTAACATTTTTTTACTGAAGGGCATGGGAAAGAAGAGGTCTGTGCATAGATTACCTGAGGGTTGTTTTACTGGCAGTAGTCTGCACCTGCCATAGTGGACTTTGGCCGAATAAACAGTCCTTCCTGGAAAGCACCAAGCCAAGGAAATGACTTGTTTTGTTGTTTTGTCTGTTGTTCTGAGCTAGGAACTTTGCCTAACTGCCTGTGTAGGGGCTGAGGGGTTCTGGTCGTGTTGGGTTTCTGTTGCCCTCTGCTTACTGGAGGTGGATCGTCTAATGTGAAACGTCCCCTTTCTGGACAGGGATGCTGCTGTCTCTCTCCCCCTCTCTGTAGCGAAGCTCTTTGAACCATGTCTGAGGTGAGGGTGAGGGGCAGGGCGGAGACCGGCTTGAAATTCCATGGGGAGACCAGGGCCCTCCGAGTGAAGATGGTTCTTTTGGGGAGCTCTGGGGTGGGCAAGTCCAGCCTGGCCCTCCGTTTCAGCAAGGACGAGTTCAAGGCCAGCGCACCCACTGTTGGCTGTGAGTCCATGGCTCTCCCTTACTTACCCTTCTGACCGTGTGATGTATTTATAACTCTGTTGTTTCTAACTCCACCGAGCTTGATTGTGACATACTGTAATACTCATACCAAAGCAGCTCGGAAATGCAGCCATAGGTTACAAAAAGTCATTTTCGTTACAAAAGACTCATTATATGCATATGGCAATTTCAAGACAGACTTGTATAAATCAATATGTGTACATTTGGTCTTGTTAGGCCATATGAAGTATTGGCTTACTCTTATTACAGTAGCTATACAAGACATTAAGACACCAATTATGGGTATGTGTGCTTCAGAAGTACATTGGTGAAACATATGTATAGGGGGAGGGTTCAGGACATTTTTTGGCGCTGCGTTTTTGTTGTTAAACTATGAGAGCTGAAGCATGATAGCCCATAGCACTGCATGTGTCTGGGCTACCATGGCTACAAGGGTGATGTGCTCTCAGAGCTGTTGAAAAAATTTTTTTTTAGAAAGCGTCTTGATTGGTCTAATTGTGTCCTCAGGTGCCTACCTGACTCAGGTGGTGTGCTTGCATGACGCCACGCTCCGCTTCGAGATCTGGGACACGGCGGGCCAGGAGAAGTACCACAGTGTCACCCCACTGTACTACAGAGGGGCTCACGCTGCACTGGTTGTGTATGACATCACCAAACGGGTATGACAGGGGCCCTTGGACCAGATGCAGTGAGCGACTGCAAAAGAGGGTTCAGCTATCATATACTGTTGTAGTCTGCGGAAACTGAATAAGCTACAGAATTTTGCAGTGTAGAGAAAGGTCTTCAATTATTTGATTTCATTATTATTGGGTTGATGCAGTCTAATCCTCTACTTAATTTTCCCAATGCAAATTGACATAAGTATAAAGGTGTATTTGCATGTGGTTTTCAGCATGCCACATCATTTATCTTTCTTTGAAAAGTAAATAATCTGTTTTTTAAATGGAATTGATGGTAAAATTCTCATAGTACATCTAAAGTTGGATATGATTGCTATGCCCATTGTACCTGTAGCACTCAGAAAAATGGGTCTCAGTGCTAAACTGACAGCTCCCAAATGTACACTGTTAGATTTCATTTAAAATTGAGCATGTTACGGTACAAAAAGCCACAGGAAATGAAAAACTCCAATGGTTGAAGTGTTAGAGAGGAAAAAATTAAAAATTCCTGTTTTAGAAAAGCTTATTTCCTCAAATCTGGGGACAATAGTAGCAAAAAATCCCCTTACCCCTCTTCACACTTTCAATACTAACTGATCTGTGTTTCAGTGATGGCTAAAAAACAAAGTCAAGGGGAATACCAATGCTATATTTTAATTCAGTGTCTGCCATCTCAAACTGGTTGAGAACGAGAGCTACAGAAAACCCCATCCTGCCCTGAATACTCACTCACCGCCGGCTACCTGATCTGTCTGCGGTCCAGTAAAGAACTTACAAAGGAGCTGGGGGAATTTCTGATTCTAACTTTCAGTTCTTCATTATAGGCATTATTTATTTAGCCAACAAACCGGCAAGGCAGCTATCAAACAAACCTTTCCTGTATTTTACAGAAGGATGTTGCCTGGGGCCGCCACCCCCCCTCGTCTCTGAAGTCAGTCCACTAAATTTCATTGCCGTTTATTTTTGTCAACCTTTGGCTCTTAAAGGTTGCAGTTAAACTGTAAAAACGGAAAAAAACACCCACGTGTTGTATGTATTTTTTTGATGAATCACGTTTGGCCAGTACTGACTTGAACTGATGTTCATGTTGCATGCAATGAAGTGTAGTTTAATTGTGAGCTGTAATTATGAAGCGCTAACAGCTTCATAATTACAGCTCACAGTTGCACTACAGTAATAATTTAACGGAGACGGCGACATTGGAGTGAGAATGAGTAAGAGTGGAGATGGCGATCGCTGATGCGTGCATTCTGTCGTGTGTTCCAGGAGAGCTTTATCAGGGCCCAGCTGTGGCTGAAGGAGCTAGAGAAGCAGTACATTCCGGGGGAGACAGAGGTGGTGCTGGTGGGTAACAAGATGGACCTGCCTGACGACCGGGAGGTGTCATTACAGGTACTGCCACTTCCCCTCCGAACGTCATTGGTCACTGGTGCCACTACTCGTGTGGAAGCCACTGTCTTCTTACTTAAGTGTAACTCCGGTCCAGAAATATCAAAGTGATATTAAAAATGATTATTACTTCCAGTATTAGCTTTTGCTTATGAAAAGGGTGTACTTTCAATTCAGTTCAATTCAATTCAATCTGAATTTTATACAGCGCTTTTTACAACAAGTTGTCACAAAGCAGCTTTAGAATTGATCCCAGTATACTAACAGTCTAATTAGATAAGAAGATTAATTGGCAATATTGCATATTTTAATAGCCGTCTGCATGTAAGATCCAGCCATTGTGAATGACCATGAGAGATATACACCACATGCTGTGGTCAGCCCACACTGTGAATACTTACAGGCCTTAACCACAGAGTCTATGCTGCAGACTGTTGTGGGCGTTTGCCTGTAACCACAGAGTTATATATGTACTGAGCAGGGATCCTCTATGACTCCAAACCACAGAAAATTCAGGCAGCAGTTACATGATCCTTCATGTATTAGAACATATATTTACCGTATTCACTTTCATTTATGTAATTTTGGAGGAATTGTAGCATGTTGTTGTATGATATATGAAAAGAGAGAAGAGATCCATATTTTTTATATAATAGGGGTTCATATGTTTTGCTGTTTGATGAGTGGCTTATTGCTTTTTCATAAAAAATTGTGCATTCTTTTGAGGACGACTTGTAAATTTACCACTGAAGGAGTGAGCAGGAGGTCTTTAAGTGGTCGTCTTGTTTTAGGAGGGACGCAGTCTTGCTGAGAGAGGAGGCTTGCTGTTCATGGAGACGTCTGCAAAGTCAGGAGAACAGATGAACGAGCTGCTCTTGACCATCGGTAAGGGGTCCCATCGTTTTTAATTATCCTGCCCCAGATCCCTGACAAAATGACACACTGTAAAGTGTGCAGCTATGAGACATGTTTAGCCTTGCTCATAGTTTGGTATATGTGCCGTACAGTGTATTGTGTTACCATTGGCAACTTCTGAAAAAAATCCACAGGAGAGACAAATGCCAGAGAGCTATCGACAGCAGGCAACACACGGATGCTAGGTTGTAATGTTTTGGCGTTACGATTTTATTGTTGGTGGGAGGGAAAGAGAACAGCAGCCATTTTTATGTTTGTTCCAGACAGTAAGTAAAGTATCCCATATTTGTTTTGAATTCATTTACCCTTTTGTTTTGGACAATCTAGACATTTTAACTATAATACAACCTGGATCTGAATCAGATTACTTTTAATTTGTATTGTAGATGCAAATTTAATTGGAGGTAAGTGTCCACTGCTTTTCTAATTCTACTGGCCCGGATACTTTTATTTCTTTATCAAGTTGTCAAAACCTGTTTTTCATTTGTTTATCATAGTCTATCTGATGTCTGAGAAAGAGTAGAATACAGGAAACATATGGGGAGTAAACTCAATTTCCCTCTGAACAGGATCCAACCCAGAGCACAAAATCCGGATAATGCAACTTTTGGAGAGAAATCGAGTGTAATTTCTGCTCTGGGCACCTGGGGCATTGGGCCGTTTAGACTTGGAAAGAAATACGGTCTGTTTGTGTTTGACATATGTGACCGCGGACGATACTGAAGCTGTGTTAGAGGCAGTTTCGGCTTGGTTTGCCAACTGTCATTAAATCCTCAGCTCCTCCTTTGCATATACTCTCCACCTGAGGACATTAGTTATTCTAAACATCTTTTTATTCACCTGGGAAAACCAGTGAAATATAAAATAAAACATGTGATTGATTTTAAATGTGAAGTACAATGGAAAGTGAAATACAGAAAAATATGTGAAAAGGTTGCTTCCGTGTTTGTTTGTTTTTTCTGTGGGCCTTTTTAACCATTTAAGTGTAACAGCTAACTGTTTGGTATACAATACCATGAATGTTCATTTAATATTGTATAAATGGACGTGGTTATCTGTAGCTGTTACTTTAGTAATGACATGAATGAACTCTGATGCTACTGTCTTCAGCCACAACTTAATGTGAACCATGGTTTGAGGTAAGACTATCTGGATTTGGCTCACTTAGTCTAACACACTTAGTCTATTCTTATGAATTTCTTTCACGGCAACTATGCTGTTTACAACATTTCTGAAAAGGAATCTCTGCCTGGTGCAAAACATAACTGAATATTCTCAGTGCACTTTACTTTAATGCTGTTATTCACATTTAATTGCCTGCATCATGCCAAAACAGTCACTAAAAACGTACCTTAAATGGCCGCAGACAAAATGGTTAGGCACCACAAGAGAGCAGCAGAGGACAGAAAGTGTACATTATTGGAATTAGGCAGAACGTCTTGGGGCAGGGAAATGGTATTCCTTCTAAACTGATAGCGGAGACAATCTCAGAATGGAGGCATTATATTGAAACACTCCTAACTTATGGTAGCACTTTTGATAGGTCAGTTTTGTGACAGTATTTGAAGGAAAGCCGGGCTACCTTAAGGGTAGAACAGCTTGATCATGTATATCTAGATGAGATGTTGTCTTGTGTAAGACATTCTGTCACAGCATCAGACTGTGAAAGCTGGTTGTATATAACCATGAAATGGCTTTTCCTCGCTCAACACTCTTAACTTATCAGGCACTATACATTATTTTGTGAATATTAGACTCCTCAGCTCACATGAAATTGTGAGGTGTGGTGCTGGCTGTCACCACAAGTCACATTATCCGGTCCTTAAGCTTCACACACGCTGTGCAGCCATATTTATTCAGATCTGAAGAGAAAGCTGAAAGCAGGGAACAGGAAACAGGAAATTGGGCCCCTCTGAAATCTGCTGGCTCTGAAGAGGGCTGTCTCTCACATTTCATTGTAGCTAGTAATGTAGCGGCAAAACAAAAGACGTGTTGGCAATATCTTGGAATATTTCCTTGTGCTGGTGCTATTTTCTTATACCATTAATTTACTCTCCTCCAACAGGCACTTGGACAATTAAATGTAGGCCACTGTGTACTCATGCCTTTTCATGGACAACAGTATAATAATAATAATAATAATAATGCATGCTTCTTATTATTATTATTAACACCAACAATAAAAATGTAAATATTAATATGAAAAATATTTACTGGGATTTACAACATGTTGTTCAGACTGCTGGCTGAACTTGTTCTTGATTATTTAATGGCCTAATACCAATAGCTTAGCATTTCATTTATATTCAGTGTGCAGCCAGGCACACCAAATGTGCCTTAAACAGGGGTTTTGGCTGATGCCTCCTCCTTCCACCACAGCCCACAGGGTGAAACAGAAAACCAGGAAGGACGAGAAGCTGGCTGAGTGGCGGGAGACGGAATGCGTGAACCTGAACCAGGGGGATACGCCCCACCCACTCAGCTTCTGCTGCTCCGCTGGGCTCTGACCAGAGAGGGAGAAGGAGGGGAGAGGAGAGGAAAGGAGAGGGGAGGGGAGGGGCGGGGAGGAGAAAGGAGAGGTGCTTCTGGAGAGGCAAGCCCAGCTCGGACTGACACAAACCGGCTGCCTACCTTCCGCTGACTGGAACAGCCTCCATGCGGGGTTGAAGCATCAGGTTCAAGGACCGACATTTTTTCTATGATCTGGATGAACTAGATGCCTGGTTTATGTTCTGGAAACGAACTTTTAACATTTATGTATGGGTCATTCCTCATGATTCAGAATGAACAGTCAGGTACTACCTTGTAGAAAAAAGCCCCCTTCCATTTTAAATAGCTGATGTCAGCAAATAATCCATTCCTTCTCCAAATATGAACCTCCAAACAGCACAAATAATCATTTTTGTTTTGTCTCATCAGTGTTTATGCATTTGGCAGTCTTGTTGCTGAAGGGGAAATCTTTGCTATATGTGAGCTCTGGTATGAATATGAAGATGAAGAGCAGCTATGCCATGTGATTTGTTCCTCATGGACATACCACATCCTATATGCCAAAAAGAGACCAGCAAAACATGGCATTTTTCCATATTCCCGTTGACTGGGCATATGTTTGACAGCCTTTTTCAAGCAGGAAGGACCTCAGCCAGATGTTATGGCATTGTGTCTATCAGCAAAGGCGTAATCAGGGTTCAAACATGGCTATGAATTCCACTGACTAAAGAAAGGGCCAAACTTGAGGGCTCCCCCTATGGGTTCAGAAAGGCATAACAGAAAATGCTCATGTTAGTACCTCAAAGGTTTGCATTGTTTCAGACATGTTATAGTACCTGTGCATTCAAAATCCTGGAAAATCATAGATTTTTAGGTAGGGGCATTGGTTGAATTCTGATGGAATGACCCATATATATTTTCATAAAACTGGATATTTTCAGAGGAAATTCAGCATTATATTATGTCCAATACAAAACAGCAGTTAAAGTAAATTTGCAATTAAATTTTTTCAATTGAAGATCCAGCTCCATAATATCACACTGCCACTTCACATTCTCAATGTAAATAATTCCAGGAGATGTCACCCAGCCATTACCATGTGACCCGCTACTGCTGCAGGCAAACAAAGGTACAGACAGGAATTGCTACCAAGTATGGTGTCTTGGCAGAAACAATTAATGGAACGGTACTAGAGGAAGTCTGATATTGTTATCCAGGCACACAAACAAGATGTAGAGTATGTATCTGTGTGGGATCTATGGACACATGAATAGCATATGCCAGTAGTCCAGTTTAGGGCCTGTACAGGACCATAGATATGCATAATGCCATCATCTTATGCCAAGAGAGAAGTCTTTCCACACGCATCCTTTTGATAGTCATGTGTAGTTTATATGATGGAAATACAATTGAAAAGTATGAAATTACAGAATAAATAACTGTAAAGAGAAAGGACAAACCTTACAAAATTGGTACCTTTCATAAACATATGACACTTTGTAAACTGCTGTGCAAATGTTTGTAAGACTTTAGTGTGCATGTGTGAGTATGTAGGACAGAGCAGCTGGGGGTATGTATGTGTCTGGGGGGATTTTTATATTATAGACAGTAATTCAGTGCTATGACAGGGGAAGTTATGAAACATATTTACATTCCTTGAGGGCATAAGGTTTTTGAAAAGCAAAAAAATAAATACGACAAGCTGGCATACATATGCTTTCAGCGTTTCTGGAAAAGATTTTCAATACAGTTTGAACATTTTGTTTATGTAATACAGTTATAAAATGAAAGCAAATTGAATGAGAAAAATCTGGTGGTCAAGAAATGCTCGCCCCCTTAGCGATCCACTGGGGGCGACCTTACGAACCATCAAACGGTGGCGCCGCGATTTCCACGCTGATTAATGCGACTTCTGGGGAGCGCTAGCCCGGTCCATATGCGACTCCTCCAACACCATATTAACGGCTGGCTCAGAACAAAGGCAGCTGCCTGACGGATCGCTTGTTCACGGTGCAGAAGAGACGCTGTCAGCATGATACTTTTGCCGTGGGACCCAGGACTCCTTCACTTCTAGCTAACTGTTCCCATCCCGCCGGAATGACTCATTCGCCATCCCTCCGTATTTGTTTGTTTTCTTGCAATATGGTCCTGTAATAAAAAACATGTGCTCGTATGTCACTTGCGATGTGCATATACATATCCTCCTGGGGTATGTGTGTGTATGTGTGTGTGAGAAAATGATAACTCCTCTTAGTGGGGTTTTAAGAGCCCCCAGAAAGATCTGTGTTACTGTGAGGGGTCCAGGTCCATGTAACCCCCTCACCCCCCAACCCCGCAACCCAGCAAGATTTTAACAGGCCCTGAACTGCAACAACTCCCTTTGTACTTTCCCTCCCTCTGATCACTCGGGATATTTATTTCCCCTGCTGATATGCCAAAGGGGTGGATAGGTTTTAGTGATTAACAGTTTTATAAATGTTATTAACATTCATTGCTTTCAAAAAAGTATTTCAAAACCCTGGATAATGAATGTTTGGCCAGCTGATCACCCCCTGCTGTTTAATTAGATGGAACCCCCTCTCCTCCTTCAGCTGGTGTTTGGTTAGCGCCCTGGCACAAGATGGTTCCCAGGTGTGCGCTACACAGTAAACTGCATCACACTGTAAGGCACTCTGAGGCTCTTGGAAGGGATGAAAATCACTATATATTAGCTATTGATTACTGGATACTATTCAATGGTCACTGACAATATTAATTTATGAGTGACCTTATGGAAAACTGATATATGGGGAGATAAAAACAGCTGAGTTAAGTGATGCTTTTATTCGAATGATTCTGAGCTCTCATGCAAAACTGTTGCATGAGAGTTTCTGATGAATGCTTACGACGCAAGAAGATTAAGGGTCTGGATCAAGTTTTGAAAAGAATGTCATTAAAACAGAGGATACATTTTGGTTTTGTTTTATATGGAAAATTGATTTTATCTACGTTTCATTTTTTTTTCAAACCCACTGGTCCAAACCATACAGTGATCGTCTTAGTAATGGGTCTGGAATGGCTGAGAGCAGACCACCTTCAATTTAGAGTCAGTTTTTATATCATTTTCCTGATGTTTTGGTTTTAGAAAGGTCATTCTTAAGAGAAGACTATGTAAGGGAAAGTGTAGCCTTTTTGTGCCGTTTGTCTGGTGATGTGCACCAAATGTTATTATCATTATCAACGATATTCTTTGTGTTCAACAGATTTTTAGTTTTTGTTTCTGCCCCCCACCCCCATAGCGTATGCTGTCTTTCTTTTTATTCACATGTTATGCAGCCTTCAAAAAATCTATGCCATGTTTTATCTATGTGTATATATCTATATTTGATTTTCTTTTTTAACTTCGCCTTTTCTGATGTAACATTTGATAACTAAAAAATGAAATAATAATATTCAGGTGTTTCGTGAAATTACTTCACACCAGGGGATTATTTTGAATATGTATGTTTGGCACTGAGCAAACGTGCTCAGAGCCTGCTTCTGGAAAGCTTATTGGAAAAAGCAAAAATCTGAAGCAGCTGAAAAAGCTTCGGTATCTGTTTCAATGGAGGAAAGGACATGGAACAAAAGAAACATGTCTGAACTCAATCCTGACATGAAGAAAATGTGCAGAAAATTACCTGCCCTAGAACACTGTCAAAGACATTTTAGAGCAAAACCTTCACAGTCTGAAAAACAGAATATCTGTGAATCTCATGAACATTAACTCAAGCAACCATCTCAATTGGCTCTTCAAGACAAATTGCATGCTCCGTGCTGTGCAGTCGTGTATGATAATGTACCTCTGAAGTCTTGGGTTGCACTTCTGTGCGGCGCAATCATTTTGTCTTTCTGTTTTTACCTGATCTTAAACAAGGATAATAGAATAGGAGAAGACAGACGTGTTGTCAACTTACGCTTATAAAACAGAGAAAAGCTCCACCAGTTACTGACAATACCTCCAGACCTCGTTCTGGTCTTGTCCAATTGTATGTTACCAATGTACACTGTGACTGGTGGACCTTTTATCTGTTTTCCAAACATTAGGTGTTGATATAGCAATTTTTTATTCTTCCAGCTGTGGTGTTATTCCATTTTCAAAGCTGCAGCGGCCACTGTAAATTTGTGAGTGCTGTGAATAGGCATGTGCACTGTGGGAAACATCACAGAGATCACAGAGCCGGTCTCAGTGTTTTTACTGCAAACCGCCTTCCTGGTGCTGCTGCAGTAGAGACCCAAACGTCACACGTGTTGTGCAGCTGTCACGGGCCAATAGCTGTCACCCAGCTGAGAACGGGACATGCTGTTGGAGGAATCTTCGTGGCCCAAGCCAATCCAGGGCTAGTCATATGCTGCTGTTCTGACACGGTCAGGATTCGATTCTAGACCATGGGGGCGTGTTTGTGCACTAACACAAAGTGCAGCAGCTTCATGCTCCTCTATTTCTGTATTTTCATAAAGACCTCTTGAAGAAAATGCATATACACAGAACTGAGCTTTCCACAAAGGTTTGAATACACTTGAATGATCATTATTTAAAAGAAAATGGAACTACAGGCAGAGGGCATAATAGATTGTACCTGACAGTACATGGCATTTATACAGTTTTAGTGCATCACAATTATCCAAACATGACAATCAGAGATTTTATGTCACAGTGCTTGGAAAAGTATCTCAGCCAAAGCTATGCTAGAATATTCGAGGGAATCACAGTGTACACATGATGTTGCATGAGATTTAAACAATTATTGAGAACACAATCATTACCATTATACTTATATAAATGCTTTTGGTTTTTAATGAAGGTGTAAACATTGTTTATTGAGCATTTATTTTTAAATCTGTGGCACCAAGGTAGGTCTGCCCTGCAGTCATATGAAGCAGAACAGAACTGGTGCAGGGAGATGCAGGTGGAGGGCTGCGGCTTGTTTGATTCACACTGAGTCTTTGGTTGCCATATATACATGTGTTTAATCATGGAAAGAAAAAGAGATAATAAAAAAGCTGTGCGTTTGGGGGGCGGGGAGCACGATCTTCACTTATCGATGGGTGAGTCATCGTCAGCCGTGATGGGGATGCAGAGTCGGCGGATGCCGTACCCTGAGCCCTTGTTCATCCCGGACTCCCGCCGGCCGAAGCGCCCCACCGGTCTGATCCCCCTCCCTGTGTACCAGGAAGCGTCAATGTCTGGGTCTGCTGACGGGGGGGGGGGGGTGACGGACAAAAGTACCATTAATGCCTCAATCATTGCTCCCAAAAAAGTTGACATCTCCCTACAAAATTTTCAACGTTTTGACGTTTTATTGTCTTCTTCGGTATCTGATCATTTTTCTCGTTGTGAGAAATAAACATTTTTGAGAGCAATAATTGCAATGTGCCGACTCTCATTCTGCCACTGGTATTATTAGGTGTTCTGGATATGACTCATTTTTAGGTCTAGACCTAAGCTTGAAAAGTAGAAATGGTTCTAAATAGCACCAAAATGAGTTCATTGCTCATTATCATAGGGGAAACTTTAACAAACTATCTGGAAGAATAGAACCACTAAAGGATTTTTTGCAAAAAATTTTATAACTGCCACCTCTCTTTCCGTTGCCTCACTCTCATTGTTTCTTCACTGATGCCCATGTCTTTCATTATATTGCATCATCCATCTCTAGCATACTTATGTGTGCCATTTTACCCAATGCTTATGCTCATTACAGTTTTTCTGAATAGGACACATATTAACATTTAAATGAACAGCTTGTAAAATTTTGGGACACATTTTTTAAACAGTTGCCAACTATTACCACGCTAATACCACTACTAGTAGTTTTGACAATTAAAAAAATGTTGGATTTTAGTGACAAAGCAAAGAAAGACATTATTTTTGTTAGCAAAGCTATCACATTGATGTTCTGTTGGTCGGCTTCACTTAGGAAAAAGCTAATCAGCTACATATGGCCTTATCCTTGCCTATATTGTCACACTTGCTGCTTATGAAAATCACTCAGTTACAGGTTAAAGACAATTCACCTTCATGGTAAGCTTTTAGCATGCCTTGTTTCAAGCTTTGAATGCTCCTTGTTGAACTGACCCTCCTCCATCTTGTGAATGTGTAAAAGCAATGCGAGCGCTATGTGTGATGAAAAGGCTCATGAGAAATACTTTGGTTTCAAGGGTGCAATGTTGCTGGATGGCCTGAAGGGGCAGTGGAAGTGCCTAACTAACCCCATACTGAAAGTGCCCCATCACCCCTAACTGAAAGTGCCCCATTACACCTTACTGAAAGTGTCCCATCACCCCTAACTGAAAGTGCCCCATTAGCCCTTACTGAAAGTGCCCCATTACCCCTTACTGAAAGTGCCCCATTACCCCATACTGAAAGTGCCCGATTACCCCTTACTGAAAGTGCACCATTACCCCTTACCGAAAGTGCCCCACCAGCCCTTACTGAAAGTGCCCCATCACCCCTTACTGAAAGTGCCCCATTACCCCTTACTGAAAGTGCCCCATTACCCCTTACTGAAAGTGCCCCATCATCCCTTGGTCAATTGTTTGGTATGGGGGCGTGGAGTTCTGCAGTCTAACTGGATGTGTGTGTGGGTTAAATTTGGAGTGTCGGTGCATGCTGGTGTGAGAGAGGTTTGAGGACCTACTTCGTATTTCCATGGACCGCTGTGGGTACCTGCCGTGCGATTTCGGCAGCGCCAGCGACAACAGCAGCATGAGGGTGCAGAGGACGGCACAGACCCTCATGCCTGGCACGGGAAGGGGGTGAGCTTGGTTTGGGAGGAGGGGCTAGTCCTCGCAGTCAGAGAAACACAACACACCTGCAAAAGACACACATCACTGACAGCACATCTGAACAGGTAAGACGGGGGGCAGGGCACAGGGACACAATGACAATGATGGTAGAGCTGGACTTAGGTACAACTCACCTGGAGATTCTTATTGCACACCTAGAGGCAGACACCAACAATATGCCTTCAATGTCAGGCAACGATAGTGACAAGACCCTTAAACACAGAGAGCTAGAGCACACAGATATAACAAAATTATACATATACAAAGATTTGTTGCATTAGTCTTAGCATTAATATTATACTGCACAGTTTACAGTACACTTGAGACAAATCATGAATCACATCTAAATCTGGGGGAAAACATTGGAACCCAGAGCCATTTAACACTGAAAAAAAGAGTTTAAAGACTGTTATATTTGTTATAAATATGGAAATATGACAAATCTTAGGGTCTACACTTAAAGCTACATAACTGTTGCCTTATTTGTTTAACCTTTTTTGATGATACAAAAGTCCTAAAATCCTAATATAAATCATAATTTGTAAAACAGTGCCCAATGATTGTGCTATTTGTAACATCTATAGTCAATAAATGAACTTATCTGCAACAGCTCGCATTTCACTTTTAATGTGTAAATCGGCGAAGACAAAGCACTGTGTACAATATACCAAGAATCGTAATTATGAGAAAATCAGATGTTATGGCTGTTCTTGAAAATTATTTCTCTTATTACAAAATCGAGAAACAATGTTTACAAATGTTGGTGATTTTCCAAATGCTTCAAATCGAAAATAAATAAATACATTTGTTAAACAGATGAAAATAATAATAAAAATATTTATAAAACAAAATAAAATAAAATTGTCTGCCCTGTGTTTGTGCACAGTCAACTAAGTGTGGAAAGTTTATATAATATTTTTAAAATGTTATAAAGACCATAAAATCATAATTATTTAATTATACCTAAACAAACATCTATTGGTGTATCAGCTGACAGGGAAACGGTAGCTTCACAAACTGCCACACTAATGACACCCCACCATCATTATAACCAGAGATGATGCTCTATACTGTCATAATACAAATGCTAATATTCACAACACAATACAGCCCTCAAACTCAGAAACATGTGACCCAAGCTAAAATAAAAGACCTTATTTTAGCTTCTGTTCTTCTTATGGCTACTGGTAGTATTTATAGTTTAAGTTAAACAAAAATGATTAATTGAAACTAACCCTTGGAAAATAAAAATTGTTGTAATTATTTGCAACTGCAATGCAGATTTTTAAAAAATCAACCAAATAGCAACATGAATTATTCCTTCCCTGGCATGTAATGGTTTCATGTTTCAAAAAAAAACATAACCTCTGGTCAGGTTAGGAATATAGCAGTAATTTTCTATTGACACAATTTTCGTAGTCCTTTTACTGTATGATGTTATCCATAAAAAAACCACACACTCAAGCCTAAAGTAGAAGACCTCCCAACTTCTAAACATGACCCTTCTGACCCACATATAAGTTATGATGGTCACCTATACCGCAGACAGGTGGTGGTCCATGGATCAGCTGCCTCCCTTAAAACACAGTCCTGTCTGCACTCCAGCTGTAGAGCTGCACTCTGCCCCTGCTGGGAGGAGAGAGAGAGACTTACGGTGCGCGGAGCCGACAGGTGGTAGAGGAGAAAGAGAGCCGATGCGCGTCTGTACCCTGGAGAGGCGTCCTTTACATCTGCGAGTGGTAGATGTGCTTCATCCCCTTCTTTATACAACCCCCCACCCAGTCACCCCCTCCCCAACTCCCATAAGGAGTAGCAATGATGTCATACCACACACACTCACACAGAATGACCATCCCGGTAACGGAAATTGCACACCTTTGGATGGCACTTGTGGAGTTCCAACCTGAAATTGATTATCGGACCGTGAGCGGGTCTCTTCACCTGCTTCTCTGGGATTGCTGTTCTCTCTGCTCCACCGAAGACATGTGGCTGAGGTGCGTTAGTGCGAAACCGCCATCGAAAGGGGTTGTCTGAATGCCTGAATACCCAGCACTGTTGTAGGTCCGCAATTAAAACGTTGTTACATGTGGTCAGGAAAATGTGAATGACAAAACAAGGTTATAAGCCTTAATCAGTACAAGTATTGGTGTAATGACTGAAATGTAGGATGAGTTGAACAAAAGAGGCAAGAAAAAAGGTCAGACAGCAGGAGGAATATGAAGGAGAGCTCTTGTTGCCAAGATGCAATTTATTTCCACAGTTGAGTGTCACTTCCCATTGTGTGTATGTTAGTGTGAGAGTGTGTGTGTGGGTGCACTTGAGTCCCTTGCCCAAACCAGCTTCACACACACAGTGACACTGTGGCCTCTGGGAGCATTACGTTATGCAAAAGGCTGTAACGACACAGTGGAAGTTGGGACTGACGTCTCTGGTTTCGCAGTGGGAGGAAAGAACATGAGATGCACGGCATGTTATTCCCATCCGCATTTTTATTGCAGGAAAAAACTATGCCATGCCCGTCCTATGTGACAAACAACAGGGGTCTGTTATGGATATCTGGGCAGGCCTAATTGAATGGCAGAGGTCTTTCTGTGGCACAAGGTCTAGATGTGAGACTTAAGACAGGCGGATGCTGAATTCACTCTTCAGCCCTCGTGAAGAAGCTGATTATCATGAATGAATGGTGCACTGGCCTCAATACCACGGATTGTCTAACCAGAACATCCTGTTCTCCATCTATCTCCATCCTGTTCATTTAGGAGGATTGTCATTTGTCTATGCATTGGTGCCAGTCAGGAAAAACTTTGATTTTTTTTTTAAAATAACAATTATTACTTCCGTTTCAGCATGCTCCAGGTAGAAACATCTCAGTGTGTTTTAACCCTTTTTTATTAGTAGTGACTGAAAGAGTTCTGGTATAGAGCAATAGTTTCCAGCGCTGTATCAGAGTTAATGAATATTTACGATTCTTATGCTCTTAGTGTGTCCCTTTGAATATATTTTTGTGGATGCCTTAGATTAGATTATTTACCTAATGACCTGTGTCACTTTGCCTCAAAGATAGAACCCATTTTTGAACGATGAAAATAAAAAGCAAAGCACACTGTGTTAAACTGTTTAATTCGCTCAACCATAAATATAAACATTGCTAAACAGACACAGACAGGTGCTTTTGCATGCCATTTCAGTGAAGCTAGCCTGAAATGAGAGGAAATTCAAAGGTAATTGAATGAGCTTCTCCATGGCATGGATGTACATTGGGGACTGTGTGACTCACATATGAACAAAATGCTAAAGAATGCAATTAACAACAATAACTTCATACAATTTATGACCAATCACACATGATACATAATTGGAAACACATTGAAATCAAAGCTTTGGGGGAAGCTGAAGAAATATAATGCTAAAAATGTATGGCAATGCCAAGATGAACAAAAGCTGGTCTATTCAATTGTCAAATAACACAGTCAAATTAAACATAATCAAAAATGCAACTGGCAGACAACCACTAGTTTATTCTGGTTTAGTTGTTACATCTTTAAAGGATCAGACAGCATGCACTTTCCTGCTTTGAGAAGCAAACTACTGCTCACAAGCTTCTGAGAGTAAAAGTAAAGAGCAAAATACAAGCCAGGTGAATGTATTGAGGCAACGAAAAGAAAAAACTTTAAAAGGCTCGGCTAAGTACAATCACAGGACACAATGGTCGTAAATGATGTTCATTACTAGACCGAAGGGAAAAAAGCACATATGAGATCATCTATGATGAGACAGTCCACAAGATAACTGCTTATTATCACAGACTGAATGGCAGTTATTGGGAAAAAAAAATTGGCAAACTAAAAATTATATTTTAATCTGAAGTCATGCAATTATGATCCGGAGATAAAGGTACTCATTTAATTTTTATTTGTGAAAGTATCAAACACATTTCTTAATGGAAAACACTGATTGAAGCAGAAGGTCTCACTTATTCTTGTGTAGTAAGAGCAAATAACAATGCGATTTGATTCAGACTGTAGCATAAACCATATACCTTAGTAAATGTCCTCATGATCTAATAAACATAAGTCATTTTTGTAATGAGTATGGTTGGAAAAACAAAAAACTTTACATAAAAATTCCTTCAGGATGCAAAGACCTAACTTCACCTTTTGCAAGCATTTTAAGGTATCAAAACACAATGAAAAAATTAGATTTATGGTTAGTGAAAGGAACCGCAGCAGAAGTGGAAGCAGACCAGGTACACTGGCACACAGGTATAGGGCTTTTGCAATGCTACCCAAACCCACTTCCTGGGGGGTCTTCGGTGCATGATGGTTTTTCTCCTTCCAACCAAAAATGCTCTTCCCCAAGTACAACTAATTCTAGCCTTTATAGCAACTCTACGGTCATGTTATGATATGAGTTACATTTTTGATATACCGCTTGATAAAGACTTGGAGCAATTCTAAAGTGGAAAAAGTTTATATGGGCAAGAGTTCGTGACTGATAAAAATTAAAAATCACACTGGAGTCATAAATAATAAAACATACAGAATTTTAAGGCAAAATCATTAGGATGCCTAAATCTATGTTTCTATTCACCTCAACTGATTGAAAAATTGGCAGGAATGAGAACTGGTCACACAGTTCATCTGTGCTACCCCCTTCATTGTTTCAGCCATAAAATAAATTATTTGAAGGTTTCAATAAATATTCTGAGTTGGCTTCAACCTGACTGATTATATGTGGATATGATTTAAACACTCACGTTCATATAAATAATGCAACTGTTGAAGGTATGATATTCATTGAGATGTGACAGAAGGGGATGTGTGTTTCTATAGGACTGTTACATCATGACATCTACATGGAGGAAATGAAGTAATAGTCATGCAGAGCCACAGGGAAACTTGTATTAGTAGTATAGGCCTTGATTGTCCCTGGGCCAAAACTGCACAGCTTCACTGAACTCTATAGTGCATGGATTAACCGATTTAGTGGAATCTGATAAAACAAAGACCTTCCAGGTCATTTAAAGATCAAGACAACTGTGCAACATTCATCATTATATAATAAAGTGAATAGAATACAATCACACATCAAACAACAGATAATGTCTCGTGCCCACAAATACTGGATGAGAAATAAAATAACAGTTATGTTCCGATATGACGCTTTAGGCCAGGCTATGATATTTTGCTTGCCGATGATCATTCAGGGCCTTCCAATAGAAGTCAGTCAAGAGCTACGATGGTTTTCCAGTTGATGGCTGATCAGCATGGAAGTGCATGGGAGGATCTTCCATGCCAGTTTCAGGGTTGCCATATGTGGGAGTGTCGATCACATGAAGCTGGGCCTCCTTACGGACCCGGAGCCATTACTGGCTTCTGGTGGGGGGAGAGACGTCATTAAAATACATTTTACAAGACACACCAGAAGCAGTTTCAGGATATTGAAAATATTTATGTCTTCATATACAGCAACAGCATCAGCCCCAAGAGAGCAAGAACAGATATAAAACCAAAGTGAGAGTCAGCTAACCCACCATTGCATTATGGGAGAAAAGACACAGTGGAAAACAAAAAGAAAAAACTATTCATTTATTAAGCTATAAATGAACTGGTTTACAGTTTAGCTTACCAAACTAATAAATATAGTGAATATTGAGTAAACCGAGTACATTAATTTTCCTCCCCCTGAAAGAACACCTCCTACCTGGTCACTCGCTCTTTATCATGGTGTCTGTGCTCTGGCCTTAATGCACTGGTATTAAATAAAAAAAACAGCTCATCTGACTGGCCGAAGTGCAACCAAACCCCATCACACTGACTCATATTATCTCCTTCAGTCAACCTCTTTTACACCTGCGCCACAGGTGAGATACCGTCCCTCACTATAACATTACTGGAATTCAGCTGGACGTACCTTAACCTGCCACCATTGTTAATTATCGCTGGTCTCATAACAGTGCACTCTGACAATGGAAGTAGAGGCTCTTAAGGTCGTCTGCTTTAGTTTTTTATTCAAACCAATTCTTCTTTTATGGTTAGCAGATGATGTTTGCAGGCTCTTCTTGTTATCCTCTTCATTGCATGCATTGGCAGCATTTGCGATGGTTGAATTGTGGTAGTTTTTATTGAAACTGATTTTCTGTGGCTGGTACAAGTTGTACTTGATGAATATGAAAAGAAAGGTTTTGTTGTATTCTAAATGATCACCACAAATCCGATTCATTTGCCTAATATAGTGTGTGTTAAAATTCCCACTGTGTGTGTGTGTGTGTGCCCAGCCATCACATCATACTCTGCATATATAATGATACTTATTTTTCAATCTCATAAAGTATCAACTCACTGCTTCATTGTCTAAATAGATTTAGAAAATGTAATACAATTTTCCCAGACTATAACATTAAGAGAAAATAAGGCCTTTGTTCGCAGAGAGCCGTCCCTCTATGCAAAACTCCATGTGACATAATTAATCAAATCAAGCCATTGACTACATGAAAGCGAATTGCACAAATGAAAACTATCTGTATGATTGATATCCTCTTAAATGCCTTCTGTTGATAACTATAATTTTTCCTGGACACAATAAGCTTTTAAAAGAGCCTTAAAGGGCCAGCTTTAGTGTTGATATTGCATCACAGTATAAATTAGACCCTAAATCAGGCGGCGAGGTCTTCCAGTGCTCTGCTTTAGCTGCTTCTTCTGAAAACACCATGTTCAGCAAAACCAGATGGCTCCATTCTCTTTCTTCCAAATCAACAGGAATAGAAAACACATTATGATGCGGCATGACAGATCACTGTAAACGCTCTCTCAAACCCAGTTGGTTTTCCAACAATTTGTCAAATGAAGATCAGCGCACAAAGATAGTCTTTCACGGCAGAACTTCAAAGTTTTGAAGTGGTAGGCTTTTGGTCGGACATGACGCATGATATGGCTGGCAGAAAGAGGTGGGACACATAGCTAAAAGACAATCAAAAAGCACAGGTCTGGATCTGTGTAGATGCCAAATGGAGCCCCACCACCAACACAAGCAGTAAGCCCTGTCACCAAGGAAGCAGACACCACCTGTCCAATCACCTCCCCCCACGGTGATGATGTCAGAGACCCTACCGCGCAGGTTGGTTTATACTTCATTTTGGCCACTGGGTTCCTCTGGGTCAAAGAACCTCGGTACAGGGAATTTCTTACAAACAGATCAGCTTGGCCTGAGGAGAGAATATTCAGCACATTCCCATGTGAGGACCCCCTTCATGGTGACGCTTCTGATGGTGGGTCTCCGTTCCCCAACACTCGCCCCCATACACCATCCATATATACCCTAAATAAGGTAGGAACTCCCCATACTGTTTACAAACCAACTTAGCTTACTGTATGCTTCACTTTTACAAGTTCCATGTGTTTCATAATACAAGTTTTCTTTCTGATGTTTACAGCTGTTTTCCCAGCAAGGCCACTTCCTATTGTAAAAGCTGATTTTTTTTCGACAGTGGTATATAAATAGAATTTTGCTTCCCGATTTGGAATCAACAAATGCAAACCACAGTTCCAACCCCACCTATACAGGGGGCACCGCGGCTGGAGAGCTTAACTAAAGGGAGATAGCTATTACTGTCACATGCCAAAAATCTGACATCAAACAGGGTTTGTTTTAACAGGAAATCTCCCAAGTATGCCCTTGTTATACACGGCAAGGGCAAGATGATGCTTGAAAATAAAACATTCAGCCAACATCAATATTCTCACTGGGGTAAGCTGACCCGTATCTGTAGGTTTGATAGATGACACAAAACATTGACCTACATGTTGCCTGGTAAGAAATTCTGTTGTCATTTTAGTAATATGGTTACACACATATGATTACCATATAGAGTAACTCAGTGAGGCTTTATGTGTATTTATATTTTAATTTTTCTTTTATAATGTGTGTGCTGCTGACTATCCTTTTGTGCACAGTGAAGTCCAAATATTCTCATGTGGTGTTTCTGGGGAATGAGCTTGTAGTGAAGGTTTCAGGTCTTACTCAAAGGGAACTCTGAATGAGAGGCCTTCCTTCTTTGGTGTGCTCCTGATATCTGAAATGGAGGAAAGATACTGGAGTGAGGAAACGATCCGTATTAACCACAGATAGTTCTGATGCTGACAGATGAGGTTTAGGGCAAGTGAATAGCCCCTTCCTCATGTTCCAGGGGATTCTACAAGAATGACCCAAATAGAATGGCTGGGATTCAATCAAACACACCTCTTTAAGGACATGTGCTATTCAATCAAAACTGACATTTGCTTCCAGACATTTGCAGATGTGCTATGACGATACAACAAATTAAACTGTCTGAAACTCAGTACGGTAGAGGAAGAAATGATAGCCAATGAAAGTTGGTGATCACTGAGCAACTGACACCAATGTTTGCATATGATTCATAGGTCCATAGTACAATCCCAGCTTTCTACTTGTGTGCCAAGCTGTTTGAACCTGTTTACAATTCTGCTATGTCCCACATCCTAGCTGTTTAAAGCACAGCATTTGGAAGACATTACAGTTTGGGAAAATATTCTTTTACTACTTCAAAAAGGCTTTCTAGCCAAGCATAAATCTCAGCAGCATTAAGTTATGACAGTTAGCAAATTATTTGATGAACACAGAACCAAATTAAATAAAACTGAGGTTGAGACTTCACACCATAGATAGCGTAGTGTGTGAGCTGGTTAATTTGGGGGGTTGTGTTAGGCTGAATGATACTTTATTTCTAATGTGCAAATGTGAGCTACTTGCTATGTATGTAGCGCTGCTTTACTGGCACCAGTGATTTATAGCTCTCCAAAGATGGAGGCTGTGTGGTGTGTGTGTGCAGATCCACTGAATTTAAGTGCTGCATCAGAAAAGGTACTAAAAGACTTCCCAGCAGTCCTGGACTCACCTTCTTCTTGGTCTTCTCCACTGACATCCCAGCAGCGCTCAGTGCGGCGATTCTATTCTCGATGTCCGACACCTATAAACACCAGAAAAAGAGGGTTGGCTTTGACGAGAAGAGGAATAATTTAACTCCCTAACAGGATGTTTGAGTCACTTATCACTGAGGTATTTTGCAGCCTGTCTGAGTCACCCTCCACCTTCAGTAAACTCTATTGATCACTTTCTGTAAGTCACTGGAGTTACAATTTACAAGGTATTTGACTGATTTTTCGTAAATTTCGAATTACTTTGTTCCTGTAACTGTATTTGTATGCAGTGCAGTTGGACTGTAAGCCCTGTGCTTATGCACTAGGCAGATGACTGAGGAGGGACCGACCCAGAGCCCCACACCTTTACCTCGCTCTCTGTATTGTGGACCTTGGCGGCAGCCATCGCCACCTTGTCCTCCAGCTCGGACAGCTCGGAGTCAGTGGGGTTACTGTAGCGGCTCTTTGCGGCCTCACCCAGAACTTTGTGCTTCTTCTCCAGAGGAGAGGGCTTCCCCGCTGGGATGTAGGCCTTCAACACAGAGGGGGACAGGCCAACTCAATCTACTGCATCTAGTTCAAAGGTAAATCTGCAAATCCTGCATCTTTCAGGTCCAGGATATGAGCCCAAAACCCTCTGGTTAGTCCAGTTCCCCAAGTGTTATGGAAAGGAGAGGGGATAGGATTTATCTGGCTGGCTGGACAGCTGAAGAGATATGCCATGTAAATTTCAAACGGGCAAATCCCCTAAATCTATAAAAAATCATTCTGACATATTTTTAAATAATATTTCATATGACACAATATTTTATTAAGTATGCTTTACAAATTTCCAGTGGAGAAAGTACTGTCCATGATTTTCAAATGACGTGAAAGCGTGTTTTTCAATGGCGTGACCAGTCAGCTTTGTGCATTGCCCTTCTGTACTTACAATGAATAGGGAGAAGTTCTCAAAGAAGCAAAATGACACTTTTAAAGCCATGTTAAGAAAATAAACCCATTAGGATGACAGCCAACCACTGTTCTACTTTTCCCAAATAGGACGAAAACTCATTTGCAGAGTGTGATGCCAAAAGGGGAAGAAGCGAGGGAGTCATTCAGCAAACCTTTCGTAGAGTGACTGGCATCCTCTAAATGTCCGTGGTCACCGAAGCACCTCGTCAGAGGAGGTGGTGGCAATGTGACTCAGTCTTTACAGACCGTTCTGTTTTCTCTAGCTGCATATGTTCACTCTTAACAAAGCACTTTGTTCCAGGTTCTCTTCAGAGAGTGCTTCAGACATCAATCACCACCTAGACCATCAGCTATAGCTAAAAACCAAGTTGTTCTTTATGCAGGACACTGAGTCAGACAGCCATTTTTTTATTTCAGGACCCACAAATAAATATCACACTTGAGTACTGTGGCTTTCCTGAACTTCCTATGTATCTAGTTTGAATTAGAGGAATTATTATAATGATGGATACCTGGTTAAGCAAGCCCACTTGAAGCACTTTTCACTCTCTACAATGGATATACAACTACTAATGAGGCCAGTACTGACTCACTTCAAGTGCTGAAGGAAATGTCAGTGTTATAAATACCATTCAATTGTTCTTATATGGTTCACCCAGAAACATTCATTTCAAACGATCATACTATGTAGTGGGTGAAATGAATCACATTTAGGTATAATTATTTAATGACATTTAGCTAGTTTCTAAATGTTATTAGTATTACAGAAAGAATATTAAGACACCAATTCCCACTCAAGAAATGCAATCTAAATCACTTGTTATGGGATGCCGCATTCATACTAAAATTAATTCCTGGTTAAAGATTAAAACTTGATGGTCAAAACCCAAAAGCAATCTAAGGAGGTCTCACTGTGCCCCTATGAGGGGGTACTGATGTGGTGTAACACCCACCTTACGGGACTCGGAGGGAAGGTCATCGCTGGAGGAGCTCAGAGTTGCCAGCTGGGGTCCAGCGGGGGCTGGGTGTCCTCGGCTGGGTTTCTCCCTTGGTCCCGATGGAGCCTTCTTGCCCTCCTCCTCCTCAGAGGAGAGGCCCTTGTCGCTAATGTTGCCCGTCAGCTCGTCCAGTTTCCTTCTCAGCTTCTTCTCTTCCAGCTCCACCTCCGACAGAGCGGCAGGCTGCAGGAGAGTGCAAGGTCAGGGCGGGGTCAAAGGTCGGAGGAGGGTCAAGGACAGGGTTAAGGCAGCGTTTAGGTGAGAATGCTCTTAGGAGCAATGGTTAAGGACCGCTGTGGGCTTGTAACCAGAGGGCTGGAGGTCTGGTTCCCATGCGGAGTCAGTGCTGTTTTGCCCTTGAGTTAAAAGCCAGCTGTATAAATAGAAAAAGAAACTTACATTTAAGATGTAATATCAGTCAACCTGCATGAGGATGCCTGCCCAGCAAATGCATAACTTCAAATAATTTAAAACTTTAAACAATGACATGGGAAATGCTAACCGTAAAAATCCAAGTGTATGTATTTAACACCAATGATGAGTGTGTTGACTGTGTGTCTGTGAGTGTGCAGGTGGTCCACCCACGAGAGCCAGCGGATATAAATACTTTCTAAATCAAGGCATATTATCTCTGAAAGAACTGTAAAGCCACAACTGTAGGGAGAAAAGCAATTGAGACATTTCTATATCCTTATTTCTGTACTATTTACTGTTTTAAAGCAATTAACCTCACTATCTCCCAAATGTATCTTTAGTCTATTTCATTCTCACTTTGTCCTTCAACCATAAGTTTTCAATATGTATGAATTATAATCTATTAGCACTAATTTTCTGGAAAACACATGAAAACATCAATGTTGGCTGGTAGGGAAAAATATCTGTGCACTCTGGATAACACGAAAGAGATTTATTTTAGGACATACAGCTGAATCGCACTCATGGATTTGAAAAAAAACTGTCCAGTCATTCCAGAGGACTGTTTGTCTTGGTACAGCAATGTTACATCGGTGTAAGTGGTTGATTTTCCTGTATGAAAAACACTTTAGTTAAACTAATGCAACAAGACCTTAAAATATGAGGATCAAATTCATGTCTAATAAGGAAGTGACAAAGCCAATTGCAAATGTAAACAAACATGTAACAGAATATGCTATGACAGTACAGAAAAATATCTTGGAAGAGGAATTTTTGAGAACACAATCTTTTCTTTATGTAACAAGAATGAGAGGCCGAATTGAACTGAATTGAACACTTTCATAATAACTTTTAATCCAATGCAGACGAATGGATATGCTATTATGTACCCTCTCTCTCAGTGTATTAGCTGGCCATCTGCTGTTTGATTGACTAGCCAACCAGCCAATCAGGCGCCATCATGGGCTGTGATGTCACAATGCAGCCACAGGTCAGGCATAGTCGATGTGCAGCTGAGAGGGACTTGCACACATGCTCTGCTCTGACCTCGCTTAGGGGCTTCACCATGTGCCATGCTTCATCTTAAGGACTCAGAGGAGGGCATTTGTTCAAACCCTGCAGGTAGTCTCTTAGTGTCCTACAGACCCCCTTGAGAGCGACATGCCTTTCTTGCGTGCAGCATGTTTGTTTATCCTGATTGTTTCTTTTTATTTCTTTTCTTCAATAACTTCCTAGGGGCAGTAAGTCATAGTCTATTGCTGATAACTGTCATTTAGCTGAGCCTACATTTTCCTCTGTAGCATTTCCAAACTTCATGAGGCTATTGTTGAATCCTTCATATACCTGATGCATACTGCCACAAAACTGACTCTGATATAACAAGTCCAGTTCATTTGTGACTATTTAAATATTAAAATAAATTTAGGCCAAGTTGTTCATTGACAATATGTATGCTAATAGTTATCCTTAGGGCTTCAGTCTAGTTGTTCATGGGTACATGTCAGGTCATGAATATGTCGAATGAAAATTAATTTATTCACATCAATTCCTGGTAGATGTCAAGGATCAAACTGTGGTCAGGTTTTTTGGGCTCCAGAAGACCTTTATCAGACAAACCCTCAAAGACAATTTAACCTCAAAGATGACAGGCGCATACCATTTTATTACAAATTTAGCCAAATCACACGGTGTACTGGTTTATAGTGATCATGTGCTTCTAGTCCCATGATAGTTCTCCCTCACAAGTCTGATACACAATACCACACCACTGCAGAAGAACCAAAAACATCCCAAACCAGAGGAAAAAATAACTAGATAGGTATTGATTCTTGGTAAAACTTCATTTTAAGGTCTGTTTACATAGGGTTAGATAGCTTAAATATATAAATATATAGCTAGTTCAAAATAAAAGATAAATAAAAATAAAGGAAGAGGCTACAATAGCCTCCTTCTTCAAAGAAAACTCACAATCTTGTGCTTATAGTAACTAACACTTAATTATGTATTTTAATGATGTACAGTCTTGTTATTAATATATTATTACACATATATTTGGCATATTTCCTTATGTTCCAAAAAATGTTTTTATTAATATTTTGTATTGAATACCTGCTCACAGTCTGTTTGTTCACCATGTAGGTAATCTGTCTGTGGCCTTTTAGGTACATAACCCGGCCTGTGAAATGAAGTGTGACCTCGTTATCACATGTTCTGTGTGCCTTGCTTTTACCTGCTCAGGTGGTACAGTCATTTTCTGTTCCAAGCGGTTAAGAAGGCTCTCAATGGCAGACATGCGCTTGTTGAGGTCATTGATCTTCAGCAAAGCCAGAGAGAAGGGAGGGAAAAAGGGAGTGAAAAAAGAAAAAGAACAATAAGACCCACAACCAAGAAGGAAAGAACATTTGAGAAGAAATCTTAAATTCTCTATTAATATTGTTTCTTACAAATGATATTGTATGATAGTTCTCAAAGTACCCAAAAAAGTATCCAAAAAAGGCCATTTTAATATGTCAGTTTCAGTTGCAGATTATACAATGCAGTTGCATTATTCTGTCTTTAAAATGTATTTGTAACAATGGTTCAATGCCATAGTTTATTGTCCATGAATAATTTCTACATTCATCACTATGAGCGAAAAACTGTAATGCTTTGGGTATATCACTGGTGCTATGAACAAGTGAGACTGCTGAACTAGGGTGTTTTTATGAATGCTTATTTGATGTTGGGTGAATCGCTGGGGAGCCGTTGTGACAGTACAGTATCATGTCCATCATTGTCTCCCTTTCTCACTTCACTCAGGAATGTTAGCACTTCCTGGATGAGTTCCTGTCATCCAATGGACTTTCCAGGTTGTGGACATGGGTGGATGGAGGCACAGAGTTTGAGGACGCTTTAAGTAATATCACATCTGTGCACTTTAGTGGAGAGAGAAGGAGAGAGAGAGAGACAGAGAGGGAGAGAGACACACTCATGACTTCTAAAACCCTGTTTTCACGAAGCACACAGGTATAATCACGTCCGCAGTAGCCCAAACTAAGACCGAGCCACACTAAAAACCCAATGAGAGCAAGAGAGAGAGACAGAGATTACAGGGAGAGAGAGAGAGACAGAGATTACAGGGAGAGAGAGACACAGTGACAGGGAATGAGAGATAGAAAATGCACCCGCAACCATCATCAATCAATGACAACAATCAATATCAGCATCAGGAAAACAGATTTGCCCCTTTTGATCCACACCTCATCATGATGGACACCATATGGGTCCCAACAGGTTCCCATGGGAGGGCTTGAAGAGGTCCATCCCACAGTTTGACAAAGCAACGGTGTAACAGTACTGTTAAGAACCTTTGCATAAACGAATCTAAAAAGCATGATAACAGCTGGACTCTACTCTGAGGATTCAGCTGATTTATCTCTCAGTTTAACAACTTCAACCAACCAAGACAACAGAAAGAGTGGGGTTTTAGCAAAGTACTGGGTAAGATTAACATTACATTTAAATATTAACAGACCGTCGGTGTATAAATAGTGTCAAAATGAATCATATGTTTAAATACCATGTGAATGACACTGCAACAGCTTAGCCTCATCATCATCTGATGTCACTAGTTCCCTTTTAAGTTCAGGTTGCTAAGCAGCTGTGAGAGACACATGGAGCCCATTAACATGGTGGAGCCTGAAGAAGGGAAGGGGTCGAAATGAAGGGCCACAGCGGTAGAAATCGCAGAGGTAATAAACAGACGGACAAACAAGACTAACAGACGCACAGTGCACTGTACTGCCCTAGCCAGAGAGACAGACAAACTGGCAGAGTCGTCTACAGACATCCGGCTCGACCCCCCTATGACGGTGAGAGAAGCACAGTCATGGTTTTCCTATAATTCATCGAACAGCTGTGTCTTCCACAACGAACATCTGAATCCCAGAAGCCTTTGCTTCAGAGCTCAGGCAGATTGGGGTGAGGAATGGACCCCAGATTTGGAGTTCAGAGCTTCTTTTAGACATCACTATGCTCCTTCCATATCCGGAAACAAAAGCCAGATTTGTCGGGGCGTGCTTCTCACACACACACACAAACATATGTATGCAGACACGCATACACCCACAGCTTTTCATAGTAGCACAATTATTTATACATGAAGAAAGACTGTGTTATAAATACATACCATTCACAAGTCAGATAACAAAGTCATCCAAAAAACATTGCTAGTTGTGTGTTGCAGTGCCAAAATAAGGCAAACTGTTCGCAAGTGTATTTATTTTTGTTCATGCCATGCACACACAGTTCCTACTACTAAATCACATGATAATATCTGTTTCATGTTTTTCTTGTAATTTCCTTGCCAAATGTACAAAAAATCAAGCTTGATTATCAAAAAAACAAAACACAAATCCATTTGAAGTGCTTGAAACATGGGCCTGTGTTGGTCTCACATTCATAATGCAGCACTCTCTTAACTTCAAGATTTAATTTAAACACACCAGTTTGTCCCGAGTGCTCTAGAGGGTCCGAATTATGACGGTGAAAACTGTATTAACATGAGAAACAAATGTAAACACAAGAAAGAAGTGACAGTTCCAATTAAAATATTTTTGCATAATCTGTTCCAATTTTTTAAACAAAGCAGAGCTCAAAAGTAATTCTGTTATTACAGGCCCGAGCAGCCGTGATCTCTAAGCTGAGTGAGTCACCTCCTGGCCGTCACAGCCCAGAGCTCATTCATTCATTAGGCATCAAGATGTTTGTCATTGAGAGCTTGGCAGAGCCAGGCAGGCCCTCAAAATTGTGTTTCTTTCCACAAAAGATATACAATAAAAAACTAATATGAGGACTCATCTGCCTTTATTACCTGCTCTGCGTTCATAGTGCAGGGGCCTAACAGAACGATTTAATGAATGGTTCATGTTGTAATGGACAAACCCAAACCCACAGTTATGAAGCACCAAACCTAACAAAATTATATAATTTAAATAAAAATAATTCATGCATAAATTAATGAATCAAAAAACTGAAATTTAGACAAAACAATTATATTACTAAATATATTTAAACAATTGTCTTATCATTTGTCCATACATCCTCCCATTAGAAATTAACCCTTACCCAGACAACACAACTACAATGTTAACTGGCACATACATTGAATAAGACAGAATATCCCGAGATGTTAATAATTTTGCTCTTCTTAGGAAAACAGATATGTGGGAATATGACATTAAAATGATGGGTTAATAGGAAATGATCTCTTACTCCACCGATGGGGACACTGTGCTGTATGAGACGTTAAGAGGGGGTAAACTGAGGTCCTGACTGATGGTGGATATTGAAATTCAAAGAGCCACACAAACCTGGGGCGGGGCCTGGTGAACGTTCTCCTGGGAGGAGGCCCGGCTACGTCGGCGGGGGGGCAGCTGGTACATGGGGAAGCGCTGGCCCTCCTCTTCCTCCGAGGAGTCCATGTCATGGTAGTGGTGGCGGTACGGGCCGTTGGGGGCGGCGATCTTGGACAGGGATCGTGTGCGTACCATCCTGTGCTCACCATATTGCCCTTCATCTGGGGGGAGGGACACGTGAGGATGAGGGTGGCGGGAACGACACGATCTGACTCATCTTTCCCTCTGAAGGTTCTGGCAGTGCATTGTGGGTGGTAGTGCAGTGGTTATGCGGTTTGGCTTGTACACAGGAGTTTGCGAGTTCAGTGCCCACGTGGGGCTCTGCTGTGGTAACCATACAGAAACTAGAGAGGGTAAAAATTCAGGCCCCTTAGGAATGGCCTTAAAACATAAATATTTACAAACTGTAACACAGTATCACAAACTCCTGATACCAACCAGAACCTCCTACAGTAATTAACTGGAAGTAGGAGCTGACTGTGTAGTTACCTCAGAAAATTCAACATTTCTGCCCACTTTATCACATACTCCCCCTCCCTTGACAAAAGATAAGGGGGCAATGTGTTATTAGTACAAGCATTTAAAAAGATATTTAAACTGAAAAGCATTGTTCAGGGAGTCACGAATGTGGTTCCCAGTCGCCTGTATTACAATTTTAATGTTCGTCTTTACCCCCGTGTCAATATGTGTTATGTGTTGTATTTAAGGTTTGTCTTTTGCTGGGCCTGATGATTGTTAATTTCTGCCAGCAGATTATGAAATGTCAATTTGAAACATGTGATCTTAACTGAAGTAATATCCAAGTTTTGTGCCTCTGCTTATCAGTGGAATTTTCTAACATGGTGTTCTGTCTTGCGATAAAAATGTTTTAAAAAAAACAAATGATTAAGAGAAAATGCTTAATCAAAAAGCAAGAGAACACTGATACATCAAAATTTAGAAAAAAGATGCCAGCTGTGACAATGCCATTTTCGGCTGTGAGATTAAATATATTTTCATGGGAACTTCATCCAGATGGGGTACAAAGTATAAAATAGTGTAAAATAAAACTGTGGAGTGTGCATGTGCGTGAAGGTGGGGGTGTCTGTATAATGGTTAAAAATAATATGTGAGAGTGTGTGTTTGAGAAAGAGATACTGTGTGTATCATGCATGACAGGTATGTTTATACTAGGGTATGTGTTTTTGGATGTGTGCGTTTATGTAACTAATTGCAAACGTGTGTGTGTGTGTGTGTCTGTGAGTGTATGTATGTGTGTGTGTGAGCGAGTATGTATGTTACACATATGATACTGTGTATGGTATGCATGTGTGCAATTATGTATTTTCATCTGTATACACAATGATGCGTGTCTGTGTGCTTTGTGATCCTATGTGTGTGTGTGTACTGCACATATGATAATGAGTATAGTATGCATATGTTTCATTATGTATTTTCAGTCCTTATGTGTGATTATGTGTGTCTTTGAGTTTTGTGTTCCTGTGAATGTGTGTGTGTGTGTGTGCATGCTCATTCTGCATGGGGGCACTCACCTGAGCGTGTGGATTTCTCCAAACTCTTCCGCCGGTGGATGTGCAGGTGCACCTGGGTGCTGTACTCCGAGTCTTGGCCCCCCTGCTCTTCCAGAATCTGCTGGAACACGGACGCCATGTCGGCCTCCGCGATCATCGACTCACGCCGTGTCACGCCCTCCAGGCTTCCTGAGTGCTGCGGGAACCACAGGAGCCCACTATGGACTACAACATCCATCATGCACAGACTGAGCCTTCCCATAATGCACCACTCCCTGGCCATGGCTGCACAGCACACTCTAGCAAGTGCATTCTCCTGCTGTAGTCGCCATGCGCCCTTAGAGGCTGGAGCTAGTGGAAGTGTGAGTTCAAGGCATGCATTACTGCTGTGTGAACGCTGTATTTAAGGTCATACAGTGAAAAAGGAGTGAAAACCTGCCTTCTTTGGATGCTTTCAATAAAAGCTGGCCATTATATTTATGTTACTAATTCACTGACTTAGGCTTACTGTACTGAATGTGCGTGCATACAAACGTACACGTGTCTGTGAATACGTATGCACACTTACATAAGCAGTTACATATTTTCATGATTACGTTCATTTGTATATATGTATCAGTTCTTGATCATCATCAAAAGGCTGGTTAAAGCAGTGATTGTTTCAGTGCTGCGTTGCTGGTGGTGGTGGGGGGTGGAGTGGGAGTAGGGGGTGGAGGTGACGTGGCTGAAAGCAATGGAGGTGGGGTGTGAGGGTGGACTTAGAATAAACACAGATGAAGGAGGTTCGGGGAGAAGAAAGAGCAGATATGCGTTAGATGGTGTCAAGGAGGTGAAACCTGATAGAATCTTCAAGAGCTGTACAAAAGAGTCTCCTGCTCTTTATGGGACAGAGGAAAGGGGGTGGGCCCTACCCCTACATCTGTTGCCATGGTAATACTCATAATAGCAATGGACATTTTTTTCAAAGCCAAATGACTGCATGGGAAGACTTCAAACGCATACTTTTTTCCCCATCTGAGTGCCTGTTAATGTTTTTGGTTTGGGAGATGTGTCACATTAGCGGGTACTACAATTAACGTCCAAAACACATAGCTTTTGCCAGTGTCACCTGAGAGAATGTGAAAAAAGACACTTGATGGGGAAGAGTGTTACATATTGACGTATAAAACATATGAAAGACATGACATGGCAATTAACAAACACCGATTTGGTAGATCTGGAAAAGTATAAAGAACTATAAAGTATGCTCCGATATGCTGATGTTCAGAATGGAAAGATATTAGGCTGATCTCATCAGGGTTTGCCTCCTTCTTTGCGTTAGTGATAAACAGAACAAAATTGTGTACATGGCTCATCTCAAAACTAGTCAAGGAAATCTGATGAACAAAAATGACTGTTCTTCATTTTTTAATGAAAAACTTCCTGAGAAATTAATATTCAGTCTCTTTAGTGACACCCCATTCATTTAATGCTTTGAAGCACCCTTGGGTAAAACAGGTTGGCCTCAAGCATCTGCAATACGCTATCACATTGCAGTTTGATTAGTTTTGCCTTAAAGATTGCAAACACTTGATTTCCTCGCAAACACATATTTCTGGAAAAATAATAATCTTTTTTTTCTCTTAGGAAACAATCAAGGACGAGGATGCACAAATAGGTTAGTATAATATCTCCTCACCCCACACCATAGCTGTATTTCCCAGAGGTCCTGGATTGAGATGAGCTGACACTCTTTGGTTCCTCTGTTTGATAGGATAGCGAGTGGAGAGGTAGGGGGGAGGGAAGTGTGGGGCAGGGGGGGGTGGGCTTGGGGGCAGAGGGGGTGGGGGGAGCTAAGGCCATCTCTGGCCGGTACCTGGAAGGACTGACGGCGGGAATGAGTGGAGTACTCATTGTCCAGATCAAAATCGAGGGGGTGAACGGAAAGCAGACGCTTGGTCTTTCGCATCTTAAAGGGCATTGAGACAGAGACACAGTCACCAGGGGTTAAAGCGGATGGGGCTCCCGTGTGGCCCAATGACAGGCCTAAAAACACAGATACTCAAGAGCCACCCCAGGTTTATATACATACACACCTCAGCCACACACCATGACATGTTCTGCACATGCAAGAATATGGCATTTCAGGGTTAAGTTTTCACATCTGGATTACTCACTGCCCCTATGTATTCTTGTATATACACTGCATGTCATGGGTTGTATAATTGACAGTATATGTAACACCAGGTATATATACACAGTATTGATACTTTTGTCTATATATATATATAGATGTAGATATAAGTATATATGGACCAAATCAGTTACACATCACAAACTGTATAAACTCATTTCTGGTGTTGTGCTGATTCTGTGTAAGAACAGTTCACAGATAATATAGCCGACATCGACAAAGTTGAAACTATGGGTGTCTATGTATTTTTGTGGATAAATTTAATACATTCTGTCCAGCATGACAGACATTTTGATTTTGTATAATACGGTCACATTTCTGCTCAGTGACTATCCTGAACTACTGTAAAATCACTGTGATGTCCTGCAAGCAATGCATATTTTGATTTTAGGACTTTTTAAAATATGCTTGTTAATGCTCTGTTCATTCACCTGAACTAAGTTTACAGCCAATTTCTGATGCAAGGATCTTTGTTTTC
This sequence comes from Albula goreensis, assembly GCA_022829145.1. Lineage (NCBI taxonomy): Eukaryota > Metazoa > Chordata > Actinopteri > Albuliformes > Albulidae > Albula > Albula goreensis. The sequence goes on from CM040745.1 coordinate 31,894,902, forward strand.
AAACATACTGATGTGGCCCATATTGCAAATTATACACACACATACACACACATGAAAGTATCAAAACTGTACGGTATATAATGGCGTCATAATGTATTTAATTAACTATGTCTTAAAGACATCGAGTAATGTAAACAGTGTTTAATATATCCATGATCAGTTTTACAAAGAGAAATTTTTCCTTCTTCTATTCTGTGTACCGATGTGCATAAACCGGGCTTGGCTCATGAAGATAATGTTTGTTTCAGCCACTTGGAATGAGGAACTATAAGAGCAGGATCATGATCGTACAGGATCAGCACTGTGAAAAACACTCACAAGTCACATTTCATCTGACAGATTTTGGCAAAGAAATCGCAGACAGTCATTCTTCATTAGGCAGTCATTGAAAAAGGGTTATGTAATGTCGGGCCGAATCTCCCATGGGGAAGCCATGCCAGAATATATTGCACTGTCTGCATCTTTCCATGACAGGCTTGTAAGTCGGTTTGGATGAGAGTGTCTGCCAAATGAATTATTTATAATTAAAATAATATGAAGCAACACAGACACCCAGGCTTATACTTTTTTGTGTGACTTTCTAAGAGTGCCATAAAATCCACCACCAGGGGGCACTTGCTCATGTAATAGGTTGCTGGGGTGAGAAATAACAGCACGTTCTGTTTTCACTCACCTCCTACAGAGCCTGTATCACAGTTTCTGCCAGTACATGGCCAATCAGAATTTTCAATGGGATTTCAGTCCATACATACATACAATAGGAATATTGTAAATATATAACAGATTAAGGGTTTTGAAGACCTTTAACACAATACTGTTTCACTCAGCTGAATTGCAAAATTTGTGTTATTTTAATTGTAAAACTAAAAAATAAGATTGATGAATTTAAATTTAATCCTCATAATCACCATTATGTTACTCTTGATCTGTAAAATTTCACAGAGTTAACTTTTGTAATACAACATTTCATCTGCACCTAACTCAACTCTTGGTACATAACCATAACCTTCTCTGAATGCTCATATGATACTCTTACGTAGACGCGGCTTTTCCCTGATATTATGTAGTTCTTGCATGAAATGGAAAGCCAGAACTCAACGGGCCAGTCTTTCGAAGATGTTACTTTTCCCCAGATATAATGTAGGGAATCACTGCTTGAAATGGAAAGGCAAAACCAAAAAGCCAAATCCTGGCTCTGTTGACACATGCCTCTGTTGTGTGTGACAAAACGCTCTGGGACCCATCACGAACGTCATTCCGCATATTTACAACACTTCCTGACAGAAGTTGGGCTTACTGCTACGGCAGCTGCAGCTGGAGTTTAGCTCCGTACACCGAGGTGGTTATGAGGACAGTCATGACGCTAAAGGGTTAGCCTCACGCTGACGGATGAGACGTATGCTTGCCTGGATGTTCATTGTTGATGCTAAAAGGACAAGACCAAAGTGCAAAGTAAAAAAAATGGCTGCTATGAGCTGCCAGGAAGTACTGACAAACTGCTGATGGGATTTTAATGAAACCATCCATCTCTGCTTTTCCGTGTCCACTTTGTGGTTGTTCCGTTGAAACATAGCATGCCTTTGCTCATACCCTAAGCCTTTTCATTTGGGTAATTCAAACTCGTGTTAGCTTTATTGCTAAGGCTCTGATTAAACACCATACCAATAAATGGACTGAGCTCAACAAACTAAAATACCCTTCATAATACGGCAATGCATTTTAGCTTCAATGCCTAAAATAGGGACTTGTATTTTTAGTAGGCTTGTGTGCACATAGAAATGTGTACTCACCATTGATTGTTATAGAAGCATGTTGACAAAAGAGAGAAGTGGATGAAAAAAACCACACCATTAGAGTGCAGAAGGTTTTTTTTCCAAATTAGTCAGCATGGTTAATGGAAACCATGAGGAGTCGGCGCTGAATAGATCCACACCAAAGAACATCTTGTATTCATGGACACCCTTTTCAGTGCGCAGTGTAAAGACAATGTCGAGGGCCACATGGCTGATGTGTAGCCAAGGCTGAAAGGGGTTTCTGAAAAGGAGAGGTGTGTGTTTTCTTTTTTACCATTCTGTATCTCTGTCCATCTGATGGATCTATCTGGTCCTCTTCATGAACATCGTATACACCTGTGGAAGAAAAAAGGGCTGTGAATTGAAGGGTATTTATGCACCCTCGGCAGGATCCCTTTCACCACAAGCTCTGTTATGCTTATGCGCCTGTGTCACTGGCACTTTGTCACCTGCTTTTTTTCCACTCTATTTTCTTCCAAACTTCACAAACAAATGCTTGCATAATGTGGCTGTGATGAAAACCTTTGGCCTCCAAAAAAAACGAAAAACACATACACACTCACATACTCTGGAAGCCAGGCCTGGCGTAATGGCCATTTGGGGTGCTTTTGGGGTAAGCCGAAAAAGGACAGGCTAGCATTTCTCTGCCCGGTTTTTAATGGCTCGTCATGCATCATTTAGCTGCAGCCGTTCCTCTGTATGAGTGTTCTGTTCAGGCCGGCTCAGGCCTGACTCAGTTGTGCCACACGATTGCTTACCGTTTGTGAATATGTTTTTTCTTCATTGTTAACAAGGCAAGTACAGAAGATATAAGGAGGCATGTGCTTGAAACAGACCGCTGTTACAAACTTGCACACATACACACCACGCAAACACACGCTTAGACATTTGCAAATACGCATAATTGTGTGAACTCACAAGCAGATACACAATGCCAAATGCACTTGGAGGTTGTACTTCTGGAAATTACATAGAAGCTGCTGATGAACCGAAACTCCCCCTGACTTAAATTGACTTTATTTTAATGCCAGCTTCCATGAGCTATTTGGTTCCTGCCAGGGGAGCGCAGTGCCAATCCACAGGTCTAAGCATGGGGAGGGGCGGCGGTCGCTCTACCCCTTACTGGGCGGCCCCATTTTGTGATTTCTAACTCATAGCGATCTGCTGAAAATGTCTGAACAGCAAAACTAGCCCTTTTTTCATAGGACCTATTGAGCAATGCTTGCACACGAAAATCAAATTACACCGAAGCATCGCTCTGAACAAACCAAATGAGAAAAATATAGGGTGTGCAATTGCTTCCAGAGGAACTTTTGCCCCCATGAATGCAAATATGAGAATGTGGTCATTCAAAACTTGACCTCCCCAGTGGATCAATTCTCTCCCCACCTCAAACCCCCAACCACTCCCCCTCAACACACACCACCCTCCTCCCCACCTCTGTAATCTCTGGTCTGTACTCACCGCGTACATCGGGCATACTGTGTGTGTCATCCTCACGGGGGCCTGGGACAGTGAACAGAAAAAAGGCGTTAGAATGAGCTTGAGTGGTCACAGTCATTTAAGACTCCCTGTAATTAACACAGCAACATCATCGAAAGGAGGCTGCCTTTGATCTCTCCTCTCAGCTGCATGTCCCTGCAACATTTAGGGCTACTATTGATAATAATTCTGAATCATAATAAATCTTAATCATAACTATAACACACCTCTTACAGTGTCTTTTAGGGCTCTTCTTTACAAGTTACACTCATACATGATCTGGGGTGATGAAAGAGGAATTCTGGGATTGATACCGCACCACTGGGAACATCATTGGGACAGCTGGGAAGCCTCTGCTTTTTACGATTGCCGGGATGTAATCTTTAACGATCACACTGAGGCATGAACGTCTCTTTTGAGAAGTGGCACCTCCAATATCGCAGCATGCACGTTAATCCTCTGTGTCACTCTCTCCTGAGGGGCGAAGGTTACAGGGAAATATGGCAGCTTTAAGGAAGAATGGCCTTTGTGGAGTCTAAGCTTGTCATGAAGTGACTTAACAGTGACTGGGGAAAATATAATGTTGATTCCAGTGATGAGAAGGGTTAGGTCAAAGAGAAGTTTCATGTTTCTTTGCTGCAACCCTGTCCTGTTACAAAACGCAAACCCAAAACCCCCCTCCCTCTAGGAAAACAACAACACGCTTTGGGCTACCCGAGCCTCAAGGTTCATTTTTTAACTGCCAAAAAAACCCAGAAACTCTCCCTCTCTGTTTCTCTGTCCCTCTCTGTGTTTCCGATTTGACACACACACACACACACACACACAAAAAAGCACCATTGTTCTCCCTTCTGTTTCTGGTCAAGTGGACCCAGCGGGGGCAGAGCAAAGCAGAGACGTCCAGTTCCGGGCGTTTAGCTGAACATGTGACTGTGGGATCACAAGGGCTGCCGCAGTCCAACGCCGCAGCGTTCACAGCCTCCGGGGGGCTCCCTGTGATGTTCTCGTGCCAATCCAAGCACGCGGTGAAGCGAACGGCTTTTAAAAGCATGCCGATCGTACATAACTATCTGTCAAACGCATGGTGACAGGTAGGCATTCAGCACAGGGCGACCCCACAGGCCTGGCCTTGGACAACCATAGGGTACTTTGTTGATCAGGCCAAAAGAACAAAAAAAGGGGAAAGATTAAATTCTTCAGTTTGGCACCGCTGGGTTATTCGCAGATTTTGCAAAATCCCCCAGCTCCAGCTGCAGCCAAGCTGCTCCAAGGAACACTCCACTTTTAAAATGAAAACTGAAGCCACAAAGTACTGGTGGAACACCTTAACATGCGTGTAACGCGTATGTATTTCAGTGACTTTACATGCACTATATCAGATGTATGCTTTATGTACATCAAAACCTCATGCTGTGGCCCACTGACTGATATGAACCAATCAAAAGGTCCTGCCCACTGTGGCCAAGCCTTTCTATTGGTTCAGCTAACTTGCTTTTACATCAGTGGGCCCTGATGACAGGATGATGACTACTTTTAGGCATTCAGAAAATCTTACAATCAGTGACTCAGATCTTTTGATGATTGACAAACTGCACCTGTAGAAGAGGGGTTTCATAACAAGTATTGCAGTTACATTAAAATGCATAGGAGGTAATTTACCACATGAAGATGTGGCCTACATACACATAGCATTGCTGGGTTTGCAGACTTGGTACACACCTCTTAGGTCTGGCTGGGAGCCGTGTACCCCGTTTAATCTCTTGTACAGGGAACGCATCACCTTAGCACTTCCGAAGCGCTTGAAACGAGCCCGCACGTTTTCATGGTACCATTCCAAGTTTCCGATTTTCAGCACCCTGCCAAAACACACGCACATATACTTGTAGGTCTAAAGACATGGAGTGCAGAAAGCATGGAGCAAAAATTAATAGTAATGTAATTTGTACCAATTTCACCAGATGTGATTTTAAGCCTTTTGAGGGGTGACACACATAACAATGCAAGCCAAAGCATAACAATAAAAAAGAATGAATCAATTAAACAACAAATTAACAAATTAGTTATTGTCCATTAGCTAATGTTATAAATGAATGTTAATCATATCTGATTATTTAACACAAAAATTAACATACATAATGAAGTCAACAGAGAAACATTCACCCTTCCCCTTCTGCCCCAACTAAATCCTTGGTCACAGAACTGATACACAGGTCCTGAGTCTGTCTCTTCTGAGTCTGGAGAACCAGGGTTTACCCAGACACTAAAAAACAATGGCCCTCTGGCTAAGCCCCTTAACACCGGAGACAGAAAAGTCAGCCACAACTATTTCATAACCACTGGGTCTGAGGCAATAGACCAGTATCCTGACCCTGAACACTTAAGAGGGTTTGGGACTATTCCATGCAAGTCTACTCGATAACTGATGGTCACGATAATAGTCAGGCCACACATTGAGAGACAGGCAGTTATGCTTAAGGAAGGGAAAGTCTGCTCCTGCTCCAGACGGATACAATACCAGGGCTGTGTCATTGATTTGCAACTAAATAAAGGCCTTGTTTGTTAGTCTCATCTCAACAGGACATCATTCGAGGGTTGGAGGAAAACAGGAAATGCAGCTCTCACCAGACTCTCTCATGACAAAGCAACTTACTGCCGCATTACTGCAACGTTAGCGCTGCGTTTCGTGCTTTCTAGGACACTGGCCTACAATTTCAACCCCCTCCTCTGATTCAAGGTCCGCCTTTCAGCCCCCTCCCTCCCAGAGGAAAGCTGAGAGCGAGGCATTCTGGATGGGGTACGCGTTCAGAGTGCGTGTGTGGGAAAGGGACAGCTGGAGTCAGCTGGAGGGGGGGATGACGGAGAGCAGGGTTCTGTGACACAGATCTGTTCACAGGTCAGGGGAAGGTTTCTGACTCCAACTGGACGGAGAGGCAGACAAATTAATTAACAATGCTTTGACAACATCTTATTCGCTCATTCTCTTCCCCTTGGGAGTGAGCTCTTGATGTGCTCATGTCAAAGGTTTGTTAAACTCCCAAACTGGATTTACTGAAACATGGGGGCATTGATAAACTTCATTCTCCATTATACTTTTGGAGTACTCAGTGATACAGAAGAAATGCAGCCCAATTCCTCTATAACAGACCTTTTTAGCTGAATAGGGTGCAGAAAAACTCAAGGTCTTCATTTTGTTGTAATCAGGTCAACCTGGACCCCACCCTTCATGTTACTGTGGTCAGATGTCAACCGACTCACTCACAGGGCATGAGACCACACTGATAATATGGCTGACTGTCACACTTCAAAATTTACAGTTCTGTGTCAAACCTGACCTTTACAGTCCAATTACTCCTCAAAGTGGAGTTAAATATATCCTGATTTTATATATGTTGAGGAATTTTAATAGGGTCCTGAGGGACTTGTTGAAACAGTAGAAACCAGGACTGTTTGGCTCGCTGTAGTACCGTAAAAAGGGCATGGGACCAGGCTCCCTGTCCTGTCATGGTCAGGCGGTGTCGCGCGCTCACCTGGCCATGCGGCAGGGGTCACACACCCAACCGCGCTCCTTCTTGTTGTAGCGGCTGCAGGCCTTGCAGGTGAAGAGCTGGCAGTCCAGGCACTGGCGCTTGCTGTTGACCAGGAACTTGAAGGGCTGCAGGCAGCGAATGCAGTGGGACTCTGTCAGGTTGGTCTCGGCCCCCAGCAGCTCCCGCTTGGTGTCCTCCTTCGCTATCTTGGTCTTCAGCTCCCTGCCTCAGCCAGGCACAGATGAGAGAGGCATTGAACAGTATAGAATCACTGATACCAACTTAGAGCCCAACTTACACCGTGCTCAGCTTAGTGGGATTGAATTAGTAGAAGGATAAAGTTTCACTATCATTACTGTCAAGAATGAAGTACATCAATGCAGCTTTAATAATAACTTGTAATGCCATATATACTGCAAATATATACATGCACTGTCTAACACACACACTATATATACAGTATTGAAAGAGGAGGAACACCACAGAGATAATGATACAGCAATTTATGTTGAGATAATGTAAAATGGTAAGACACTGATGTAGATGAGGAACTGTACTTTAAAGCTTTCTTTTTCACACATGTAAGCATGAAAAGATCTCATATAATCAACATTAGAACTTAGATCAGAATGACTAAACACTACATACATACACTGTGTATAAATTCTAGATTTGTACAAATTATGTCTCACTGCAAATAGATCTGTCTTTGACTGCACTATCAAACAAGAAAATTAATAATGTTGGGGAATTCTGTGTTTTTCATTGAAGGTTTTTTGTCGCTCTTCCATTGGATTTTTGTTAAGGTTTTGTCAAAAGATTGAATATATACAAAAAAAGTTAGAATTTCAAGGTCAAACATTCAGAAAACGATTTATTTTCACCCCTATTTTTTCTCACCTTATGTGTGCAGATATTGAGTAAGTCAGCTCATGTTTATTGACGTGTCTGGGAGGGTGAAATGACTGGCCCTCAATTGCCAAAACAATGGTACAGCACTCAAATCCATTAAGCTTCTTTCCTCGCACAGTTCAGCCCTTTTTTCATCGGCCCTTCGGAACGAGAATAACAAATCTGTCTGCATTCCTGCATTCGTCTCTTTACTTAACACTGTTCACCCAAATCTGGTGCACTTAATGTGCAGAAGAAACTCATGTCTTAATAATACAAGAGGCCCGTTTCTGAGGCAAAGTCAGAATTTCTCGCCTCCAAGAAAACCTCAGTGTTCACACAAGGACGTGTCGCTTAACAGGTTAAAGACAAACCTGCATCACAGACGTACGAGCTTGTGATCAAATTACTGACCCATTCCGCAGATGCCTGCTTTGAAAGAAAAACAACTGCCAAAAGAGACACGTTCTCTCTCTCAATCACAAACATTGGTGGAAAACTTGGTCCACGTGTTTGTCAAGTCAGTGCAGTGGGAGATGATGTTAACTGAAGAAGAACTAATCTGTTGGGTTAGCCAGCCCCTCCCCCATCCAAATGCTGGGTGAAACTGGAGCATTAGGGAGAGCGGTGGGTTAATCTCTGCTGAGCGATTCATTTTTTCAGCTTGTAATTAGTCCCAAAACCATCCAGCCCTCCCTCTGCCAAACTTTTCAACTTCCTGCTTCACTGAAGCCTTAGTCATCAGCTCAGAGTGCTGGGCTGTCATAGATAGTTCGAACCGATGAAATCTGGAAAAGAGTGGGTAAAAGTTACAGTTGTGTGTCACTAAAATGGCAGTATTTGGATGAATTTATTAAGTGCACTTAGCAGTGCTAGTTATGAAAGTTTCTTAAAATAGACTTTGTTTGGCTGATTGAGCTAAAGGCTTCTCTGTTTCAATAAACAATGTTTTCATTTTGACCAAAAGTTATGTTTTTCTGCTCAGTATTCATGGAACAGTGCATATTTAATGTAAATTTAGAGTTAACTGTACCAGTGAGGTCCTGAGAATCTTTTTTCCTTCCAGTAAAATTAAAGATGATAAGAACTGACAAATGATTTTCGTGGCTTTCAAGAAGAGGCCAAAAGAGACTTTAAGAAAATGTTGTCAGATACCCTCAAAAGGGAATAAAGCTTCAAATGTTTTCAAGGACAAATGTGTTTTTAATCTTAGAGTGACAGACCCACACAACCATATAAAAAAGAATTAGAAAAAGAAGTAGCACTGTGTTCTCACCATAACCTACAGATAGCCTACATCAGAGATACATCTGAAATAAGCCAAATCATCTTTGTGATGCCAGTGCATTCAGTCAGCTGGATGTACAGTACATATTGCTCCATTCAAACAAGTAGGTCCCAGGAGATTATCCACTAATCCATCAAAGCAGTGGCTTTTCGTGAAACCACATCACTGCATTCTTTTGACAGTAAGTCCTCAGGATTTGAGAGGGGATCCATGAAAATTACTGGTGTGGGGAAACCTGCACCAATCAGCATTTCGCTCAACTTTTGGCACCGATTTGTCAGAGTGTGTCAGAGTGAGGCTTAGGCTGGCCCTTGTCCCACGTACCCCTGAACCAAAGCAAAGACACTCACCCTGGCAGCTAGTCTTCCTTATGCAACAAACCATGGCTTTGATCACAGCAAAGTAAACTAGCCATTAGTCTCTGTGGCCATTTAATTGACCATTTATGATGTGGGGTGGTGACAACCTGCTTCCGAAAATAAAGAAATTAAGACTTAAATGAGAAACAGTAATCAATAATGAGTACTGAATTCTGTAAACATCCATCTGGCAATAGGGTAGTCAATGGGCAATTTGTATTGAATAATCCTAAGAAACAAAATGGTGAATTTGGGGGACATTTTGGTTCTGATCAGCCCACTGGTGAGAAGGGGACAACAGAGAAACTCCAGGTACAGCTGCTCACTATTGCTGGATTTCTCCCTGGAACCAACACAACCCCATTCCATATTGTTCCAATTCCCTTTTGCTGAATATACAGTACAGAAAGAACATTGAAAAAATCCTTTTTCATATTCCAGCCCCCCACCAATAACCTATCCCAGCCCATACAACAGGCATAAATCTGAATAACATTATAATGGGGATACAAAAAGTAATATCTAAAAATCAGTATTCTTAAGACACCAGAAGTCCCAGAGCATTTTATATCCTGTTCTTCCCTGATTTGAATAGTGAAAATATCCGGAACGGGTGGCGTCAGCCTCCCTCTTTCCTGTGCGACTGCACTCGCGGCCTTCTGCGAGACACTTTACTACAGATTTCCTGTGCTAGCATTCGCTCCCTGAGGGAAAACTCTGCAGATGGGAATAAAAAAAATAAAAATATACATTGCATCAGTGTAAATAACAACAACTTACAAAACACATTAAAAAAAAAGAAAATTTGTTGTTTTGTATTCAAGATGTAGATGCTGGGATTCTTGGAAATCCCATGCGGTATACAGCTTCAGGGTGGTATGGTTCCATTCTAAAACCATACATTCAGGTCTAATTATTTTATAATTTATTACCTCTGCACATATGGCTGTGTAATTAAATATTACTTTAGTCTGGACAGATATTAGCCACTGGACAAAGAGTGGCACACATAACAGGGCTGGCTTATATGAGCATGTAAAAGTAATTACAAAAGGATGTTTACTTTACATTAGAGAATGGGGAGGGGGATAACTGGCTTTGGGAAATACCTCCAGTTCATTTCAACAGTCATTCATGGCACTAAAATAGTTACAGGAGTGATTCTACTGTACGAAGATGAATTTTCCAGAGGTCCATGCTTGTTCAGGTATGACCAACCAACCATTTCACCAGCTCTGGAATGGGGGTGTCACTCTGAGAGTTACAATTCAAAGAATTTTAATCACCACATGTCTGAAATTATTACTGGCATATTGCCTGTTGTCATTTTATTTTTTCAATAGGATAATCTCATTTTGGAGCGAGCAACCAGCAAAAGAATTTCTGGCCAGTAACAGCAGATCAAATCCATCTTTCGCTCTCAGAAATTAAAACGCTACAAAAAGTGGTTCTCACTTGGTCCTGGGACACCCCTGTGTATGCTGGTTTTCAGCATCGGTTCATTCCACCCACAACCCCTGAAATGCAGCAAGCTGTTAATTACTCTTAATTATACACTTTCAATGTTGTGAGGGATGAATTGCCCTCGTAAGCCGCATTCTGTCAGAAATAGGTCCATACATCACATCCAAGGACTGCTAAACTATCAGTCAGGCAAACCCATACTTTCATTTTTTTTTCTTTGCTATGAGGAAAAGGGTTCCCTTAAAAAAGAGGTCACATTTTAACTGATTAACTTTCAGACAGACAGGTGAATCAGTTGTCCTAAATACTGGAAGTGTGGACACCTAATCTCTGAACACAAAACATTTAAAAGAGAATTAAGACTCCATGAGCAAAGAAAATGGCACAAAGGCAAGCCTGAATTCTTTTAAAATAAATTAAAAGAGAAAATGATTGTACAACATAAACACAAGCGTTCTACAACCTTAATTAATGAGGCGATTGGCAGCAACAACAACCAGCTTACATAAGTGTCCCTAAGAATTAAGTTTGAGAACCTTTGTTTTACACAGTATACATTTCTTGATATTTGAATCTGGTACTCAGGGTGTTTCATATTTGTCATACAGAATTAAATATGTTTAAGCAAGCCTGGTCAATTTGCATGACTCGATCGTCTCCTGAAAATGTATCCTGATAATCCTTCAGAGGCAATTCTTAAAATGAATGTCTTTGCTTCTTCTGCCACAGCCCTCAGACTATTTGTTTCTGTGCTTAGCAAACATTTGGGCAGAGAATGCTGTGAGAGTCCAGCTGTCTTTACCCATAAATGGACATACACTGGAGGTCTTTCAAGGGAGAATTCTTCTTCCAATTGATTCTAATGGAAATGCAACCACCATCCATGAGAACTAAACCCATGAAATTATCTCCTCCAGAAACCACGCGGCGGGCCCTGTAGCACAAGGCAAATTTCAGAGTATTAAGTGCCAGCTCTAAGTCTTACAGAATGGGTTTGTCTGATACATCTCCGGCCAGGCAGAGTTCAGTCTGGTTTTCATCAGCCTTGTTAAAAAAATGGAAAAAAAGCTAAATCAAATATGTTTTTCCATGTATTTCTTCTGACAGAATTAACTTGTTCCTGTTCTAATTTGACAGAATGCAAATGTAAATACTGCATATCAAAGCAAACTCTAGCGTTCAAAGACATTAATGGGTCTTTAAACATTTACCAGCCTGATTGGTTTTGCTGAAGTTCCTCAGTTTCGTTTCAAGAACATTCTCAATTCCACTGCACAAGCAATGTTTACGTTCTATGATGTCTATTCATAAAATTTGTTGGAATAAATCTTTTAAGTGAACCATGTTATGAACTTTTTTGAAAAATATTTCAGCAGAAACATTTCAAATTAGCAAGTGTATATAAATGTTTACCATTCACTTATCCTGCTTTGATTTCCTTTGGCAGAGGAACAGGCTCGAAATACAAACAGCTTTTTGTTTCAGCTGAAATACATAAACACATTTCAAACTGACAATGTGATGGGTTTGTTACCCTGAACAGCAAACTAGCAGACAGACAATAACATCGTAAGAGAGACTATTAAAAAGTAAATGCAGATTGGGTGTAGTTTTACTTTGATAGATAATCAGCCAATAGGAGGAAGGGGGCAGTGTAACAGATGGCATTCTGGGATAATGAGATGTTCTTTACGCTTTGCCACATGGAAGTTCAGATTGTCAGTCATGTGAAGCGCCGCCAAACTGGAACAAATTTGTTGTTCAGCGTGTGTGACAGGAATGAATTGCCTCCTTTCTTCATCATACCACCAAATAAAACCCTCTTTCCTGAAGCTGACAATATACATGATAAGTGACACTGATGACACACAACACAGTAAAATAATTATTTGTTCCGTGTCGCTCTAAAACAAATCTCTCTCTGTGCAAGGTATAATATCACTGCATGTTCTGAACATTACAAGCTGAGGAGTAACACGCAGAACGCCACAAGAAAAACTAGGTGCTAAGAAAATGGAGAGCGTAACATTAAAGAGGGAGTCTCAGAAACATGTCTGAATGCAAAGACGGTAATCAGAAATCGTTCCAATTTTTACGTGAAATCAATCTATCCATTCATCTGTGATGACTCGGCGAAAAGAGTGACTGAAAAATACTTATAATTTTCCCCAAAAACAGTCAATATATTTTGTTCTTGAAAAGGCTCTAGTGCTCTCAAAACAAAGATCATTCATTGTTCTAACTGTCAAACTCAGACAAGGTGACTCTACTGTGATCACTAGCTCAGGAGTCAGCAGTGATGGAGGTCAATGTGAGGCTGGAAAGGCAGCTGAAGTGTTATAAAACTACATCAGCATCTCTTGAACAATTACCTAAAGATCTGTGAGCGGCAGCTACATACATAACGCTATTGACTATTCATATGAAATCAACTGAGCACTACAGAAAGCAGGCAGACCTCTGTGAAATCTTCCACCCATGCACTAAACCAGTTAATTCTAATTAGTGCCAACTCTTCAGCCAGGCAAGGGGCTGGTTTTCAACATGGAAGTACTTCTACTTTCTTAAGTGTTGTCCAATTCTTTTGCTTAACACCATGTATAAAGAAGAACCTTAACACTGTGTCTTTGGTAGCCCATCAGCTGAGCTGCATTCTCATTATACTGAGGAACTACACTTTAGTCATATACATCATGAGCTGTCCCAGTCCTGACCCCTGAACTACTGCCGGGGGGCCCATGGGACGATGGATGCTGGTCCACAACCTAGCCAGGCATGAGGGTTTGAGTCAGGAAGTATTTCCCCACCTCATTGGGCATTAGCCATTGCCTCAACCAATCAGGGACCTGCAGTGTGCCTGGATGTTAGAGGAAAAGCTGCCTATTGGTGCATGCGAGTCTGGTAGTCTGAAGTCCCCTGAACTGATAGAGGACATGGCAATGAAGAGGTGGTTTAACAAATATAAAATCGGGTGTATCAAATTTGGAGAAAAACCTTAAAAAGATACAAAAAAGCATATTAAACTTGTCAAAAGAGGAAGAGATACTCCTAAAAATGAAAGGTTGATATGAGTACTTGCCTCACTGGACATAACGCAACTGGCTGTCTGAATCTGCGCCTGTCTCGCCAGGACAACGCGCCCCTGGCACGCTCAGTAAAGAGTAACCGTGCACAGTTGGTTATGCGACGAGGGAAAGTGCAGAGGACCCTGGCGGGAATCATGAGGAGGTAAGACAGGGGCCTCTTTGTGTGGATGGAGAATCCTCCATCTGGCCTCTCATTCTCCCAGCGAAGGAGACGGGTGGACGGTGATCTTGTGACTGCGCAATGATCATCATGACTCACAATGGACGGCTTTCACATTTCCATTCCTGAACAACACGCACAAACACAGGCACACACACACACACTCACACACAAACAAACACATGCATACACACATGGCATGATCTATGGACAGCCAAGAGCATACATGCCAGCCTAGAGGGCAAACTCATTGAAACATCATGTGTTGCATTCTAAAAATACACCATATGTCACACAAAGTATAAGTATTGAGTATAAGATGATGCATGAAAAACCCAAAGTGTATTCCGAGAACCTGACAGCCAAATGCTCAAACGCTCTGGACATTGAGTTTTTTTTCTTCTAATGCTTGTTTTGTAACTCTACTCTCAAACAACAACTCTTAGTTCTCTTTTAATGGGGCACAGTAGGCTTCTCTTGATCAATAACACCACAGGAAAAACAAGGCTAAAAGTCTGTGGATACTTAATGGAGTATCCATAATATCCCCAGATCAAAGGAGGAATGGAATCAGAACCCCCAACATATGATCCCAATTGTTTATACTCATAATGAGCACAACACGAGCCATAGCGCAACGTCCATTACCCAATGGCTTGAAAGGAAGGCTTAACACTCCGTAAAACACACATGAAGGCCAGGAATATAACTGAGTACTGAAGATGGTGGGTGGGGAAGGGTGGAGTGGAAGTGACTAATGTTCTCAATCAATGGCTGAATAAAGTATTCATCAGAAGGGAGAGAAACACAGGGGTACCCTCTTAAAAAAGGCTTTTAAAATTCCCAGAAGCCCCAACATGGCTGAAATCCACCCAAAGGCCGGCCACAGTGTGTTCTCACAGCAGCCGGCAATTACATTTCCTTCCAGCTCCGCTGTGTCTGACTGAGTCAGAACTTTGCTTATTGATTCAGTGACATTTTATTGGGAGACATTGAGTGAGCAGCAAAACACAGGCTTTGGTAAGACACGTGACAGTCGGTGAATGGAGTCATACATTTCGGATTCGTTCCATCCCTATGTCAGCACATGCACGCTGTTCTGAGGGACTCAGGCAAAACGTAACTGCAAAGGAATGTGGATGCTCGCGCCTATCTCTTCTTTTGCACCTTCACCTTCCAGAACTTTCTATCAGATACGCTGATACAGCATTACAGTTACTTCTTATGCAGTGTTGAGAAGATCCATCGTATTCTGATATGCGGTGCGGTGGTGGTGGGGCTTGGTAGGTGGTAGTGTTAAAGGCAGCTGTTGCTTCAAAGTGCTGCTTGTGGCTGTATCCTGCATAGCAGGAATAAGTTCCTGTTCCTAATTTCATCATTACCACAGATCTGCAATCACGGAAGGCGGGGAAACGTTATCTCAGTACTGTACACAGAGCACCTCCCAGCTCTCTCACAACATTGTGGATACCTGGACCCTTTTCTACACACCTTGGGAGCGTAAGTATGACAAGGAAAACTTGTCTGATCATCACGCCTGGCACACTCTGAGTCCATATAGGAATCTTGGAGCTCATGCAAGACTCTGTGGGTTAGGTCCAGGGGCTTGCCCAGCAGGATTTGAAATGGCCACGCAGCGCAGGATAAATCAGATCAAGTTGGGAGCTCACGTTGCAGGGGAGGCGATGGGTGACTTTGGGGAGGCTGTGCAGGGGACATCATTGAGTATAACAGAATAACTTCCACGCTCACATGTGGAAGGCACATTACTGTTCCCTGACAGCACCTTAAGCATCACATCACTTCTGCATACTGTAGATTTCTCAGAAACCCAACAAAGGAGCTCAGTATTCTTGGAAGGCCTTGCTCATCTGCTTAAGTCTATTGTGAAGGAATGCTGTTTTTGAGGTTATTAACCACCTTCACTGTGTTCTTGTGAATTTGAAGATACAATGCAATGCACAGGGATGTAGACACTCCTTTACACACACACACACACACACACACACCCACCCCAGACACACACACGCACACTCACCAAAAGTATGTGGACACAAACACACCAAAGTACACACGCACACCTTGTTTTTCCCCTTATGTTATCCTGCTGTGCACCTTAATGGCTATGTTGTTTGCTCTTACAGTACATCACTCTCCACTCACCAAAGTCATTAACACTGTAATGACTTTACTGCAGGTTTTTGTGGTTACTCAGGATTTATCGCTTAAAAAATCTGATTACACACTTAACTCATTTCACCTGACTTGCTGGGTCTGAACTGGTTTCTGCTTGTAATCCACTGTCCTAACGGATAGTACAACAATATTGCTTTCTCGCTCCTCTGTCAGAGTAAATAGTGTTGAAATATGTGATGGATTTCTAGGCTATAAAGGCTGTGCTACATTGCTATAGAATTGTAATGTGCACAAACAAGCTCACACGCACACATGCAGAAAACAGCATGAAACCACTTGTGGGATAGCAGTGGTCCAATCAAGCGTGACTCCAGGCGATGACTCAGTAATGGAAAAGGCCCCCAGAAAGACGAGCCAGCGGCCCTATGATGGTGAGGCTTCACATTGATGCTGTGGTCTGTCTCCAAAGGCTATAAGGGACTTTGGAACCAATCATGTGCCTTTATAACAACAGCATGCATTGTTCAGGGGATCCAAGTATACACTACGCATGGGCTACAGACTGGCCTCTGGGGAAACGGTCTAGGTGTTCTCACAGATGTTGTCTAGATGATCTAGACAAGCTCCAAAATTCTACAATAGGCTACATTATTCTAGTTGGATACTTAAAGCTTATGTACATCCAGTGATCTGTATCCAGGAGAAAATGCGGAGGCAGTGAATTATCTAGATTCAGTGTGTAATTGCAATAGTCAGTGAATGAATGAAGCTATGAGTTAGTGAGAGAATGACTTTGTGAGGAGTGATTTAGTGTGCTAGTGACTGAGTGAATAAGTGAGAAAGTAAATGAGTGCGTAAGCGATTAAGTGATAGATATTGCCATTTCTCAGACCTCTTAGTCACAGCCATAAATGCGTATATACACAATGGCATTAATTATCACTCTCACCCATACTCATATCTGACAGGTTCGACAGAGGCTAAATGTCAGGTGCATCTCTGCTCTAAACACCTTTCATTTTAATTAAAATCAACTGAGATCTACTTTTATCCCAGGAGTTGTTTATCTCGACATTCAAAAAAGGTTTGAGAGGCGCTCATCAAAACACGAGACATATAACACAGGTTCCACACAAGGCTTAATTTGAGCGGCATTTGATTATTTTTAGGTTTAGACAGCACATTAAAACCACGCCAGCAAGAGCAGCTGTAGGAATCTGAACCTCAGCCTCCACATCAACACTGTATGGTCACAAGAAGGAACCATTTACCATGTTCGTTAGCATGCTAAAGCATTCTGTCCCACAGCCCTATCAGCTGTAACCATCTCCAGCACAGGAAGGTCTCTGTGTATGTAGGTTTTTGATGCTGCCAATTACGCAAGCTCAATTACCAGCAGCTGTATACACGAACGCTGGTGCATACGTAGAGAGAGCACAGTAAAAAAATTTTACATAAGGACACAAGGGCAGCTGACTTTAGCTGTTGTACCTCAATACAACACGAGTCTTCTTGCTGAGCCGTGGAAAACATTGCAACATCGCCAACAATGACCGTCCTTCTCCAGGGCAAAACAACAGTTTGCTTGTGGGACACTTTGTTAAGCACGTACAATCGGAATAACTTCAGGGGAAACTGAGCAGAACAGGAGGTCAGCTCAGGATCTGCTGAGAGTGAAATGCTCACCCAAGTCTGTCCTCCTCTTTCTTCCTCAGGTCGAAGTCTCGCTGGATGACCTCCCACACGTGCTTGGCCTCTTCGTCCGTGAGCCTGGACAGGTCCAGCTTCTTGCCCACATTGGTTCCCGGCATCGTGCTCGCTCTACTGGACCAGCACCTTGGTAGAGAGTTTCAGCAGCAGCTGCTGCAAAGGAACCAATCGTGAGGAAATGTCAAAGCAGGAAACACCAAACAAACATTACCCTGGCCTTCATTCCAACCAACATTTGTTCTCAGTTTTGATATGAAAATATAGGTTAACATTCATTTCACACAATTCAAACATAATTTATTCATACATATTCATAGCAGGATTGCTTAAGCTGTCAAACCATGCTGGTTGTACCTTTATGTTCAACAATTTCTCACAAACATTTCATTTTAATGAGATCTCAACATGTTTAGTTTAAAAAGTATTCTTACATTTTAAGAATATATATTATTGTTCTAAATGAGTTAGATTGTATTATGAGTAATGATATCATATTAATATGTATTTATCAATTATGTTAATTGTGTTCAATTTCTGGTATAGTCCATATTAAACTGACTTTTCTGTTTAAACATTTGTGTCTTTGATTGAAGCCATCCCTGGTTCTAATTTATCATTGCTTATTGCCTGTGCCTTTGTATGTATCCACATTCTTACATTTGCTATTACTTGCAACACCCACGCCCACCTCAGGTAGCAATGAGATGGCACAAATTGATTACTGCAGTCCTGAAACTTCAATCCAGTTGCAACCTTACTGGTAAGTCCAGTCCAGAACTGGGCACTCTTAAATTGAATGCAAATGTTGTATATTGTAAACAACAGATGTATATTGGTATATTTCTTGTGATAAACAAAGCTCTGGGGATATTTGACAGTTGTGTTTTACTTATGAAAGATTTCCCCTTATGTATTATCATCATATGGAAGCAGTTAGCGATTTAAATTTTCCTGGTGTGGTGAATTAAAAGCGAAAGATGACAGTAAACTGATGTTAACCTGTTTTGACCACTTTGTATTTAATTTACCTAGAGTAAATGAACTGCCTGGAGCGGAGAGGCCAACTGGTTTTCAAACAAATCATCTGGAAAAGGTAACCAAGTGCCAAAACAAGACAGCCAAGACCATAAAATACCCACAAGACAACTTGGCACATGCTAAAATCATTAACTGTGGATCTCAACATCAAAAGCACCCTGTCCACACTATGTGGCTCCTTCTCTACCTCAAAATGAGACCAATTAGTTCCGTTTGATAATGCCATGTTAAACCCGATATTTTCAAAACCCCCTTGGCTAACTGCAAAACAAAGACATGTTCACCTCTTTTTCATGGCTGGCAATCACTTTGTACTGATGCAAAAGAATGTGTTGTAATTGCTTTTTTAAATAAGACTCAAAGCAAGGAGGTTGGTTGCCTGAAGTGTATTGTTTTCAAGTACATTACTCTACAAATCAATCTGCTGTTCAGAACATTAATATAATATTCATTCAAATGTTAATAACAATTTATCTGCCAGAATCTGTTACATGAAATGCAAAGGTAAATTAACCATCTCAGTTCAGAAAATTGTGATATGATCCTACAAACTCTACAGAATTCTCTCCTCCGGTAATGACTTTGAGCCAGAGGTGCCTTGGGACCTCTCCACCTCCATCTTGAATTTGATGTGGCTCAGGGATAGGAGTACTTACCCGAGCAGAGACAATCTGTTTTAAATTGTCTTAAGGCCCCATGCGAGAAAAAACGGTTGTTGAGCAATATCAGAAGCGGTCTATTCCAATTTTCAGAATGTATGCATTGTTAACAACTGCAGAAAACACTGCTCATACGCTGATGGATGGCGGACAGTTGGCAGTAATCGTGACTGTCAGATGATGATACCTTGTTTTGTTCAAATTGATCTTCTAAATAACAAATGGAGTTAAGGAATAATCTGATTTCTATGTTTTTTCTGATGGCCTGTTTCGGTAATTTTGCAAAGGGCTTTGGACAAATAACATTATAAAATAGCCACTGTGGCCATATTTAAGATTTCCTTCAGATTAGCATTAGAATGATTCTCGAGTTCAGCTCCATAACAACAATTTCCTTTACATAATGGCACTAGTTGCTTGACACGCACGTACACCTTCATACAACGGATCTCATTTCTGGTCCAAGAGCATGCTAATTTTTGTTCCAATCAATTTCTTGATTACTTGGGTTGGTTGGTAATGCATATATAACACAGATTTTAACATCTTCACTCATCACTACAGTTTTTTAATTCATCACTTTATCTTTGTCCTCATTTGCCACTCATGGTTGAGTTTCAATGCCCCCAACATTCTAGACTTTAGATGACATAGATCCGTCAATTAATTCAGGAATTACATAAATTTGGAACGAAAACCAGTTTACAAGGGGGCCAGGGTGCAGAACCACTGTCTGCTTGGCACAGTGCTTGTCCATAAGCATTAGAGGTGGCGATACGCGGATCTTGTGATTTTTATGTCACCTGGCTGAAATAAAAACGGCGCATATGATTAGATTAACGCACCCTCATGACAACAATATCAGTGCAACTGGGCAGCGTCTGCTTTACACTGATGGGCATGAACGAGGAGAAAATCACACACTGTGAGAATGTTTGTGCATAAGGCGGGGAGTGTTTGGACAGGCCACATCTTTCACAAGTTTGAAGTCGCGTTCCTACAGTTATTTAATTGACTTAACAACCTTCTGTAGTATTGTATATATATATATCTACAACGCTTAAAATTAACAACTCAATTTATAATACCGGCTGCTTAAGAAAAACGAGAAAAAATTTGAAGACCATGAACCGTGTACAGTAGCTACTTTTTAACAGACGCGCCTTGTGTGAACATTCATGAGTCATACGTATTTTTTCTTTCAATATCTTTATAGGGAAAATCTGACTTTCTGTTTTTGTACTTGACAAATAGAAATGGAAAATAATACAATGTAATTCCAGCAACAGCCACGCTTTAAAAAAGTTCAAGAGCAAATAAAATTACGAGCCCAATTCAAATAGGGTTGAAATAATATTTTAACACGGATCCAACTACACATTCCTTTCTACAGTCTCTGCATTATATAGGAGTGGATACGCATTCATACATGGTTATCCATATTAGTCTAGTCTAATTCTTATGCATTGCAGAAATTGTCTCTAATTAAACCCCCTTACAGAACAAGATTTTTAGAGAGGGAACAGTGTGACAAATGTTGTCTAGGAAATCAACGGTCGGCTAAGGTATCGAAAGCTATGGATTTACCTTCACCTGCGTTGTGACTTCGCCGCTTGTGGTTCTAATCCCCCGGGAGTTTTGACAGCAAAATTGTAAGGTCTCAAGTATTGGTATGTTAATCACATGCTCAGTGTTAACAAGGAAGGGAAAAAAGGAAAAGAAATGTCCCATCTCCGCCTCCCTGCCCTTTCTCACGAGGTCAGGTCTTATTAAAGTACGAATTCCATTGGTGGGCAATGTCAGTTTATAAGGCAAGGCTTGGAGTAGTTATATAATTCTTTTCTCACGTTGCATAAACAATTAATATTACACCCTGCTTGCACTGAAAACGTTATTGCGACGTTTTACATGAGTTTTGTGAAAGATTTTGATTGGTTTTAGGGAAAATTACAGCCTTCCAGCCATGCTGTAAAATAGTCCAGATCATCATCTTTTCCACAGTAAAACGTCTTAACAACGTTTGGGCGGCTTCAGAATCATGAGCTACCAACATTTTTGCGACATGAAAAAACATTAGTATACTTTAGATAATAAGAATGTCTGACAGGGAAATTCCTGGTGGACAGATCAAAGCTGTGCAATGACTTGTTGACATGTTTCCCACTCAGGGGGAATATATTAATATAAATAACCAAAATAAATAGATCATACCTTGGCAATGGGAGCTACAGCCAAGAGCACCATAGTAAATTAAATAATAGACATGCAGGATTTTTGAGCTCCCATATGTAGCAAGAAGGACCAATGAGTAGTCACTGTATAAATTCGCAATTATCTTCAATCATCGAATGGTGAAAAAACTTTAGTTGACTGCAATTAATGTGAGAGTCTGAAGACAATGCTACTGCTTGTCTGGGCTGTGACATTCAGAAAATGTGACCAGTGGTCCACAGCGGGGGGACGTATTTGCCTGTGTCCTACTAGAGGAGGGTGGGTAGTGTAAGGTGTAGTAAAGCGCATTGCAATGACATCACTCCAGTATCTGGCCAATTATGGCTCAGCTATAGGCTAAGTTAAGAAGTAGGTAATGTCCTATGTGCTCTCTGAAGACTGGGAACAACCTGTTTTTGTAGAGGCACAACTCATGCAGCAGTACCCAGAGGTAAATATTTAATGCTGAAAACCTCCATTCATTTCATTCCCAGAAAGCAAAGAATTTCCATGAAAGAATTGCACCAAGTTCCGTAGGCGGTGGAGGCAGCAAAAACACTGCTGCTTCAGATGCTTAGCATCAAGCCAGGTTCTTAATGGATATCACATTCTTCTGGGTTTGCAACCAAAACTGAGTTTGCAGCATTGAAAGACACAATCATGCAAGGTTTTTGTACGATGTCAAGAATAATGTAACAAAAAAGGAAACAAATATAAAACATATAAATAAACTGCTAAACATTGGAGACGTTTATTTTACCGGTCCTGTTCATTTTCTTTGCAATGAGAGAGAGATTGTGCACCTAAAGAAACAATAAACTATGGAACCACAACCACTACAAACCATATCTTAATAATAATGATTGATTCTGTTAAACTTATGGATTATTCATAAATCACTTAAAAATAGCTCTTACAAAAAACACCATTCTTCTGAGTCATCTGACTGTCAGAGTGAAAAAGTAGGCCAACAGTTCTAGTATACAGACCACAACCAGTAAAATGAGCCTTCACATGGTGGTTATGTAATCAGAAGGATATAGTGGTTTCATGACCACAACAGGGTGATGCTGTCAATTTCCCTGCGCCCTGATTGGACAGTCTTTGCTGATATTGTGCCTGTTGGAAGAAACCCCACTGTGAGGCTCTTTACTTTGACCAACAGTCCAATGACAGTACAATTCCCAGTTCCCATACCTTAAAATTAGACCCATGCTATAAGGCATCACACCTCATGTTCAAACCTCATGTCTACATTACCTGTGCTCTGTGTTCCCTACACACCCACTACACTAACTTAAAGCACAAACTGGCACAAATACATATATCTATAATTCAGACCAATTATTTCAGTGTCCATTTAATCAAGTTCAATTATGTATGGCACACATATGCCAAGGTATAAAATGTATGGAATAGGTTCAGTCACCATAGGTTCAGTTACCACATCCTTGGACCTTTTTTCATACAACAGTCTAAATTGCCTTTTTAGGGATTAAAGAATATTTTTTCATATAAACATCTACTAAAATGACGTATATAATGATAGGCTCAAATATTTAAAATTATAAGTCATGCAAAGAAATGAAATAATTTTAACTCTGTCTGAAGGCCGAGGGCATAAGGGACCAAGGGAATTCATAAGCGTTTTGAACTGAAAACTGTTTCTTTCCTTTTTATATACCTTTTATTGAAAATCCCTAATTTTATTGTCATATAAAATTAGCAGAACAAATAAAATTGTTTATGTATGTACGACATACATAAATACAGTTAGCTTTGTACTATTCAACTCCAGCTATAAAAATCTAGGAAGAGAGGAGGACTAGTGTCTCCACATTTTTGAACCAACCACACACTACACTATATGACATCTTTATATCTCTCCTTCTTTGGCATGGAGATGAAGAGATGAGTGAAATCAGATGGTGCGTGTGGTTTGAGCAAATACCTGCAGATACAGCAACCTCAGGACCTGGAGTTGAATGTATGCTTGTATTAATATTTGAACCCCGTATTTAACAAGGGGATAAGGCAAAGGTCTAAGAACAGCAGAAGTTTTCTGTGAGCTTGGTTAAGGTATTTGCGGATGTAAATTTGTCTAATATCTGTGACCGTACAATTTCTGTCTCCTCATGTTGTCTGTCCCCTTTTCATCAGGCATGAGAAGCTGAAAGGACACAGGTGGTACAATATTAAATGTATCTATCAAATATTTTGTATATCTCATGTTTAAGATGAAACATTTTCCAAAACTATGCTCAACAAATTGTGTCATGAGAAAGCAAATTCAAGTGCTTAAAACAGTAATGTGTCAAAATATACATTGTATTCTTCAATTGCAATTTAAATATGAATTAATTGTTTAAAAAAATAACTAAATAATTGATTTTGTGCACCTAGATCAGATCTCCCCCTGCTGGTGAAATGTGTGCATTGCTCATGATAATGAAGCGGCACTTGCAGCTGCTAACACTCAAAAGCCACAGTCACACAGTATTATTCTGCAACAATGAGTAACAGCTGAATATTTGATAATGTAAATTATTCCTGTTTACTTCAAATATAAAATTAATTTTTGCAGGTTTAGGGTCACTGATCCCTATTATTGTGGATTAGAAAATTATTGATTTAGATGAAGGAACAATTTATTCAATAAATATAAAACAACAAACATTAGTTTGATGTGTTTTGTTTAGCTCAAAATGAAGATTTATGAGAACAAATTGCCAAAGGCTTTAAATACAGAACATGCCAGAGAGTCATGGTGCCAGGCTTAATTTCTCCTACAGAGACACGAGCCATATTTTTCTTGAAGATATCAAAAGTGATTTTCATTCGTATCCCAGCATCACTGCTGTAAATGACTATTTGGTTGCCCTTTCTCCTTAAAGAAAGTTGCTTGTTAATGTACAGTACCAGTCAAAAGTTTGGACACGATTTCTCATTGAAGTGAATAGGAAAGCATGTCCAAACTTTTGACTGGTACTGTACATCATATCATAAGAGATTTGCTGAAGAAGTTGGTCTTACAAGTATCACCAATATGTAGTCAGTATAACAAAATAATCAATGGTCATTTTATATACACATCCACACGATTAATTCTATACTTCATCCATATTTATTGATGAGTGGGAGTTATTATTAGTTATTATATTTTACAATGCATTGTTCATGATTGCTCTTTATCTGAAGTTACAAATGTATGGATTTGTTAAAGCAATTGTACTAAATACTATAAAGATGTGAATTCCCAGAATGTTGGTATCAGCTGTGGATACTGTGACATTAGAGCTGCTGCTCAAGATTTTCCTAAATTCACAACAAGAAAGACAGGAGGGAGCTCAAATGAACGTTTGACACTTCTGTCGGGCGGTAATTAAGCTGCAGGAAGCAGATTGGCTTTCAGGGTCTTGGATATGAAATAGAGGCAGATGTCTATCAAGATTAGCCATAACAGTAGGAAATGGCCACATTCCTTAGCAGAGTTCAACTGGGCAAAATCTGGAGCTGGAGCGAAATACATCAACCCACCCCCATCAAAAGATATCACAGTTTTTGTGCATATCAAAATACACTCTGTTGATATACCTAAGACCCCCGACACCCTTTCCTGGCGGAGTTCCTTTTCCAGCATACGTTTAGTGCTGCATTCAGTTCTATATATGATTATGAATATGTTGAATGTGTTTGTCAGGATAGTTGGTATGCAAACATCAGTTTTAAGTCCAGAACATCTCACTAAACATTTATTCTTTCGTTATCATTTAACCTGTTTTACTGCGCGTCACAGTATGAAGGAACTTCACTTTTGTAAGTTGTTCTGGCATGAGAATGAATGTCATTTAGTGAGATATAATGTATTTCATGGTGTGTTGGTGTATGTGCGTCTACATGTGCACATGTTTTATGTTGTTTATGTTTGTAGGAGTAGAAACACCAAACAATATATGAACATTTCTTAATAAGGAGTTGGATCATCCTTTGCTTTCTGAACAGCCTAACAGCAGTCCATCTTGGCATGCTGTTGTATGTGTTTTGAACTGTTTATAGTGGGATAATGCACCATTCTTGGAGAGGGAAATCCTCAAGATCTTAGAGAGATGAATGAGGCAGGAATCTACTCTGCACTCTATATTCAAGAACAGCCAATTAAAATCCAGTAATGTTTGAATCTGGCATTTAGAGGGATGACTCCCATGAGATTATTGCCATACCATCCCATGCCTTAACAGCTCCACCTCCATGTTTAATAGATGGAACCCCATAGTGAGTATCTCCAAAAATTCAAATGTAGTCAAATGACAACTCACTGACAACTCCTCACACCATATTACTTCCTTCCACTTTTCAAAACTCCAGGTTTTGCACTCAGTACACCGGTTTATGTATTGTGGTGCAGTGGCTTTGGTTAAAACATTGTCTGCGTTGCAGCTGTGCCTTTAGTATTAGCTTTGTCAAGCGCTCAATGAACAGTTTCAGTTGATGATGGGTCGTTGACATGTGAATTCTTTAGGTGATATTTTTGAGGCCATCTTTTTGTGGTTGTTAGCAAGTATCCTGTTCAATATCTATCTATTCCTGTCAATAAACTTTGACGTGCAGCCACTCTCCCTCTTTCCTGATACATATTTTTGTTGTTTTGCATATGCTGTTATAATCTTTGAACTCATTCCCTTTGACACATTAAATGATGTAGCTGTTTCTGTGACTGACACACCTGCAATTATGGCATCAACTGTTTGGCTTCATTTAAAATCCATTACATCTTTCTGGCTGCTTTAAATACTCTCAGACTGTATGAAAGTGTTGATTTTAAAGTGTCCCTTTTAGCACAAGCATATTGGTAATTAGTATTGACGTTAATATGAAACATATGTGCAGACTCCTTCCTCATTGCAATTTTGTCATTTCTGTCAGCTGGTGTTTTCAGTGTGTGTGTGTGTGTGTGTGTGTGTGTGTTTAAATTTGTTTCTGCATATGTGGATATGAGCATGTGCATGGGTATGAGTTTGTGTGTGTTGCTGCGGTGTGTGTGTAGTTTATTTATATGTAAAATGATGTAACTGAAGGTGTGCACATGTGCACGCTTAAACATATGTAAATGTAAATACGTCAATGCATGTATGCATGCATTCATGTGTATGGTATTTCTACACACTTTGAAGCCTGTCAGTTATGTGTATTTACAGTGTGTGTGTGTGTGTGTGTGTGTGTGTGTGTGTGTGTGTGTGTGTGTGTGTGTGTGTGTGTGTGTGTGTGTGTGTGTGTGTGTGAGTGTATGAGTGTATTTGTGGCAAGTGAATATGCTTTCAGCTGAACTAAGATAAATGATTCACACATGAGGAGGCAGTTGCCAACTTCTAGTATGTAAGAGAGTTGCCCATGTTTCACTGCTCTTTTGACTTAAAAGAGCCATATGGCATTTCAATTGTTTTTCACCGATTGAATGGATTCATACACTGATTTAAACTCGTGGGGCTGCTTTTTTTTTTTTTTTTTTTTAAATCTGTTTATAATGCGATATAGTTAAACATTACAATGAGATATAAACATGCTGGGCTTTTGGCCGCTCTCCCTGGGAATCTTGAGGCCCAACGCTGTTTGATGTGATGCGTATTGGGACAGAGTAACGTCCGCTCTCACAACCCTTCAGCGGGTTTTTTACAGCCGCGCTGAAACATTTGCCATTCCTATTAGTTTACGTAACAGCGGCCTCTCTTGGAGGCAGTCCTAAGGCTTGGGGAAGGAGCGGGGTCTTAAAAAAATCCAGTTTTACTTTGAAAATGACCACTTTCCAAACTGTACCTTCAACATTCTTAATTGCCCTTAGAGTATTGACGTTACATGGTTTTCCACGACTCCAGTGAGGGGCGTTGCTTCTGAATCCACATGCTTCTCGTACAGTCCACGGCTTTCAGTGATGTATGTATTTTTAGCCAGATGTGAGTATTACAGTATTATTGTTGAGTTACCATGGTTTCCAAGCTGAACATTAATGAATAACAGAAGTCGGTTAAAGACACTCGGTTGGTTCTCAAAGGCGTGCATTGTTCAATATCGTGGGCAGATTGGTGAGTCAGCAAGCCCAAGTTGAGGGTGGTGATGCGGTCGGGTCTGGCCTTTGGACCGGGAATTGTGATACACATGGTGCCGTGAGAAACAGCCATTGGTCTCGCCGCTTATAGCGGAAAACCCACAGGGTCATGTCGGTTTACTCACTCTAATGGATTCTCGGTTTAAACAGATTAATTAAAGTGGGTTCTGACCACAATAATGATCTAGCCAGACTTCTTTGTCTTACAGAGGAAAGCCAGGTGTTGTAGGATAGTGATGCAGGCGAATCGACGGCGAAATGAAGCGCTGCCCTATGTTCTCCGTGCGGAAAGCTCCGAGGACTATTATTCCACGTCCTCCGTCCAAATCCAAATAGATGTGGAAAAATTTGTTCTTTATGCGTTTGGCCAGGGTGGTGTTCTTCCCGTTGGAGTGGTTTTAATAAACTTAGCCTGGAGGACACATTTTGAATTTATTTCATAAAGAGCCGATTGAATAACGGCACTTCACTTTGACTAACTGGTTGCTGTAAATTTGGTGGATGCACAGCTTTTTTCATTTATTCAGCCACTGTATTCGAGAGAACACTACTGAAAACAAATTAGTTGAAACAGAGTTAATGATAGAAAATATAGCATTTTAAGTGTTCCTTAATCTGTGGGTGTTTGAATAATTTTAAAAATTGCCCATTGATTTCGATAGTAATACCAAGGTGTGGGTCTTTTTTGTCTGACTTTGCTTGCTTAGATTATGAAATACTATTGCATTTAGAATAATATTATCTTCATGCAAACAGTGATATCGTATACAAAAATAATTCAAGAATTCCATTCAGACCTGGGTCAAATAGTCACTTAAGATGCTTTACTCTTCCTTAGATACCGCTAAAATTCAAAAACACTGAAACTAAATCTGTAACTGTTTATTTTAAAATGGCCTATGATTTTCCTCAATTTTACTGGTGTCCAAAGGGATACAATATTTCATATAATTATCTGAGTCATGAATGGCCTGGTCCCTTCTTTGATTGATACAGGAGTGTGATTGGATGCTCACATGTGTTCCTGAAGAATGCGGGTTATCACCTCCCCCTTTGAAGTCTAGCCACATGTGTGTAAAAGGGGTAAGCCGATGCTCCCATGGGTCCTCAGAGAAAAAGAGATACCACAGTCCCATCATGATACATATGGGAGCGCATTGTCCTTCCCATTGCTGGAGAAATCAGAACCTCTGACCAAAGCCCTCTCCTCACAGACGTTAACCTGAAACTGAAACCCGCAGTGGTGAAATGGTGGGGGCCCTTCACAGTTATAACATTATTTGAGTTGGCATTGTCACTGAGAAAAGACATCTGTCATTCGGTTGACTTAAGGAACATAAATCCTTTTAAAACACATTGTCTTGTTTTCCTTGATGGCGCTTCCCCCCTCATAGTTTAAACATTACTTTCTGGGGGACTGACTCTCCTGCTGCAGTTCACTGCTCCTTCACTGCGTTGCTCAATGCGACTTGAGCGCACAACTAACTGATCCTTCATTGTGTGGCTGCACGCTGCACTAAACTAAATTGTGCTCGTATACACTCCCTATTTGTACATTTCTGTGCCCATTCACTGTGCTTGCCTGTTTTCTTTTAACAAGCACGTCTGTTTTCCTTCAATAAATCATACCTACATATAAATTATTTTCCAATCTGCTCATTACAATCACCTGGCTTACCTTATCTGTTACACTCTGTCTGTTTGGGCACCATGCTGATGGTGACCAAAAAGACACTCAGCACTGCAGTCTTTCATTGTGCACGCTGCAACCGTTTGTGTTATAGTTTTGGCAGAGATCAGAGAATTTTTGTGGGCAAATTACTAGACAACATTTGAGCTCTGTCATCAAAATTAAAATGGAGGGCGTATAATGCACTTATAATGAAAGATCTTCTAGTATACAAGGACTGTTTACTTCTCTGTGATATCCACTCAAAGCAAATTAAATTCTGCCCAGATTCTGTCTGTCTATCATTTAACATATTCTTCATTTCTGCAGGATGGACATTATCATTGAATATCATTATCATCCTTCAGCAACATCAATATTGATAGTGGAGTGCAATGTTATGAAAAGATGGCAGAAATAACAGTCAAAAGAAATAACAGAAAACAATAAAAAAAACACAATGTTCCATCACTGTTCATGATTTATATGCTATATTTAACTTCTAAATCACCAAGTCTAAATTAATTCCAAGGTCATATATTTGGCATTACTAAAAAGGATACAATCCACAAGATGTCTCTGAAATCTGTACGCAATTACACAAATCGAATTTCTGCTGGAGCCAAGCCCCCAACCTCCTCATCCTAAAAGCGTCAAAAAAAAAAAAAAAAAAATTGGTCCTACAGTTAAGGTTGGTGTAGGTGAAGGTAACCTTTGCTGTTTTTAACCACAACCTTTTACCCTTCAGGTTGACTAATGAAAAGAGAATTTAAAACACAAAGGGGCAAATGGGAAGCAGATGTCCCCCACTAGCGCCCCAAATGAAACAAAAAAAAAAAAATCAGAGCCAGCGACGAAATAAGATGGAAATATGGTGCACATATGGAGCCCTCGGCTGCAAGCCACTACACAATGAATCCATTTCCTTTGATTCTCATCATTCTTAAAGGGATTAAACATTGATATTGTGGAAAGACACTGAGCTCTCCAGATGTAGGGAAAGCAGTAGATAGTGACGTGGACACTGGGAAGATGAGAGGCGTCCTACCCTCTGATGTGTGCTTTCAGGAAGAAGAAGAAAAAAACACTGTGGTGATTTTAATTCATCTGCTAAAGGGTTAATGTGCGCACTGTTCCGTAACACTTAAAAAACTTCAGAGTTAGGCTTTTGCAGTTCACTTTGCATTGTGGTGGTGGTGAAATGAATAGGAGTTTGGTACTGTCAGAAAGCACAGTTTCCATGCTATGATACAGTACATCAAGCTGTAATCCCTGGTAAAAAAAAGAGTACCAGTGGCAGATATTAAATACAATTGGACAGTAGCTAAAAACAAACCATGAAATATGATTAATATAATGATAATTTTTCTCACTGATACAATTCTTCAAACATGCCACCTTTCATGACCTATAAAACAGCTGGACTTTTGTAAAATACTCTTGTCCCTCATACCCAGAAAATAGTGCTGCAACCACTATATCACACAAACACCTCACTTATTGACTGGGGTCAGCACACCCTTAATCGAGCAAGAGCATTGCCAACAAAAGTAAAGCCATGCTGTCGTGACGCTATCACATCTTGGTTGTGTGAGGACTACATTTGATAATCTCTCTGTCGAAAACAGTTGAGCACGACAAACCAAACTTCCCCTTCATGCTGAAAATAAAACTTGAACGAAAGCCTGATGGCAGGACCTTTAAACAAGCAGCCTTGAAAGACTCCTGAGACACCTCGTTTGCTGCTTGGACACGGGTCCTTTTTTTCCACATGCAGAACATGAAATTGCCCCCTTTTTTCTCCAGACAGCTTTACCATGGCAGTTCTACACTCCCACCTGTGTCTCTGGGATAATGGATCCACAATAGCGCGGGCGGCAAACGCCTACTGCAAGGACAGACAGGATGAGCTTGCTTTAGTGGAAAACCTGACAGCTGGGTTGACCATTCTGACACCGGTCCCCGCTGATCAGAGTTTTTATTTTGTCTGCATTTCCCATCAGCTCTTACATTGGACCTGGAGTGGAATCAGGTCCCCTGTGCATGGATTTTCCTTTGTGGCTTACTGCAGCTTTCACCGTCCTCCGCTTTGAGTATTCCAGATGCTGTGGTGTATGAGGCCACCGGAAGAAATGTTTTTTAATGACTAATTTACTTTGCAGATACCACATTCAGACCTTCATACATAGTGAAAGAATGCCAAAAATATAAAACAACAGTATCGCCACTCCAATTACAACACTTGACTGCATTCTATGTTAAACACACAACAACACTTGTGTGGCCATTACAAGCAGTTCCTGTAGCATGGCGAATTTAGCAATTTGCAATTTGTTGATTGACAAAGAGCACAAATGCTGTTCACATCTGTTTGTGCTCTACAAACCAATTTCACTGCCTGGTTTCGGAATGTTGTAATAGGCTGAAAAATGTCCACTTGATATTGTCCAAGCTGATTCCCACACATGCTCTGCATGCATTCACACAAATTACATTTGGGACTATGAAAGGAGCAAGGTTACTTGATCTTAATATATTTCATACTGATGAGATACTGTGAGAAAGTATTTGCCCCATTTTTTCATATTTTGATTGCAATATTTTAAATTGTGATGCTTTTTTATTTGTTCAAGAAAGATATATAATACTCAATGCTCAATGTGAAATAATAATACAGTAAATGGTCCCTTAGGTTCAAATAACTGGTTAAACCACCTTTAGCAGCTATTTCTGGAAATATTTTTCCTGTACTTATTGATTGTCCCTCACAGTGCTGTTGTGGAATTCTGGCCCGGTCCTTCATGCAAACCGCTTCAGCTAAGTCATATTTGCCTTTCATGTTTTAGGTACTGCCAGAACATCATAGTAGGGTTTAAGTCTGGACTGTGCCTGAAGCCATTTAACTTTTTCAGCCATTAACTTGAAATTTCTTGATTTACAACCAAGATATGTAGAATTGAAAGGGTGTTTCAGATAAATGTTGATTTTGGTGCACAACACAACTATACTTCAGCTTTAGCTCATTGGCAAAATGCCTGACATTCTCCTGTAGAATTCTGATACAGAACAGAATTCATGGTGTCTTCAGTACAGCCCCCTTTCACTCCTCCCCAACCCATGACACTACCAAAACCATGCTTAAAGTCAGTGTTTGATTTCAGCCGGATGTAATGGAACTCATGTTGTTCAAAAATGTCACTTTCATAGAATGAGATTCAAAAATTCTTGAGGATCCTCTAGGTGCTTTTTTTTGGCACACTTTGAACAAGCATTCATGTTCTTCCCAGAGAGTAGTATTTCCTGCCTTGCCTTGCTGCCTTGATTATTCTATTGATCTGATTTTTGAATCTGTGACTATGGTAGCGGAGTCATGAACAGTGAACTTAGCAGAGTGGAGACAGGCCTGCAGATCCCTGGATGTGCTCGGGTACTTTCTGGATGATTTTATGCCTTGCTCTTGGTAAGATTTTGGCAGGAAGTCTCCTCTGGGGAGAGATTCACTGCTGTCCCAAACTTTGTCTGCTTGGACAGTATGACTATGGTTGTGGTTTGGTAGAGCTCCAGAGTCTTACAAATTGTTTTTAACTCTTTCCAGAATGATAGGCATCAATACGTTTTTTTTTTTTTTACATAGGTCATCAGAAATTTCTTTAGATCTTCCTGTGTGCTGAGAACTTCACTCTGATGGTACAGGGAAATGTTAGTCATGTTTATATTGGACAGGGCATCCAAACAGCTGACCCAAACTATCACTTTAATTGGGTTGAATAAACCAGGTTTCACACACACTGCATATTTGATTACCTTGCACTATCATCAAATGAAAAAAGTGTCAATCTCTGGTATGATTTTTTCCTCTCAGACTCCTCTATAAACTTCTATAAATCAAAAAAACATTGCCCTCAAGTCGGTATGAAAAACACATTTTGAATTGTCCCTATATGATTCATATCTTTTGAATTATATGGGATGGCCTGTGATTGGACACAGTATTGACTAAAGGCAGAGTGTGTCAGTATCATCCACCTCATGTGTATGCTCCCTGACTGATGGAGGAAGTTAAAGCAATTAGACTGGCCTAAACACATGGCTGGGCATCCAAACCTGGGGAGGAAAAAAGTGAAAACCCAAAGAAAATAACTAAGCTAAAAAAATAAGCAACAATTTTACATTGTTGTTTAAGGAAATCCCTAGGCCCATACAAATAACCAACAGCCCTCATGATATTGTCTCATAAGCGATGTTGAACAAGTTGAAACACATATATTTTGTTGAGTGAATACATGCAATAAATCAGTTTGAATGTTTGTCTTTGACTGGGTACTAGTGTTTCTCAAGAGAGGTACAACTCATACTAGAGAACAGACAAAGTGGGAGGGGGATGGTGTGGGCAAAGGGGTTTGGCTATTTATTTTAGTCTTCATTAACTTTAGTAACAAGGAACAAAAGCCAAGAGCTGAAGAGCTTGTGAAGAATTTAATCCACATGAACGCTACACACAGTCAACGTTTCCTATCACTTTTCCAGAAATATTTGGATATAATATTGCCACATTTTCCTTGGTTTTGTTAAATATAATGTAAAACTGATTTCTATGACTAAGATATACATTTTCCTGCAAGTTATTGTGCTGGTGATTCAGAAAATAAACTTTTATTTCCAGTATGACTAAAGAAGTGGAGGGTTCCAACCATAGCATTGTAAGTGACTTGTGATTTGAATTTTTGGATGCAATTGTGCTTTGGCCTCTTGTAATTGCTTGAGGAAGGGGGAGGATGATGGATGAATTTCTACCGGAATTTCATAGGCTTGAGGGAGAGAGAGGCAGAGAGAGAGGGCGAAATGATTTCAATGGAATCTCGGTGCTTGCTTGCTCAAAAAACCCTTTTCAGCCCTGTGCACTTTTCATCCAACCGTCAAAACGTAAGGTGATTACAGGATAAGCGCTTTCTGGCAACATAGGTGGACAAACAAATGAAAATATAAGCTTGTGATTTACAGAGGCAAGGACACAGAAGGAGGAATATCCCACCGCTCTGAACCTTAATCCAAACCTGCTCCGTATGCCCAGATGTTAGAGGCTACAACAGACGTGTCTTCAGAATATAGATTTAGCCTTTAAAGTTTCAGGAAATGAACGTTCGCTCATCTTTATTGAATGCCTGCGTGGCAGCTAATCCTACTTCCAAACAAATTGGGAAAGCAAATAGGTAGGAGAATACAAATTAGACCACAGGTTGCATACTTTTTCTCCATAGCTGATATGACTGGACTTCCATTCTTAGTTTCCCCTCATTGTGCTGACCTACGCTACGCTAACACATGCAGAGCCTCACCATAGCATGACGAGGAACTCGAGGAATTCTAATGGAAACAGTGTGAAGCGGCCTTTAGGATCAAGAGGTGATTAACAACCAAAGAGCTGTTCAATGGCATCCCCATCACCAACCTCAGGGAGGGAAGTCTCTTTGCGGCGTAACGTATGCGACCCTCAGTAATTTCTAATGAAAAGAGAAACAAGTTTCTCTCGTGCGTCTGTGGCTGTAGCTCTTCCACTCACTTTGTAAATCAAGTGGGTGCTGGTTGGAGGGGGGCTGTGAAGCCTTGCTCTTGTGCTCCACCACACCCCGGGTTACTATGACCCCGGTCAGTGCCCTGACACCTACTTTCAGTCAGCTCTGTGCTTTTTCCAAATGAGCTCATAAGTAAACTGTGGGTCTGATTAATCAAAAGCAGATTATCGGTATATAAACACATATTTCTTACATTATTTGTGCATTTTTTTGTTTGTAGTGCTTGAAGCCTTGATCTCGGGTGATTTACTGTTCAGAGTTTACAGCTCGAAATTTACTGAAGCAATTCAATTTTAGGTGCCCTAGTTCAAAGGTACAGTGGCAATGCCCTTGCTGAGAACTGAGACTTAGACCTCCTGGGCAAAATCCCACATCCTTCATCAAAACACCACAATATTGCTTATTCTCTCTTGGCTATTTCATTACCTATAATTACTGCATGAATTGAATTTCTACCGCATGCAATTGTGTTTTGGTGACCACCAAGGTTATACACATCAAAACATCAAATTATAGCCTATTTATAGCTATTGTGTACTTTTAGTTCTAAGGATATATCAAATTATTTCTTGCATAAATCATTGAATTTTTATTTTCTAATACTGTCTGGACTTAAATTTTTGAGTGTGGCTAAGAATCTAGAATCAGAATTTTAAAAAAGAGTCATAACTTCTCATCACATCAAATTTCAGACATTTTATGTAAACTTGAAACATAATAAAATCATTATTATTAGCAACACAAGAAACCCCAGAATTTGCATGCACAGTATCTGAGTAAACAAAAATATTGTGGAAGATATAATTTTCAACCTCAGCCCTTTTTAATCACATACAAACATATCATTTACACCTACTTGGTTCTGTACTGATATCCCACAATTCTCTACACCCAGTGTGACTCATTCAGTAAGTTTGCAATCTTATCATTTACTCTCTTTAGTGGGCCTCACCCAGCTTCTGTGCCCCATGGCCTCTCTCTAAGCTGAGGTCACTGATAGGGTCAAGGGAGAAAACAGGAAGGAAACAGGCTCCCCTTGAGATAATGTTGTGTGTCCATACATACCATGCAAAAAAGGCTGAGAGCTACTTAATTTAGAAAAGAAATGTACAAGCATATTGCAGTAAGGACAGTCTAATTAGCTAATTACAGGGTGGTGATCCTTTCCACTTCCTGTTTCAGCTGGAAAGTTCTTGCCAACAGCTGACCAGCCAAGTTCCCTGCATTGGGCAAACACACACACACACACACACACACACACACACACACACACACACACACACACACACACACACACACACACACACTTGGGTCCTATCTCTACATCACCTACACTGTTGCACAAATGTCACCCATTTATTTAATGTACATAATGGGAACATAAAATGGGTTCGGTTTTGGTCATGCAAATGGTCACCACTTCCAATTTTCAGCCATTAGGGAAAATTGCAGGAACTTATAAAATATTTTTGACCGGTAACCATGGACACTTGGAGAGCAGAGTGGGTGGAAGGATCAGAGTTAGCTGCAGATGTTTGAGTTTGAGAGTGCAGCTTATTAATTATTGATTAGATGTTTCCCCCTCCATTGTTTGTTAACAAGGCTGTAGACATAATACATATATTGTCCATAAGGTCATTCTGGATAACCTCTCTGGGTCTCACATGCTGGCCCACAAAACTCACTTTTTGTAGCTTAAAATCTGACCCAATTAGACTTGATTATCCTTACTGGCTTAGGGGGAATTTTATATTCATAGATGTTATTTTTTTTAAATGTTTTATGTACCACATAAAATAAGATGGTGTTGCATTTTGAACAAGAATATTGTGCCAGGGTAAGATTTTGGCAGAAAATTGGTCCTCTGTTTTTTCATAATATTTAAGTTCTTTAATAACCACAGGGTCAGGATGTTGGTTCAGCATTTCATCTGAAAGACAAAATGAGTTTGGATATGAACAGGAAACCCAGTGACAGTTAGATATACATAGGTGTTCTGGCTACAGCAAAATTTTATGTCAACCAAATAAAAGCAGTGCCATTCACATTTTCGTAAATTGGCCAATGTCACATTGTCTCAAGTCTAAACACATGGATTATATTTTAATCACTGAGATGAGAATTGTGTATGTTGTGTTCTTGCTTTTTAAAGAAGAGAGTGACAGAAGTTATGCCAATGGTGTCGGAATCCAGTACTGGAGTGCTGTAGTGTCTTTTGTTTTTTCCTGTGTTTGAGTACTTTAAATGATTTGGCTAAGGAGTCCACATACCAAGTTTATAATGCTTTAATTAACTTCTAATTGAAAGGAACCCAAAAAACCAGCAGATGCTACAGCCTTCAAAGTGTTTGACGCCACTTGTTTATGCTTGTGCTGTGCCACACCGTTTAAATGAGTTTCACTTTCAGGTCTCTAAAGAGTGCCACAGCAGGGATTGGACTTGTTCACAGGGCCCCCCTCCATACCCAATGAGATGTGACACAATGTTCCACAGAGCTGCACTGCACTTTTAACCTGGCCTGCAATGAAACACATTTAACCTTTGACCTCTGAATTCTCTCTGTCACCACTGATGTGTCCCTGCTGGAGTAAAGCATGCAGAAGTGGCCTTTCTTTCATCTGCACTGTATGTTTGTCTTCTTTAATGGGATCATACGGTCACCAGAAAGCACAGATCAGGAAATTCCACAAATCAAGCAAGGCTTGCAAGATCATAAATTTGAGAAATTTGCAACACCAGTCATTTTTTGCTGCGAAAGGGAAAAAAATGGACTAATTGATCATGCTTGCATCAAAGGCCTTCAGTTGATTAGAATTATGATTTCATCATCACACATTGCACCAGCAGTTCCCTCAATTTGGAGTCCATAAATTGGTACTACATGTTTTTACTTTGCTGGAGTACACATTCTTCTGGAGATATGGTTGAATACAGGTGTTATAGGGTTAGTGATAATGAAACAGAATTGTAAATCAAATGCTTGGTTTCCCATGTACCTTATTTGTAAGTGCATCTATTGCAGCTAAAACGCAGCTATTCAGCATACATATAAAAATACAACCCTTGACAACCAATGCAAAACAGCTACAGTAGTCTATATTACACAAAGTTGTTCTTTCATTCAGATGACTGGTTTGTACCATGATTCATGGTGGGTTTTTCACCATAAAAGCCAGAGAACTAAACCCCCTTATCCCCGAACAACCACCCACCCCCCCCCCCCAAAAGAATTGTTAGTCTTGGAGCTGAAAGTTTTATTTTCATAATGAAATCTTAAAGATGCAAGAAAATGCATGCTGTATTTATTTTGTAATGTTTACAGAATGATTTCTGTTATTATGACACATGCAGTACTGATGAACAAGAAAATAAATGGAACAGAGTTCCATTAAAAACGACTACATTCCTTGGGTGGAACTGGCAAGTGTTTCCTATTACTTCCCCAGTTCCATTTTGGTGTAGGCTACAGTTAATTCCAAATGACATCATTTTACCTTGGAAAAACTGTGTGACAAGGCAGGAAAAATCCCTCAGCAGTGTAACGACTACAGCAAAAAATGTATTACAGAGGGAAACATATTCATATTGAAAATTCAGATCTGCCTCAGTTAAGCAGAACATCCTTTCCTGTCTAGTAATTCCCAATTATGTATTTACTGACATACAGTTATCACTTAAATATTCAAAATACATACGAGACAAAACACAATGAAATTACGTTTGCAATTTCAACTTGAAAATAGTGCTATCCTAAGCACAAATCTTTCTCAATGGCGCGTAAATATATTTTTTTTAAATGTAAACAAACGTAGCGCTGATTTACAACAGTATCGAGTATTGGACGATTAATTGCAACTAGCAACTGACAGACTGTTGTGGTAGCAAAAACAAAAAAAAACCTTCGAGTATTTGGAGATTTAATAACTGCGGATCTCGAGAGCGGGCAGCAGTCCTTCCTATATCCTATAATCCAACCACTGCTAAAGAAGAAGGCCACAGTTACTTGGTTAAAGAAGCGTATGGTCCCTGTGGCCATGGGAAACTCAGCGCCGCTATGTCAAAGTAAGACATCATTAACGTTACCTGGCTATCTAGTGCTGTCACCATTTTGTATTTTCTTTTAGTTAGCCTTATAGCTAATGTAATGTAACGGTAAGCCTGCTTGCCATGAATGGTTGAATTTATATAATTTAGGTAGTTAAGGTTCAGACTTGAGAGTGAACAGTGTTAATAGGTAGAAAAATGCTCTAATATTATAGGAAAAATATTCACTGCTATCTTGTCTACTTATGTCCAAGCGGTAGTTTACTAGCTCGTATTTAGCATTCTCAATAAAGTTACAACATTACTATTCGGCTGGATTTAATAGAATAATATATTATTCATTTTCTTAGCAGGATAAATGAAATAATTGAATGAAACACCAATGTGTTAGAAATGCCTTCCCGTGTCAACTACCTTGATTACTTACGTAGCAACAGCTAACATGAGCTTGCACTTAGTTTTCATTTAAGGTTGGATGTTAGCTAGCTTTATGATCCTAACTTGTTTACCTCAGAACTCTGAAAATAACAAACTAGACAACCTGCAACTTGCAGCAATAGTGTAGGTCTTTATTTGCTTCAATAATCAAATGCAGTAGGCGCTTATTAGAGACGACCTATAGGACTGCACATGAGAATGAAAGAACTTAGCACAGCGTGCCCTGAAGGACAAATATTTACCTCTTTGGTGCTCCAAACAAGCCACAGTTATAATACCTTGATCAGCCAGAAACCTTGCATTTGTATGGATGTGTTTTGACATTCGTACAGTTCTTTGCAAAACAAAACAGTTTTGAGTTCTGATCAGGCTGCCTATCTAGCAATCAGATGAAATGCAATAAATGAATGAACTGGACAGATGATTCTTGGTCTTTGGAAAGACCTTTCTGAAGTGGAAATCCTGCACAAACCTACAGAGTTTCCATGGCTGCAGTCTTACCTGTTTACAGTCTCTCAGCCAGGGTCAGGTCAATGTTTGACAATGCGAAGGCCTATATGTCACCCTCAAAGTACTTTAGTGCGTCAAGATGAGGTCATAGACACCAACATCAGAGTCAGTTTTCCACATGAAATTAAGCCGGAAACTTTACCTTGAAGCTTTACAATAACAACATGAGGTTACATGTGCAAAGGCCAGACATCCCCCTCAGTTTTTTCCTGTGGATGACCTTGAATTTTAGTATCAGTTTTGTTAATTTTTTTGAGGCAGATCTTTGACATTCATATATTTTAATCACAGACACAAAACTTGCTCTGCAGTCTTGAGTAAGAAAAACAAATGAACAGTGGAAACTTCTGTAAATTGCTGCATTATTTAGTCATTGATTAATTGTGATAAAATTGTACACACTCCTACTTGAAGGACTGCAATGTAGCATAGTGTTCAAAGAGTTGAGCTTGTACCTCAAGGGATTGCAGGTGTGCGTTTTAGATTTGACAGTTCTGTTTTATCCTTGAGCTGTGTTCAGGCCATCTAGAGCTGTACTTAACTACATGTATTATTCAGTATCCCGCTGCTATCCTATGTTGTAAATTGTTCAGCAACTGCTACAATACAATATTAAATAACACAAATTGTTAGTAGTAATGCGACTACAAAATGAGCCAAAATTGTGCTTCTCCTAAAGGCGAGATGCCTTTACCTTGGTTGATAAGGAAACACATCAAATCAGCAAAGGAAATGACACCTTTCAGCTCTCACCATAGACGTCAAAATATGTCTTATGGTATACGTCTGCTACATATGTGTGCGGCATTCCCATCTGTGTTCTAGAGCCCAGCTGTGTTGTGTAGGCCCGGAAACCAGGTATCCTCCCCCTGCTGGTGATGCAGGCTGAGATTACTAACACTGCTTCATCAGACTGAACTCATGCATACATAGCATGCAAAGCAGCCATTCTCCATATAGCCCTCTGGCCTTTTGAAGAGCCCATGAATCATGTTGATAGACGCCATTTTCTATGTGAATACTGCTTGCACTTGATTCACGTTCGACTTTTTATAAACTGAGAGAGAAACTAAAACACAATTTCGTGAGATTTTAAGAGGCCTAATTCACAGAGCTGCAACCACACTGTCATATCTTTCGGGCGCTGCTCCGTGTTTGCAATTTTCATTTGCTCTCCCGCTTGTGCACCAGCAGGGACATGCAATGTTCTGGTGATTTAAGGGGAAATTATAGTTTGGCACGGGGAGTCCATCTCAGCAGGGGCACGGTTGGAGTTTCTGCATCAGTGCCAGAGCCTGTGGGACCCCTAGCTTTCTGAAAGCTGCTGTGAACATATCAAGATAGATTGGGCTTGTCTTGGGAGGCCTGGATGAATTACAGGGGGTGGACTGTGGACGGCTGCAGTCTCTGTGCTACATACCAGCAGCAGGCGGTGCGCAAGTAGCGGGCAGCATACTCTGCTTGAAGCCTGATATTAGAAGCCCAGAAGCGGGTGAAGGCCCCTTAACAACGTATGCTGGGAATAGCTCTGCTGGGTGCACGTGCATTTTTATGGCTTCTTGCTCAAAACAAGGGGACAGTTTGATAAACCCTTGTTTTTGACATTGTTCTTTACCCTCCAGCATGTTTAACAGTCACTGTTTGAATTTGCTCCTGTGTTTGGTTTCAAAGCTGAGAGTGACAGTGGTTCCTGTGGTGGGTGTACTGTGAGAGCAAATCTTGATGATAAATCCATGCCTGCTGTGTGGGTCTACTGTAGGAGGACCTCCAAATTAGAGTGTTTGATTAGCCTCATCTCACTGCCCCCTGGTGGCCAAGTAGTGTATCAGCGACAAATGATAACAGCAATTTCTCAGTTGTTCCAAACCTTGAGCTTAGCCAGTTTTTTTTGTTTGTTTTCCTTTTCGATAAGCAATTAAATCAGACCGCCTCACTTTTGAAGATAGATGGGAATGTTATGACATGAAGATCGCACCAAACATCTCTGATTATACTGCACGACTAAATTCTTTGTAACCCAAATAAAGTCATTTATTTTGTGAAGACATTAGGACACCATCTAGATATTCTGCATGTTTGTATTTTCATCCATGTTTAGAAATCTTAGCAAACATTTAAGGACCAACTGTTGGTATATAAGCTATGCTGAGTAAATAACAGGGCATTTTATTGAGGTTCTTAAATCTCAACCCTTTATGTTACAGTTTGTATTCCATTGTAAACCTAATGCAATGAACTGTAGTATTTATTCTAGCTGTTAGACCATGCATTAGTATTTCTCCATTGCCTGTACTGTACTCACACTTTAATTTCTGTTTGAATGCCCAAAAACAGGGATGTTTAATTAAAAAAAAAAAAACATAACTCAATGATAGCCTTTCATGTACGGTGCAAATCATAGCTAAACATAATCGAACACAATCCCCGTCTGGTGATCACCTTTTAACGTACACTCACACACATACTGCAAAAAAGTTTTCTTATGCTGTGAGGGGAAGGAAAAAGGTTTCATTCCAGTTTCTGACATCACCCTCAGAATCCAGATCCAGACCAAACAGGGCTGTGCGTCTGGATTTCATTTAGGTTTTTCTTTTTTCTTTCTTTCTTTCTTTTTTTTTTTTTTTAGAAAGTGGGAGGGAGGAAAGATGGCAGCGTTCCAGGATTCTCTGAGTTTGTCCCGTCTCGAACCTAAAGTTTGAGCCACAGCTCCTTTAGTGAGCTAGCGGGAAGGTCTCTTACTTCTCCCCCAGTCTGTGCACTCAGGTTCTTCTGCATCTTTGCCACCAGATCCCAGCAGG
Source organism: Albula goreensis (assembly GCA_022829145.1). Lineage (NCBI taxonomy): Eukaryota > Metazoa > Chordata > Actinopteri > Albuliformes > Albulidae > Albula > Albula goreensis. The sequence continues at coordinate 31,937,838 of CM040745.1, forward strand.
TATCCCTAGGGAGCGGTGACACTGCAGAGGGGGACGCCAGGTGGAGAATGACCCTTGGGACAAATCGTTGTCACTTTGCGATTTTTTAAAATTGTGGAATACAGCAGCTTTATCTCAGGGTAAGTGAGCTGTGTCATTATTTAAAGAAATGCTGTAAAGATGTTAATGCGCACAGGTTTTTTTTCTGCTGATTCTTGCCAGATAAAAAATTTTATTCTTCAGGATGAACAGTCTGTCACATTGGACAAAGTAAAACATCATCTTTTTGCAGCAGACGTGAATTGAACAATTGCTCCTGAAAATTTTCCAGTTGCATTTATTTATTTATTTTCAAATTTCAGGTCTGTTCATTGCTAACTTTCCATACATTTCTAAATCAGTGTTTTCCCATGTGCATGAAAATGACCATATAAAAAAGGTCTGTATTATTTAATCTGGTCATTACACTGAATTTTCAAAGCCAGCTTCCATGGTGTAGATATCCCTTCATGCACAGGAGCTGAGACGTACAGTGGTTGAAGCAGCGGTGCACACAAAGTGGCAAAGTAACAACATAGGGGGTGCTGACAATTAGAAAAAGAATCAGAGAAGAAACGACAGATGTAATTGTTTTTGGTTGATGCTAGAAATCATTTTTAGCAACTTTGCAAGCTATTGTCTGTGAATCATTCACATTTTGTACTTCTGCATACCATAAAAAATTCAAACTTCTGAATTTTCATTCAGAAAAAGAACAAAAAAAAGAGAGCAGAACAGCAGAACCTGTAGGAGTGTGAGTCCCATGTAGGGTTCCGCTAAACCACACTTTGGCAGCGCCTGGTCTTTTTCAGTTAAGTGTTAGTGTAAAACCACACCCTTTGGAGTCAGACAGGGGTGCCAGAAAGTGTGAAGTTAACTTTTCCTCCTTTTAAGCCAAAACGACTGTGAACGAGGGGAGTGTCTATCTTTGAAATTCTTCAGAAGCATCTGAGGATATTACAGCAGGATTAACAAATTGAAAATGTGTTTCCTTTTTTGCAACTTGAGAGAAATAAACAATTCAAGTAGTGAAAAAATCTTAACTGGTTGTGTACATCTTCAAAATCATGTTACATATCTTTTGTGTTTGTGTTTTATGTGGTAATTGCATGGATACATCAAAGATGCAATGGTCTTCTGTTCATGAAACATGCAGAGCTTGCTCAAGATGAAAAGTGTGTACGTAGGAACAGATTTTAAAATGTGTGTTTGCTTAACAGATGACCATGTCCTGGGCAACTTACATAGCTTACATTTTTCATACCGTCCATTTGTACAGCTGGGTATTTGTTGAAGCTGGTTAGGTTAAGTACCTTACTCAAGGGTGCTGTGGCATTGCCCTAACTGGGAATCCCACAGCTCGCAGGCAGCAAATACATTTTGCTTGAACGATATGGCCCTTGCTGCTCCACAAGGTTATATGTAATGTTTGAGAAAGTCCAGCAAATTCTGCCGTCAAAAACAAAGTTGAACAGCTTATTTAAGAAAACCTGGGAAAAATTGTCTATGAAAAACTGGAGATTAGCTAAGAAAAAGTGATGCCCCTCTGTGGAAGAGCATATTTTTAGGAAAGCTCATCTTTCCTAAGTCCCACAATGCTTTTATGTAGACAATGTTTTCCGTGGTGAAGCATCACACATCATGTGTCTTTAGAAATCGCTCTTTAGAAGTCCTGTTAATGAGAACCTTGCAATCTGTACATGTATTGTTCACCCATTAGAGTAAGTCAGGCATGCCTTCTTGAAAATAAGCCCTGAAAATTGTACAGCATCTGGCAAATGGAATATTTTTAATCTAATGACGGCGAGTTTAGCAGTTTGGCTTCCAAACTGCCTTGATTTTGTTTTCAAAAAAAGAATTTAATTTTAAAAATATAAAACATTTTTATGACTGTAAGACATCTGCACAGCCAGATTGTTCTTAAAGGAATGTAAATCCATGAGAAAATGTGCAGTCAAATGTATGGGAAGAGCAGAGGCGCTGTCCTTTCAGGAACTTTGCAGGGACTTTTCCCATTTCCTCCCAAGGTCAACAGGTTTGTCAATTGGCATCTGCTTAACAGTTTAGATGGGCAGTGCATTTTTGATCCTGTTCGTGACTGTGAGATCTTTGCAGGCTAGGGAAAGCATTAGTCTGCAAGGGATCGGCATTCTGCTTAACTCTTATTTTGACACGTAAAAGTTCTCAAACACATAGCAGTCACAGCTGAATTGACTTGTACAATTCTTGTACAGATGCAGAAACACGCATGTGTTTTACGGTCTGAGGTCTGGATCTTCTCTGGCATTCGTAACACATTACACTTTAGCGCAAGTACTATATCACTGCAGCTGAGAGAGTAACTAAGCATAGCAATTATAGTAACCAAACACTAGCCAGTTTTCAGTTAGCCAGATGTACAGCCAGTATTCTTTTTGATGTTTGACTGTATAGGTGTACTTAATCTCCATTATCTGAGCACCCAGGTAATAACATCCTTTGCTTTTCTTTATGCCCTGTTTTCCATTGCTATAGATTGCATCTTATCTTTATTTGGGCACTTACATAAAAGAGCAACTCCTTAACTGTTAGCCTTGCATTTGGACATATGCACATCTGCTGGATGTCAGACAGGCTAACGCAGTCCAGCTGCAGCCGTTTGTGAGCAGCTAGGCTATTCCTCTTCTTTACTGCCTCCCTCTTTCATGTGCAGCACATATGTCATACCCTGAAATCAGAGAGCCTCTGCAGGGGTGTGGGTGTGTGTGTGTGTGTGGGGGGGTGGGTGGGAGGTGCCAAGGGTGATGGGGTTGGGGAGGGGAGGGGTGCAGTGGGTGTGGCTGCAAGGGCCTGAATTTCATTGAATGACATCATCACATGATTTTGACTTTAGTGCTGTGCATGTGTGAGCATTTTGGTGAGAGGGTTTGCTTCCTTGAGGGCAGTGGACCCCCCCCCCCACCAGGTTATCTGATTGGTGTTAATGCCCTAGAGTGTGGAGAGGGGGGTCACCTCTCTGCGGCACAGTCTGCATGCTTTCACTGCTGGGAACCATGTAATTTTCACGCTGTAAAACAGAGAGCTGGGAGGCCCTGAACATTAAAGCAGTTGGTAAATAACTTAACACACGCTCACTGTCACTGAAGGAAAACACATTGCACATATAACCACAGATGCTACTGTTATGTATTAGCTATATATTAAATACTATGCATGACACAAGAAACAGAAATTTGTAAAAGTAGAGAATAAGAGTTGACGTTTGCAACCAGACAGTGATATTTTGGAATCGTCTATTACTTGAACATAATACATGATTTTATTCACATGATTTTATTAACATCAGGGATGAAAATTAATGTAAAAACTGAAAAAAATTCAGTTTCAGTGGTTAACCAGTCCAATTGTACATACCTAGATTACATCAGCCTGAAAAACTGGTTTTAAAAAGTCATGTCTTGCAAATGGCGTAGTTTCTCACCCTCAAGGGTAATTTCATGGTTTTCATTTCAGGGTTTGGTGCACTGATGGACACCAAACGTTCTTTCATTATACTTTACTGCTAAAAACACAACAATTTTCAACAGCTCAGTTTCAGTTCAACATCTGCTTTTCATACGAAATGCGGTAACTGTTCTGAAATATTAGCCATTCACCAAAAAGGTTATATATAAGATTATTGTACAGGCTATATATGCAAAGCTGAGGTCACATTTCCTAGTGTGGCTAACATACACTGTTATCTGTAGTGGATACATCTGACATATTATTATAACTAGAGTGTTTTATGTTCCAGACCATACATGGTATACAGATCTGTGTAAACTTAAACCAGTGTAAATGCTTAGACCCATGCCAAGTTCACAGATCTTGCACACAACCATTATTAATATAAATACTAATCTTGTTATTGCTTTGGTTGCAGATTTGTGGATGAATAATTTTGCTGTGGCCTTCACAGGGTCTTGGTTGGTAAGGGCACTTACCGTCAGTGCAGGCTGAGCTCTCTAGCAGATCAAAGTTTAGAGTCTGTAAAGTGCATTTCATTTGCCCTAGAATTTGAAGATGCAGGTGGAACAGTGGTTCCTCATGGGCCAATACTGATGCAAGATTTTGGGTGGGAGGAGATTGCAATAATTGTGGAAAATTGATAAAAACCAAGTTCAGAGCTCTGGTAATGGCTGTAATTGTTCATCAATATCAGATGCCTGATAATGACATTAGCCACACACATTATATTTATGTAGCATTCACCCTTATTCAGAGTAACTTACAGTCCGAGACACCATAAGGGCATTCTCTTGGTAAATATGAGCAGTGCTACCAGATCTGGCTGACAACATTCTCAGACCATTGAGTGTACATGTAACATCATAAAAGCAGTAGCCTGACACAGGTTGATTATGCTTTCTGGAACTAAAATAAAAACCCATCCATAGTAAGCCCTAATAATAATTAACATAAAACCATAAATGCTGTAACTGAAGTTCCAGAATGGAAATTCAAGGGGGTGGAAATGGGGAATGGAACCAGCTTGCAGTCTGAAGAGGTGAGTCTGCAGTCTGCATTGGAAGACAGCCAGCAATTCTGTTATCCTGACCACAGAGGGAAGTTTCATGACCAGGGGGCCAGTACAGACCACAGTGGGAGTTTGTTCCACTTCTGGGGGGTACGGGAGCGCTGGTGCAGACAGGCTTTGTGACGGCGATGGGGTAGTCAGTCACCCTTGCCGTTGCATAATGTAGAGGAAACAGCTGAATTATCATTTTTAAGTAAAGTAGGTACAGTTAATTAATCTGGGGTTGGCAGAGCTGTGCCATATGTTATGCCTGACTTTTATAATCCCTTTTCCCTTTTAGTGTTAGTGTATTTGCCACCTCCGTTAGTGCAACAAAGTCAGATTGAATAATAACAGCTGTGTCTCTGAAATCCCTGCCATTTATGGGCAATGTGTAGCAATAAGGGGTAAGACACTGAGCATTATATATTGTTTAAATAGTGTGTGTTGTCATGCATGAACTTTCATTAATGGATGTCGATTTAAGAAATAAGCAAAAATAATGTAGTGCACAGGATTCTCAATAAAAGTGCACATTCTCTCTGGAGAAGGACACAGATGTGCAAAATAAAACTGCATCTGTTCTTATGCACTGCTGTCTGTTCACCTGTAAACACTGAAATAGGATAACTCCAACAGGAATGTGTACAGCTGGGCTGACCTGATTCCATAAAAAGTTACAGAGGAAGCCTATTCTTTTCATAGAGAAAAATGACAACCCTGTATGTACAAAAAAATCTTAATTGCTTGGACAATCTTTCCAATCGTAAAGTCGAACCCACAGAAGGAATGCTTGTCTGCAGTCACAGAGGTTTCTGTGTTGGCTGTTGGCTGCAAAGGCTTCTAGAACATCCCCACAGAAGGCAACAAATCACAGATGAAAATTCCACAAGGCTGAATTATTCATGAATTATTCAGAAATTATGATGTCTCAACCTAAGTACCACTGAGAGCTGTGTGTTTACACCTATTTTGTTCCATACAATTATTGCTGGCTTAATAAGTTTAATTAATCATTCAACTAGATCCTTATGTATATGCATAGCATGAAATACATGATTGGTTAAATAAGTGGATGGTATTGAGCCTTTGAGAGAGAATAGCAGCCTAAAACCGTTTCTCTGCTGCTGCTGCTGCCGCCACCACCACAGCATACTTTAGGATATCTTGTAGTTCACACTGCTCCACTCCTGAGTAACAAAATATCAGTCCCATTAACGGCCTAGAATGACATAAAGATGTATTCAACCAGTTGCATTTGAACTTTGAAAATCCCATTGAAGGGAAGTAGCATTATTTCGTATGTAGCAGTAGAATAAATTAAACAAAATTAAACAACAATTGGACAAATGAGCCCTGCATTTTACAGTCATGTAAGTTGTTCATGTTTTGATCATTATATACAAAAATGCTATCTATGTGTACCGTATATTGTAGTACATAGAACAAAACTGCTCTACGTGGAAACTAGAGTAGTATGCTTTGTTACCAACAGATGGCGCTGTGTATCAATGCTGGTCGGCTGGGCCACTGAGATATGAGCTCCCTGTTGCTGTGATCATAGTGGAATTCCTGCACACTGCCTGATATTCTCATAGGGGGTCTGATTTTAGTTACATTATCATTTTAATTTGACTTGTCAGTTGGAAAAAATACAGGACTTCTATTCAATGCTGTGAACACACAATGCAAATGAGTGACTGAATACTGCAGATTGTAGTTCACATTCTGTTCATGGTAATGAATCTCATAATGAAGTAAATCAAAGTAACCAGATGTATTTGCACAAAATTTGTCCAATCTGTGAACAGGATTACATGATTATTACAACCTTAAGTAGTCTTTCAATGCTGTTGAGCAGTTTTGTTGTATCTGCTACAATATGTACATAAATTGCATTTTTGAACATGATAGAAAGTTAAGTGTATGGCCTATTTTAACATGTAATATACATTCTTGGCTATGTGCATTATCATAGATCATACAATGAATTGTGACGTTTATGTCTTTTTCATTTTAATATTTCTTTTCACTGTTATTTTACTCTGTGCTTCATAGCTGGGATCTCCCAAGGTACAGAGAGGTAGTGTGTGTTGTTGTGTGTTTGAATAGTTTTTGATATGAAATTTCCTGCCAGGCTATTTATACAGATGAGTAAGGGAAGGCTGTGTAGATTCGTTATTGATGATTCAGGCTTTGCCAACTGATTAACTTCATTAAGTAATTGGGAAAACAGTATCACTAATTCCACAAACGTTTGTGCAATGTGCAAAATCAAACAGACATGATAAGTAATGGTGTTTTGCTATAGCAGAAAACAGTTTACTTGTTTAAATGGCATGAATATTTATAGGAGTAATATCCTTTTTAATCAAAACAGTGGTGAGGAGGTCTGGGTGTACTTTTCTTCATGGGTGAGGCTGTAAGTTGTTGTTTGTTTGTTTTGGTTTATTTTTCTGATGTTCTTTCATCTTGTTCTCATCCTTTGGTTTTTATTGGTTGTAAACAAGTATGAAGTAAGAGTCTTTTTTGAGCCGGAGAGGAGAACACTGCTCTTCCAGTGGGTGTTTTTGTCCTTTACTACACTCCTTTATTACATTTCCAGAATAAGTTTATTGGCCCTGCTTGGCCCTGATTTTGACGCTGTCAATCTCAGTGTCAAAATCACAATACATAAGGGTCTTACAAATTCATAACTTCCCAGCAAGTGATCGATATTGTTGCTGTCCAACCCTTGGGGAGAATGAGGAGAAGGTTGGAGACCAGGTTTTTGAATTTAAATGGCTGTTCCCAATCTTGGTCACTGTAGCCACTTTTTCCCAGGATATTGCTGCATAGTGGTGTACTTTCTGTAGTCATACTTGACTTAGTAGCTTCTCAGGTTAATAGGAGCTTCCAGGCTCAGTGGTTCTCAGTCTTTGTCACCATGGTGGTCTGCCATTGAATGGCTCCTTGTTGTTACAGTGAAGAGCTGTTTATTGTTATATAAACATGAAATCCTCCTCTCCCGTCAGCTTTCCTCCCCACAGTATCCCAAGCACACATCTCAAAGCAAAGCATTACGCCATAGTTTAACAAACAGTAACTGTGTCAAACAACAACCACTCTATAAATTAGTCATAACACATTATAGATAAAGGATGGTTAATTCAATCAAAACTTTAAAAGGTCCTTTCATGATTTGTATCTGTCATGACCTCTACAGTGCTTTGATTTTAGCCATTTTATATATCCATTTTAAGAAGTACACCTTTCAAATTTTCAACCATGACTTATGCCTAATGAAAATTCAGGCCTAATTATCATTATAGATGTTATAGGTGTCATTCTCAGTGCAAAAACAATCCTCACTTAAGAGTGGATGCCAGATTTTTGCCAGGGCTAACAGTGTACAGGCCTTGGCATAAAGCTACAGTGAGTCAGGCCCTTTACTGGCACTTCAGTGGCGTGGCTCATGTCAAGTACTGCATGGCCACCAGGTGCAGCAAGCTACCAGCACTTTCTTTCCTAACACAACATGGGAAAAGTTGACCACATAGGAACTCTTCCCACATAATCGTCCAAGTAAGGTAGCCTTTCCAGCCCAAATTCCCATTAAGAACATGGCTGTTAGAGAATGGAAAATAGGATGCCCTGCCAAAGGTAAATAATTACCCTGAAGGAGTGGCTGTTTTCACAGGTGTTTTGCATTATGCCACCCTAAACTATATATGCAAGGAAAATCACCCGCAATTCTGAGCTTCTGCCATCCCACTGTTTTACACTCATATGAAGGAACAACAGCAGCATTGATGACAAAAAGAAGAGGAAACAAAGAGAGGAACTGCCACTGATTGTAACACTCAGACAACACTTTTGCAAATGTGAGTGTTGCTGTTGTTTTGAACCCGGAGCCTGAGGTATTTGTTGGCGCGCGTGGGATTTTGATGTGGCAAAGGAAGATATGTGTTTCCAGCCCAGCGAAAGACAGCCACTGCTGTCTTGGCAGATTCTCATTGACGTTTTGTGGCGGCAGTAGATCACATGTTTCTGCAGACGCGGCCAGAGCGGTTTGGTTTTTCTAGTATGTTGGAGATAAATATAACTGTAAACATGCCGTTGGCTCCCTGACTACTCTTGCACAATGTTATGAATGTGGGGAAAGAGAAAAAATATGAAAAAAATGTAAAAAAAAACTTAAAATAAACCAGAACTTGGATAAATTACATCGGGTATACGGGAGTGAGGCCTGAACAAGTTTTTTTTTCAGTTCAAAGTACAGAAAAAGATATCAGTGAATGGTTATTGCCTGGTTCCTTGTAAAAGCTCACAGCAGTTCGAATGATTACTGCTTAAGGTTTCTGCTCATATAAACATATTTATCACAGGGCAGAAATGGCAGTATCTTACAGGGGGTAGTCATGAGCCATGAGCTAAAGTTTACAGGTACAGGATGCAAGGCAGGGCCAATATATGAGATATCAGAGCAGGCAAATACACCCACATGAACACGGACATGGCGGATACACATCAGAAAATCCAGTTAAAATAAAATGCATGCCTTTGGACTGTGGAAGGAAACTGTGGATTAACCAGAGGAAACCAATGTGGACAACAGGACTATGTGCAAGCATGTATATGTGCATACAACTTTATTTGTGCATCCTTTCTATTTTTTTTTATTAGAGTCAGCAAGCCAAGCGCCTGAGAAAGTGTAGGAAATCCAGAAACGGACAGGCATGGTCTTCTCTTTTCTTTCAGTTAAACTCCATTGAGAATACAGTGTATCACAGAATGCAATGTGTCACCATAGTGGTCAGCCTACTCCAACAACTCCCACGTCTTAGTACAGTGTAGGCAGCCCACTGCTTTTAATTGCAGCTGTGATGGAGCTCTAGACTCACTAATGATTGCATACGATTGTATATTTTTCCACCACATAGGCCCAGTATGATCATTGGGATACTGAGCTAATCTGACTGTCTCCATTTCCCTCTTTCCTCAGGTCTTCTGTCCAGTGCTTTGGTGGAAAGATGAGGAAACGTTGGTGTTTGTCGTTATGCGCCCTACTGGGCGTGGTGTTCTCAGGCCTGGTCCCCAACACTCACGCTCAGGATGGTAAGTTTTCTTCTTGGCGTTTTCTCCATGGCAACAGGGGGGGTGGGGGTTTTCTGCCCCGCCCCGCCCTGCTCCGCCCCAATCTCGTGCCCTTTAGTTTTGCAGGACTGAGCAGTTTCTCAGACATTCCGCAAACCTTCGTTCCCTCTGTTGCCAAAGTTCACAAAAACAACCATTCAGGGAAAACAGTACAAATAAATCTGTCTGCGTGGAAGTAGTATTGCTGTCATGCAGGCAATAAAAGCCGTGTCCCTTTCTAAATTAAACTGCCAAATCGCTAGCAAACCACACTATGATCTGAATCTGAAATTCTCAAAAACAAAAAATTATATGATGGGAAAATATCAAATTAACAACCTAAAATAAAATGTGCATGGTTGCTTTCATCTTTTGGCCTTTCCTGATGTTCTGGGTTTTTTTGTTTTTGTATGCGTGGAGGTCCAAGATTATCGTTTCAAATTGTTTTAGCTGGGAGGAACACGGCATAGCAAAGTTATTGCAGTGAATGCCAACAGAGGAACAAAATGTTTGCTTTAAATACTGCATACTGAAAAGGGGATGATAGAAGCCCTGGGTTTACCAGAAACACATGACTGAGATTTACCAATCAGAAAGAATTGGTAGTAAAGTTTTTCAGGATGTAACAGAAAATTCAATCAGGTATATCGTTGCAGCATCAAATCACAAGTCCAGCAAGGGAGTGGAGGGCTCCATGACCTATAATGAAGTGCTTATGATGTGCCATTCCCAGGGCACTTATTTGGCTTTAAAAAGGCAACAGGATTGGGTGAAATACTGTAAAAACTTTTTATGAAATTTTATTCTAATGTATTGTGCTATTCAGAATGGTTCTACATATCAAATTCCCTCTCTTGATTTAAGCATTTAGCTTAGACATTTATTGCTTGGAATGTAACAAATAAAGTCATGTCTTTTCTGTTTTTAAAAGGAAAAGTGTTTATAAATCACCTGTGTGTTGAAAATCCTTTCTGTTTTTTTTTAGTTTGAATCGTAATCAGTCCATCTCACCAGCTTGCCGTATGGTGGGGATAAACAGCCTTAATAGCATTTGTTAAACAAATTAATCAATAACAACTGGGGCAAAAAAATTATCAAATTTGGCTTGTTGTGTCGAAAAACTTAATTGGAAATAAACCCTAGGGAAGGTGTTTCAGTTGGCCATGTCAAGCACACACCAAATGTTAAATATTAGATTGAGAAAGGTACTTTGTGTCCAGCGAAACATTTTCCCTGGGTTTTTTACTCATTAAGTAACCCTAAGGTGCCTTTTTAAACACCAACTCTTCTTGATCTTGGTCTTGAAGCCTTCTTTTCCACTCCCACAACTGGACTTGCGTTTTCGTTGGCTGCTCAAGAGAAATTCCTCAAAATAGGTTTTCTCTTTTAAAGATGGCAGACCAGCGCTGGCTGCAGATATATACTTTCTAGTGGACTCGTCCTGGAGCATTGGAGAAGAGAATTTTCAGTACGTCAGACAGTTTCTGTACAGTTTGGTAAAGGCTCTGGGCGAGTGGAGCGATGGGTTCCATTTTGCCTTGGTGCAATACAGCGGCTCCCCCAAAACGGAGTTCCGGTTAAACACGTACCCAGCCCTGCTGGATGCGCTGGCCCACATTGGGAACTTGACATATCGGGGGGGAGGCACCCGAACGGGGCTGGGCCTGGATTACCTGATTAAGAACCACATGACTGCGGCGTCCGGCAGCCGGGCCGCAGAAGGGGTCCCGCAGGCAGTGGTGGTCCTCACGGACGGGCGTTCCCAGGACGACGTGACCCCTCCTTCCTCCGTCCTGAAAATGGCCGGCGCGGATGTGTTCGCAGTGGGGGTGAAGGACGCGGTGGAGTGGGAGCTCAGGGAGATGGCTAGCGCGCCCCCGGACACGCACGTGTACAACGTAGACAGTTTTACGGCTCTGCCCAGTGTAGTCCAGGACTTAGTGGTCAATCTGGGTGCGGTTGGTTTCCCTGCGGCGGCCGAAGCCAGTGGGATTGTACGAGATGTGACAGGTAACGGGCCGTGACCCCCCTGCTGTGGCACTACCATACTAATGTAATAGCACAAAGAAGCGGTAATTGTGCTGTTCCCCATAGAGTGTATTAACAACAAGGACATTTAACATGATGAGTAACAACCTTCCATCCACCATCCACTTGCACTATTAACATCACAATGTGTTCTTTCTTAGCTTCTCATATCCCTGTAATACTTCAGATCACCCATATGTGTGCATGTGATTAATATATACCCTAATGCTTCACAGAATATCTTTAAATGTCCATGTGTTGCAGTCAACAGTGCTGCCAGTGAGTGGCGCTCTTTTGTTTGAAGTCAATTTTAATTATACAATAAAAAGAAATAAGGGCTGTGGACTGTGTTGACAGAAAACTGAGACTAGAAGTTAACAGAGGGAATGCGTATTGGTTTTTTCCTGTCAGGTGTGACCTGGGCTTAAAGGGGAACTCTGAAATGAACGTTGGATAGCATACTCTTTTTTGACTGAATGGTTGTTAGATAGCCTCTTTTCCTTATTCATAGTTAGATTGGAGGCGATGCTTTCTGTAATGAAACATCTTCTTATGCCAAACGTTTTAGCATTTGTTTTTTGCGCATCAATTTTTTTCAGCATTAGGATATACATATGCACACACACACACACACACACACACTCACACACACACTATTAACAAAACCAATGAAATTAAGAAGAGGGTATCCCTCTTGTCTCGAAGTATTGAAAGGATGTAGGCAGCTGCTAGAGCTATAGTGGAAGGCTGTATAACAGACATTTTGTGAAGAGTGTGGCATCCAATTTTCATATGTTAGTGAGAATCCCCTTTAGTTAGTCCAGATCCTTCAGGTTAAAGCTGAATTAGAACCTCTCCCAACTCACCAGGAACTAATAGTCCACCAGCTTTAATCAGTGAGAGATGCACCTGTCATCTGATTGGTCATAGTTCTCTTGTTTTATGATACAGATAGACATAAAGTACAGATGTATAGGTGCAGTGTGCAAAACCATCACTGAGTCCAATTGAATTGAAAGCTTTTGCCTCCTGTAGGGGCTAAGGAGGCAAGCAGTGAAGCATGAGAACAGCAAATGGTGTCTCCCAAAAAAAGGGAGAAAAATTGGGTAGGGGAGGGAAATAAGTTTTCCATCAAAAATAATATAGCTATTTCTCGTAAACCTTTCTATTTGCAGACCCATAACATTCATTCATCAGTCATCCACCATCAATCCATCTATTTGGTAATTACTCCTTTAAAATGCATTAAAAGTATCATCCCTGCCATTCAGTTGATTATCTTGTCGAAAGGTTGCTCTCTTACTCGGGAAAATTTCTCCAGCACAGACTTTTAGGTGGAGATCCATTACTTTTGAGAATTATAGCTCTCTCTCATGGCAATGGAAGGCAAATCAGGATTAGAAGACATCGCACGAACAACCCACCACCACCACAAAAAAAAAATGTTATGCGTAATGTGAAAAGCCATTAACGATACCTAACCTACCCACTGCTGCTTTTTGTGTCTGAACGTTGTGATGTGTCCTGTGTGTGAAAACCACCAGCTTTCTGTGTATCTGTGTTAAAATAAAAAAAATGTGCACAATACTCTACTGTTTTAAAACAGTGATGAACTGCAGTATCCATCCTTGGAATGCTCCAGAAGTGGAGATGGTAGGATTAGTGGTAGCGATGGTGGATACCTCAATTCCACTGCAAAAATGCTGACATGTAGAACATCGTTTGATGGGCTCCGCTGTGTATTCTTACAGCACAAATCCCGGAAAAGTTTATTCAACTGTATGCCATAAATAGCTGGGGTTTTCCCAGCCAATGCTAAGCAAAGAAAAGGCAACTTAGCCTTTTCTTTGCTGTAGCCATATAGTGAGGTGCATCAAAGTGAAAAGTTAGCGGTTAGCTGAACAGAGGAAAAAGGGAAATTCAGCAGCGACAAGGATGGGCCTCAGAGTCATGACTGGTCACGTGATCACTGAGTTCTGTAACAGGAGTCTGCATGGGTGGCTGAATGCCTGAGGTTGGAAGGATTAAGCTCAACATTACTTCAGAGCATTTTAGCATCCACAGCTTTTAGCATGACAGTGTCCCACAAGACACTTCCCAGTGCCCTTGTCTGATGCTGTCATTTACAGATGGAATACATTACATCAGTGAAGTGCTTTGGAGATTTTACACATTTTAGCTGCAACCTAGCATAAACCATGCATGATTAGTTAATTAATTCCATACATATCTTGAAAAGTAGTTGCATTCTAATGTGTATAATAAACATTGATCATGGCCAGTATTCAATCAACATTTGTCCTTAACTGATGATTTAATGCAAGTGTTAGTTTTTTTCACAAACACAGCAGGCAAGTTCAAGTGATTAAAATGAACAAAATGATGTGTTTGCTTTGAAAAGTAACATTTGCATTTAAGTTTGTGAAAAGGACAAATATTAATTGAATACAGGCCTGTACTATAAAGGAGTAAACAGTAATTACTGTGGCAACAGTTGCAACACTAGAGGCTATTTCAAAGCACTAGAGGTACAATGCATGACTTACAGAATCCCATTAGACCCTTACAAAGGGTCTTCCACACCTCAATTCAGTCACCATGCAGAATTATATGCTTGTGTAATGTTTTACATATGGACAGTGTTTCTTGATTGGTCATGTCAGAAACATGAGCTGTTTTGGCTGCATGTTGTCTCCCTGTTTTAACGCTTTTTTCACATTGCATTTGTGCTCTTTTTTTCTCTCTCCCCCACTCTCTCTCCCTCTCTATCTCCCTCTCTCTCTCTCTTTGTCTCTCTCCCTCTTTCTTTCTCCACCCTTAAAGCACAAGAGTCGGCTGACCTTGTACTCTTAATTGATGGATCAGAGAACGTTGGAGCCGCCAACTTCCCGCGCGTCCGGGATTTGGCGCTCAGCGTCGTTGAAAGGCTTGATGTGGGAAGGGATGCCATCCGTGTGGCCGTCATTCAGTATAGTGCCGACCCCGAGATTCAGTTCTATCTTAATAGTTATGAGACCAAAACAGCTGTCCTGGACGCCATCAAGGGGCTTAGCTTCATAGGCGGAGGAGAGTCCAACTTGGGGGCAGCTCTCCAGGAAGTTGCCGACGACCTCCTGGGCCCTGACGCCGGGGGCAGAGCGGACGACGGGGTTCCGCAGGCCCTCGTGGTAATCAGCGCTGGCCCATCCACTGATGATGTCAGTGCGGGTGACAGGGCCATAAAGCAAGCGAGTGTTTTTACATTTGGCGTTGCGGCCGGCAGTGCCAGCACTGCTGAGCTGGAGGGTATTGCCACGGACAAGAGCTTTGTGTTGTCAGCGCCCAGTGTCGGCGCTGTGGCCACTCTGGGAGATCAACTGCTGCCCTACATTAATGGTGTGGCTCAGCGCACCATTGTCATGCACACCGAAATGACCGAAGGTATGTAAACTCTTAGCCAGAAACAACACAAACCAATGCTCAAAGCTCTCAACACTCATGAAAGAAAAAAACGGTTGTCTTTGGTGTTAGACTTGTTCAACTGGCAAGGTAAGTGATTTATTTACCACTCAGATTCTGTGAAACATATCTGATCGGTAATAATATTTATATGACTCAAAGACAGAGGAAATAGGGTAAATACTGCATAGGATTAATTAATTGTCCTCTCTTTTGCCCAGTGATGTGTACTGTGGACAATACACTTTAGATTTTAGCATCTCTGAAATGGTTGCTAAGTGATTTATTGGCATCCTGTCCTACATTGTGTATTTAGGAAACACACCCCTTAAAGAAACTACCAATGCTGGGATCCAATCAAGTGCACTTAGTCCCTATTAAGGCATATGCATTTCACTCAAAAGCAGAATTTATATTATAATAAAGGTTTCTGAGTTTTTTATTCTATTTAAGTCACAACAAGCAAACATGTCCTTTGGAATGTTTTTTTAACATTGTAGCATATGCCCTGAAAAAGACGAAGATCAGTTTTGATTGAATTATATATCACTCTAAAATAATAATAATAATAATAATTAACTCAAGTTTATTCACAACAATATGGTTCAGCTGTTATGCAACACAAAAGCAGGATACTGCAAAAAGCAACAAAGGTACGTACTCGTACACAAAAAATTTGACACTAATGGACACAATAATTCATAAGCACTGTCGTTTAAAGTTTAACTGGGTTGTCAGAAGCCACCTAATTATCAGTTTGCTGCTGTTTCATAGGACAGTGTTTCTTCAGTTTTTGACTGTAGGCTCTCTGGTGCTATTATGGAGTGTGCCTAGATTAGTTTACAGGAGATCCCAGTTTTATTAAGGTATAAATGTATGTTCAAATTAGATGAGACTTTTGGAGTGTGCCTACATTAGTTTACAGGAGATCCCAGTTTTATTAAGGTATAAATGTATGTTCAAATGAGAGGAGACTTTTGAAAAGGCAGCAATTTATGTGCGTCATGTTTCTGATTGATAAAGAATTGAAATTCTTTAAATGGTTGCATTTCTTGAGTAAGGTTCTACTGTATAAAAATCATACTTTGGATCTTGGTGAGTTTAATTTAGAGTAACAGTTAAGTTATTTCTTAAAACCATTGCTTGTCCTATTCTTTTTTGCATTGATGTTTCATTATCTCTGGTTTTCCCTACTTTTCATTGTCAAAGAGTGTTCATTATTCTACAGTGTTTTAAATAATTAACTTAAACCTTAGTTCACTTCTTTAAGGCGGAATACAGCATAGGCGAAAGACCTCAATAATTATAGATACCCATAAAAACTTTGGGTAGTTTCATCAGTGCTGTCAGACATGTCTGAGTATAATCTACATTAAAATAGAACTGAGCAGAATATAATATAATCCTCGAGATTAAAATATATGTGTAGCATCTGTTTGGCCTTATTCACATTATAACTGGAGATTGATTTTGTGTTCTCAGAAACAAAAAGTTACTCAAGAAATACACACTTACACACATAGTGATTTTTCCAAATTAAATGTTTATTTAATGGCAATGAATCTGTGTAATATACAGAAAAGACCTCCATTCTACAGTTCAACAGTGTACACCCTTTGTGTGTCCTAAGACTAAGGTCCATTTTGATTGACTTGCATAAACCCTTTAAAACACAGACTAAGTTCCAGACAAAGTAATCACAAATAATTGATAAGATTAATGTCTCAATTAATACAGTTGAGATATTTATAAACTGATGGTGTGTAGACAATTCAGAACTCAGCTGGACTACTCTATTTCTAAGCAATTTGCAGCACTGTGTTTACCCTGTTTTAACAGGAAAAAGAAGTATTATGCTCTAACATATTTCAATTATTACCTCTTCTTTTCCAGCCTTGGCCGTTGGCAAAAGGGACATAATTTTCCTCATAGATGGGAGCCAGAATATGGGTAACACCCATTTCGTCGCCATCCGTGACTTCATCAAAAAGTTTGTCGAAATCATGCCCATCGGACCTGACCAGGTACAGGTGGGTGTGGCCCAGTTCACCAACAACCCCAAGCTGGAAATGGACCTGAACACACATGGCACCAAGGAGTCCCTCAGTGCAGCAGTGAACAGAATGCGCGTGAAGGGGGGAACCCAGCAAGTCAACATTGGGGCTGCTCTGGACTTCGTCAGGACACAGATGCTGAGGACTGACAAAGGGAGCCGTATCAACCAGGGGGTGCCCCAGCTAGTGATGCTGTTCTCTGCCAAGAAGGCCAGTGACAGCGTGGCCCAGCAGGCACAGGAGCTCCATAGCATGGGCGTCCTGACCTTGGCCGCTGGCTCGAAGGCCGCTGACGAGCAGGAGCTGAAGGAAATCGCCTTCGATGACAGCCTGGTCTTCATCCTGAGGGACTTCCGGATGCTGGGACGCAACCCAAAGCTACTCGTCAATCCCCTTTCCACGCTGTCTGGAGTCGTTGTGACTGAGCAGCCGACAGAGCCGAGTAATAAACATTTAACATTTATTTATGACCAAAGTTCTTTATTTGCTCAGGCACAGTAACGCTTCAACACAAAACACACTTCAGAAAAATCTGTCTCAGACAACATAAGTTAGTTTAATATGTGGAAAGTAAATGGAATATAAAAAGCCACAGGCAGTAACACTTTCATCATGATGTAGTGTCAAAATGAATAGGTATATGTAGGCCTAAATTTGATCAACATGTTTGCAAATGGTCAGATAATTTAGCTCATCACTGAACTTGCTGTTTGTGGGGAAAAGAGACATAGTTGTAAATTAAAGTTAATGACTATGTTGATTGACTATAGGCCTAAATCTATATTAATAGGTTCTGAGGGACACATAAAAGCTCTTACCGCAAGTGTAAACAAGACCTTATTGCCTAGTTACCACACGCTTGAGACTGGGCTTTGTCATTAATTGGGAGGGAGGGAGTCAGCAATGGTGGAAAACAGTTATATTTGTCCTTCTCAGAGAAAGGTGGGATTCAGCTGGCCATTATTCCACAGCCTATTGTTATTTCACAGTTTATAGATGATAATTCAGGTACCTACAGCCATCTAGTGAGAAATATTCCACTCCTATTGGCACTAGCTCTCCTGTGGCACTGCTTTGGTTTTGTTGTGGCAAAAATAGCTAATGGTTTACAGATGGGTGCTTATGCTTCTGCTGCACTGATTCTTGCTTGGGTGCAGGTGTCACAGTGGTGAGTTAGTCACAATTAATAATTATACATTTTTTTTGGTGGGGGGGTGAAAATGAATGACAAATCACAATGAGCATGCCTAGTCATATAACTGACTAGTTTTAAAATGACTCATCTTTTGTGATATCTCCCCTCCACAGTTGTTGAAATAACCACAGTTCAGACCCAGCGCGTTATCCGAGACATTGTCTTCCTGGTGGATGGATCAGCCTACATTGGGGACGCCAACTTTGCATATGTGCGTGAATTGATCTTGGGGATAGTGGACAAGCTGGATGTGCGCCCGGACAGGGTGCAGATCGGCCTGATGCAGTTTGCAAGAGACCAGCGGACCGAGTTTTATTTGAACACCTACAATAGCAAGCAGGGGGTGGTGGATGCCGTTTCACGGCTCAGACCAATAGGAGGAGACGTTGTGTACACAGGAGCGGCGCTTGAGTATGCCTTGCAAAACCACTTTCAGACATCAGCTGGGTCCAGGAAAAGGCAAGGGGTCCCGCAAGCAGTAGTTCTCATCACTGGAAGCCCGCCTCAGGATGAGGTTAAACGGGTCGCAGACAAAGTCGCGTTGGCAGGAGTTCTGACCTATGCAGTTGGTGCTGGCCAGGCGGACCAAAGCCTTCTGTCAACAGTTGCCTTCGTTCCCGATTTGTCTTACTATGTGGACAGATACGACACCTTGCCAAGTGTTGTTGCACAGATCATGACACCTTTAATCACAGTGGTGGGTGACACAGACACCATTTCCTCTGTAGGTGAGCTCTCCACATTGTTTTCAGTTTTTTGGTTCTGTAGCTTGGGGAAAAAAGATGATGATTTGGTGATGTATGTAATTTATTTCTGTGAGGAAATTTGCTTGCAGTTATGATGATCTGATAATAAGTTGCATATGACAATACAATTTTCCTTTGCAGTAGATGAAGAAGTTATTACTGGAGTTGAGAGGGACGTGGCATTTCTGATTGATGGCTCGGATTCTGTTGGAGGTGACTTCGCCTACATTCAGGATTTCATTCTAAAAGTGATTGGACCTCTTGATGTTGGAATTAATAAAGTGCGGGTTGCTGTGGTCCAGCACAGTGAGAACCCATCACCCAACTTCTACCTGAACACTTATAATACCAAAGAGGAAGTGACAGCAGCCATTAATGGCATGAGACTGGCCGGTGGCCGAAGTCTGAACACTGGGGAGGCCTTGAGATTCATGAAGGACACAGTCTTCTCGCAAGAAAGAGGCAGCAGAGCAGCTCAGAATGTCCCCCAGTTCCTTATAGTTCTGACCGGCGACAGGTCGAGGGACAATGTGAGAGAGCCTGCAGGGGCTCTGAAGACGGGAGGAGTTGTGCCCCTTGGTGTTGGAGTGAAGAACGCAGACCGCAGACAGATTGAGACTATCTCCCACAATCCCTCCTTTGCATTCAATGTGAAGGAATTCAACCAGCTGAACACGGTTCAACAGCGAGTAGGGGGTTTCGTCAGTCTTCCCAAAGAGAACTTGGAAATCATTCTACAGCAAGGTAAGCTAATTTCATTTTTAGCGCTGCTGTGTGATGGGTTGTTTTGCAGAGCTGTGTTTTGCAGTGATGTTGCTGCTGGGTTGAAAAAAATCACTTTTTTACTTCTATATGTCCTTTGTTCATTTTGCCTCAGTTCATGTGGAGGATATAAGCAAAGACGTTGTATTTCTGCTGGATGGGTCTGATGGCACTATGAATGGATTCCCAGCAATGCGAGACTTTGTTCAGAGAGTAGTGGAGAAACTCAATGTGGGTGAAAACAAGGACAGAGTCTCTGTGGTCCAATACAGCAGAGATCCACAGGTTAATTTCTATCTGAACAAGCACTCAAAAAAGGAGGATGTACTTGATGCCATAAGAAACTTGAGACATAAAGGAGGGAGAACCCTTAACAGTGGAGCAGCGCTCCAGTTTGTTAGGCATAATGTCTTTACTGCTTCTTCCGGGAGCAGACGACTGGAGGGTGTTCCCCAGTTACTCATATTTTTGACTAGTGGGAAATCTAGGGACGATGTTAGGGGCCCAGCCACAGCACTGAAAGATCTTGAGGTTATGCCGTTTGGCATCGGAGTTGGCAGTGCTGATCAGGAAGAGCTTGAAATCATTTCCTTCAAACCCAGATTTACCTACCAGGTTTCTGGGTTTTCTGACCTCCCCGCAATCCAAAACCACATTGTTGCCACAATTAAGAGCTTTTCAAAAGACACTGATGGAACTGAGATCCTGGGAATTCCAGAAGTAGTAGGTAAGAACAGCAGCATGGATTTTAGATTTTTGGTAATGGCAATACATTCACTCTGGTGAATATTGGTGAAGTGAAATGATCATTTTTGGATTTCTTCAGCTTATATCGTAACCAGAATGTTCCTTTTCAAATTAATCTGCAGGTTGTATTGCACCCACATACTTCAACACTGACATGGTTCATTCATAATGCCATTGTAATTCAAACTGACAAATGTATTTTTTGTATGATTACTCTCCATT
Source organism: Albula goreensis (assembly GCA_022829145.1). NCBI lineage: Eukaryota > Metazoa > Chordata > Actinopteri > Albuliformes > Albulidae > Albula > Albula goreensis. The sequence continues at coordinate 31,958,700 of CM040745.1, forward strand.
TAAGAACATATGCCCATTTAAGCCAGCTGCTATTCAGCCATGGAAGTTTCATTTTTGAAAATTCATGGTTGTGCTCTTCTTCCGTGGCTGTATGTCTTCTTTATTCTGGTCTGAGACCATTCTTGTCTATATTACTTGCCCTCAAAAAATAATTCTCTTTATTTTTTGTCTTTAATGATTGTCTTAATATTTTTAAAATGGGACCCAGCAGTACCCTCGATCTTTTCTGCATCCCATTGCAAGGCCTGCTTTCAATTGCAATGGCATCTTTTAACCTTTTTGCTCACGTAAGATAGATGATTGGAATAGTTTTAGATGTCTTGGCTGAACAATCAAGAATCTTTTACATTTTCTCTGCTGGCCGTTACATAACATATGATTGCAGTAATGGATTGCTATTTTTGAACTTAATTTTTTTTCAGTTTCATAGCCAATATAGAGAAGTGCTTTGCATGGAACAATACAGGTAAAAACATGGGCATTGTTGGAGCAGTTTTGGAGCTTTTGAACTATTCTGACTAATGACCCATACTTCCATTCCTTTTTCTCATAAATCCTAGTTAATACAGGAGACATCAAAAGGGATGTTGTGTTTCTACTTGATGGGTCCGATGACTCCAGGAATGGACTGCCTGCTATCCGAGAATTCATTAGAAGAATGGTTGAAGATCTTGACATTGATGGGGACGATGTTCGAGTTGCAGTCATCCAGTACAGTGATGTTGCCTCGCCTTACTTTTACCTGATGACTCACAAAACAAAGAAGGATGTCGTGTATGCAGTGAGAAGCCTGAGACACAAAGGAGGAAAACCTCGTAACACTGGGGCAGCTCTCAAGTTTGTTAGGGACAATGTCTTTATTGCTTCTTCGGGGAGCAGACGGCTGGAAGGTGTTCCTCAGATTTTGTTCGTTTTGACTGGCGGAAGGTCAAGCGATGATGTCATGGGTCCCGCTGCTGATCTGAAAGACCTTGGAGTTTTGTCTTTCGCCATTGGCTTGAAAAATGCACAAGAAGATGAGCTCAAGAGAATATCTTACACTTCCAGGTTTCTTTTCAATCTGCCTGTCTTTGGTGAACTTCTGTCAATTCAACCAGAAATTCTTTCCTTTGTCAAATCAGAAATGGGAGTTGAGCCTCCAACTATTGTTGGTAAGAAAAATTACCATTCACACTCAGCAAACAATAACATGCAGCCTTCTTTCAGATCTCACTTTCCTATAAACTATTGATCTCAGCTGGTTTGAATACTTATTAAACTTTCAAACTGTTGGGTCTCTGAAGAGACCAGCTTTTATTTGAGTGGATATCCTGTCTATATCCATAGTTTTAATGAGATAAACAAAATATATCATTTTGTTTACATCTGAAGCTCTTTCCTTCTCTTGTTCTCCTGGTGAGAATTTCACAAGTTGCCTCTCAGATAACTCTTCTGTAAAACTGTCTGCTTATGAGTGTCAGACTCCTTTTTTGCTCTTTGCTCTTCCTTGAGCCAATGATTTCGATATCATTGCTTGGCTGCTCTGAATACAGACATCTCCCCACTCTGGAGGAACCCTGGTCTCATTCATGACGTCTCTTGCTTCTTTAAAAATAAGCTTATACTTATTATACTTATTCCTGCTCCTGTTTTTCACTATTGGAGCTACACAGTGATGGAGATTTTTAAAAAGGGACTGTTACATAACTTCACCAGTTAGACATATCTTTCATCTTGCATTATTTCCTTTGGTTTGACTGTCAATATGGTGAAATAATGTGCTTAATTTGTATATTGTCTGCTTTACTCTTGCATGTTTTGAAATATATCAATTTATTATCAAGCTGCAGTTCACAATTGTTAAGAAATATAACCATAAGAAATATAAATATAAGCTTCATTCCATTCCCTGAATGTTTTGTTTTCAAAGGAACAGTGTCAGATTCATCAGTTTAAAGTTCATAGTTTATAAATTTAATTATTCTTGCTTGTGTTATTTTTTAAATCTGTTATTATTAATTAGTTTGTTCATTGTGTGTCTTAGTTGAACTAGACGCAGCACAGAGAGACATTGTGTTTCTTCTGGATGGGTCTGATGGCACTAGGAGTGGATTCTCAGCAATGCGAGACTTTGTTCAAAGAGTAGTGGAAAAGTTCAGTGTGGGAGAGAACAAAGACAGAGTGTCTGTGGTTCAGTACAGCAGAGATCCAGACGCTCACTTCTATCTGAACACGTACTCAACAAAGGCAGATGTCACTGATACCATTAGAAGCCTGAAACACAAAGGAGGAACACCCCTCAACACTGGGGCAGCTCTACAGTTTGTTAAGGACAATGTCTTTACCGCTTCTGCTGGGAGCAGACGCCTGGAAGGTGTTCCTCAAATACTGATTCTTTTGACTGGTGGGAGGTCTCAAGATGAGGTTGTCAACCCTGCATCTGCTCTCAAGGAAGATGGCATAGTGCCACTCACTATTGGGACAAAGAATACTGATGTAACTGAGCTACAGGTGATTTCGCACACCCCCAGCTATGCTATGTATGTCCCTGGATTTGATGATCTACGGAATGTTGATCGGCAGCTTTTGTCATTCGTTAAAAGTGTGCCTCGTCTGCCCAGACCGCATCAACCAACTGCTATAGGTAAGAACAAATGTTTGATGGTTGAAATTTTCTCAAATATTAGAAAGCTTTTATTTTCTTCTCATTTTTTTGTTGTTGTCCTTCAAAGTTTTTGTCCTTTAAAAGTGAAAGTGTTTAAAGTGGAAGCGATTTGAATGATTTGTCTCAGATATTTATACATTTTCTCTTTAGGCTTATATTACATCAATGATCTGTTGTGATAGTAGGATCCACTGACCTTTGTTCTATGTCATGCTTCTAGTCCATGTCTGAATTTCATTTAGTTACATTCTATGATATAGCCCATAGCCACAGAAATTCATGTCTGACCAATGTTTTTATTTTGTGACTTATTTCAATTACCTGCTTATAAGTTCAACACAATGTCTAAATTGAGTAGCCTGTTTGTTGTGGGAATTCCTGACTAATCCTTACTGATATATTCTCTAGTCAAAACGGACACAACGCAAAGGGACATTGTGTTTTTACTGGATGGTTCTGATGAAACCTGGGATGGATTTGACTCAATGAGAGACTTTGTTCAGAATTTTGTGGAAAAACTTGTCTTAGAGGGGGACAAAGACCGAGTCTCTGTGGTCCAGTATAGCAGAGATCCAGAGGCTCATTTCTATCTGAACACATACTCATCAAAGCAAGACATAACTAACACATTAAGACAACTGAAACACAAAGGAGGAAGACCCCTCAGAACTGGGGAAGCTCTCCAGTTTGTGAAGGACAATGTCTTCACAGCTTCTGCTGGGAGCAGACGTCTTGAAGGTGTTCCTCAGATACTGCTTCTGCTGAGTGGTGGAAGGTCCCGTGATGATATACAAAGTGCAGTTAGAAACCTAAAGGGAATTGGAGTCATTCCATTGGTGGTTGGAGTGAGAAACGTAGATACTCGCGAGCTGCAAACTATTTCTCACAAACCCAGTTACGCTTTCACCATTCCTAATTTTTACGATCTCCCAAGTGTTCAACAGCAAGTTTTTTCAGCAATGGCAAATGTCACAAAACCCACCACCACTGTTTCCTCAAGAGTGCTAGGTAAGGAAAGCACTTGTGCAAAGACCATGAATCTTTGGTTCGCTGTTTTGTAAATAATGGAAAATACAAATTCTTTACCTGCAGTTTTAATGGCATTAATTTGTCATGTAAAGATTTGCTACATGAAGAAATAATGATTTAACAAAGCTGTACCCAAAGTGTGGATGTCAGGGTATGAGATTTGGATTTAAAATGATAACTGGCTACATACAGTGATGGTCGATTGTGCTGTACGTAATATAGCATTCATCTCAATTATATGTTGCATTTCCAGCAGTGTGAGCTGAGGAAGGCAAAACTAATGCAATAAAGACAATTGTTGTATTATTTTCAGTAGAACTATGGGCAGCTTACTCGGGATTGCACTATGATTTGGGGAATACATAAAACAGACAAAATACAATGAGTGAGATATCTCCTGATAAAACAGTGATGATAAACCTTACAGTTACGTAAATGACAAACGTATTCAGCTGAATTGAATAAAAATGGCTACTTAATTTTTCCTTTATGTTCCAATGAGAGAGGATCATAGCTGTAGTCTGACTGGACAGATCAGACTAGGCTTGTTTAATCAGAATTTTTAAAAATGACCACAGATTTTATACAAAATGAGATAAGTATACAAGTGGATGTCAGAGAATTGTATTTCACAAGTAGGAGAAGAAGAAATGCCCGAATAAAACTGAATCATGTTTAGGTTTGCAATTAAAGAATGCAAATCTAGTTTAGCACTATGATTGACTTGCAAAATGAACTCCACAGAAATTGCTTGCACAGCAGGAAAATGTTTTCTAGCAATTATAAAATGCTGAGAATGCTAGAAATTGCAAAAAGACAATAACCGTTATATTTTTATGATTCTCATCATGTAAAAAGTGATATGCATTTATGTAAACAATTCTTGTAAATGTTTATGCTTATAACAGATGGTGGAAAAAGAGACATTGTGTTTTTAATCGATGGCTCGGATGGCTCAAGATCTCAATTCCCAGCAATTTCTGACTTCATACAAAGAACCGTTGAGAAATTTGATGTGGAGAACAGATTTTCTGTGGTCCAGTACAGTGATACACCTGAAGCTAACTTCAATCTGAATGCATACTTGGCAAAAGACGACATCCTTGATGCTGTACGAGACCTAAGACATAAAGGAGGAAGATTCCTTAACACTGGGGCAGCTCTCCAGTTTGTTAAAGATAATGTCTTTACCGCTTCTGCTGGGAGCAGACGTATGGAAGGTGTTCCTCAGATACTGGTTCTGCTGAGTGGTGCAAGGTCTAGAGATGATATTAGAGGTCCAGCAACTGCTTTAAAGGAGACTGGAGTTGTTCCATTCAGCATTGGAACTGGAAATGCTGACACACTTGAGATACAGTCGATTGCCTATGATCCCAGATATGCTCTGTCCATTAACGACTTTCCTGAACTTCCGACAATCCAGCAACAGCTTTTCTCTCTTGTTAAAGAGATATCTTTTTATGAATCAAAAATACCAACTGAAGGCCTTGGTAAGATAATATTTTCTGTGGTGTATTTATGTAACTTTCTTAACTGAGCAATTTTAGAGTTTTAATTTCGTTTTTTTTGGAGTACTTTGAAAGAATTTGTAGAGAGTCTGTAAAGAATATTTGTGGATCACATTTCTCAGAACCCTTTGATGTTTTTCAGATTTTTGCAGAATTTACACTACAAAATATCTTAGTTTAAACGTATTATGGTGGAACACATATGCGACAGGTGCACTGATACTTGTTTCAATATGTCCTGTAATTAATCACAGAATCCGAGTCTTTGAAGAGGGATGTTGTGTTCCTTCTGGATGGATCAGATGATACTAGAAAAGGTTTTGAAGGAGTTCGTCAATTCATTCAAAGAATAGTGGAGACACTCAATATGGAGGATGGCAGAGATCAGGTTGCTCTGATCCAGTACAGCAGAGATGCAACTGCCAATTTCTATCTCAATTCATACTCATCTAAGAGTGATGTGCTCAATTCTGTAAGATCAATGAGACACAAAGGAGGACGACCCCTCAACACTGGGGCCGCGCTCCAGTTTGTTATTGATAATGTATTCACCCCCTCTTCAGGAAGCAGACGTCTTGAAGGTGTTCCACAGATTTTAGTTGTTCTGAGTGGAGGTCGATCTAATGATGACATCAGGGGTCCAGCACAAGCTCTGAAACAGAGTGAAATCAAAGCCTTTGGGATTGGAACAAGGAATGCTGATACCCTGGAGTTACAGACCGTATCATTCACACCCAGTCATGCTTTTTCTGTGGCAAATTTTGAAAACCTTGAAAGTGTTCTGGAAAAAATCACATCTGTCATGAGTGGTGTTCAGGAATTGCTCCCTGAATCACTTGACATCATAGGTAAGAATGGGGGTGTTTGTAAATGTAACATTTTCGTGTAAAGTTAGTTCCTGCTACTTTCCTAATATCATTTTACATTTATGTTTCTGACCTTCGTTAGATAGTAGGATTTAGATTACTTTTGTACATAATCAATGGTTCAGATACACAGACACACACATGTTGGGAGACTTCTCTTTCCTGATGAGTTTTAAATGGTTTTCATTTCAAATGACATATGCTTTATCTTTAAATCAGATTCTGGAAGGATGGATGTTGTGTTTCTGCTTGATGGCTCTGATGACGTGAGGGAAGGATTCCCCATGATGCGTGATTTTATTGGTAGATTAGTGGAAAATCTCAACATTGGGGAAAATCAAGTTCGAGCTGCTGTGGTGCAATACAGTGATGACACCACTGCTAATTTTTATCTAAACACTCATGTAACAAAGAGTGATGTCTTGAATGAAATCAGGCTTTTAAGGCTCAAAGGAGGACTTCGCCTCAATACTGGGGCAGCACTACAGTTTGCAAAAGACAATGTCCTTACTACTTCTGCTGGGAGCAGACGCCTGGAAGGTGTTCCTCAGATACTGATTCTGCTGAGTGGTGGAAGGTCAAGCGATGATATTAGAGGACCCGCAACTGCTTTGAAAGAAAGTGGAGTCATGTCTTTTGGCATTGGAGTTAAGGATGCTGAAGAGGCGGAGATGCAGACAGTTGCACATGATCTAAATTTAGCATTTTCTGTTCGCACTTTTTCTGATCTCCCCTCTCTTATACAACCATTACTGTTGTCAGTTGCCTCTCACAAACAGGCAACAAGAACAGGCATAGGTGAGTGAAACTAATTAAAGTACAGTTATGCTTAATTTACACAAAAATTACATTAAATCTTACATAGAATATAATGTTCTATCAAAAAAAATGTGATCTCAGTGATTTGTGTTCCATATTCATTTTAGTTGAAAGACCCAGTGTGAAACGGGACATTGTGTTCCTTTTGGATGGATCTGATGAAGCTAGTTGTCGATTTACATCTATAAGCAAATTCGTCACGAGCATAGTGGAGAAATTAGACATGGATCAACAGAACGATCGAGTTGCTCTCATCCAGTTCAGCAATACCCCAGCAGTGGATTTCTATCTGAACTCTCATACTACAAGGGAGAGTGCTCTTAATGCAGTAAGGAACCTCAAACCCAAGGGGGGAAGGCCACAGTATGTTGGGACAGCTCTTCAGTTTGTAAAGGACAAAATCTTTACACCCTCTGCTGGCAGCCGACGTCTAGAGGGCGCCAATCAGATTTTAGTTCTGGTATCTTGTGGCAGATCTCGGGATTCTCCAAGAGGTCCAGCGAGTGCCCTTAAGCGGTTTGGGGTTGTGATGTTTACAATTGGATCAAGAACAACAGATCCCTTTGAGCTACAGGCAATTTCATTCCATCCCACTTATGCTTACTCTGTCCCTGATTTCCAAAATCTACCAAACCTTGAAAAAAATTTTGTGACTAGACTTGCTCAAGTGAGAGCACGAGAAGAACCAAGAATTGTGGGTAAGGAATTTTTCTGTAAATATTTATATAAATGTGAAAAGTAAGTAATTCAAAATGTAATGTCAATATGACATTTATTTAATACTGATAATCTACAATTTACTCTACAATAAAATCCATCCAATTCCTGACAAATTCCTGACTAATTAGTAGGGCTATCTTTGACTAGAGAAAATCACAGTTTACCAATATTGATCATTTTTCTGACGAGTCAATCACAATCTTATATTTTCTTGTAATCACAACCTTTTTTAACATAGATTTCACTAAAATCACTGGATTAGTCTCCTGCTTTTTGCTTAGTATATCTAATCCAGTAAATACAAGAGTTGGCCTCTGGATGGTGAGCTCAGGATGAACAGTACTCTCAAATTGTCTCGAGGACATTGTGAAATGTATGGCAAAAATGTACGTTTCATTTTCTGAAATTGAGTTTATTCAATTAAAATGTATATCCTACATATTTTACAGCTGAGCGTGGAACTGGAAAAAAGGATATTGTTTTTCTGCTGGATGGATCTGACAGCAGCAGAAGTGGGTTTTCAGAAGTACGAGACTTTCTCCAAAGATTTGTTGAAAAACTAAGTGTGGATGAAAACAAAGACAGAGTTGCTGTTATTCAGTTCAGTAATGTCCCTGTGGCAAACTTTTATTTAAATTCATTTTTAAAGAAAGATGATGTGGTGAATTCCATTAGAGGACTTAAACACAAAGGAGGAAGACCCCTCAACATTGGGGCAGCACTCCAGTTTGTGAAGGACAATGTCTTTACTGCTTCCTCTGGAAGCAGACGATTGGAAGGTATTCCTCAAATATTGATTCTACTGAGTGGTGGAAGGTCCCGAGATAGTGTGGATGCACCTGCTTCTGCACTGAAAGAGCATGGAGTGTTGATCTTTCCCATTGGGACAAGTAGCTCTGATAGTGGAGAGCTGCAGAGGATATCCCACGATCCTAGACAGGCACTTTCAGTGTCAGAATTCAGTGACCTTCCTGACGTACAACAGCAGCTCATATCCTCTGTGGACACCGTGGTCGTCAGTATGACAACAGAAGCTCCAACCCTTCTAGGTATGTCAGTGTTTTTAGTGCAACTGCTGCCTTTTAATGTTGCACCCATTCATTTCTATGTAAAGTTGTGATTCAGGCCAAACACTTTGAGCATTTCAGAGAGGAGATGAGGAGAGAATTCGTCAGACAGTGTGCTGAAAGAGAATTCACACCCAAATTCAAGTCAGAAAGGTCTACCTTTTTGTTACATGCCACAGAAATATTCTTCTAGGCTTTAATGTCAGGCAGAAAATAGTGTGATTTAATGGAATGACATTTCTTTCTGTTGTAAACTGATTACTTTTGTCTTCAAATGAATTCTCCTTAGTTGATCGTGACATGGCCAAAAAGGATGTTGTGTTCCTTCTTGATGGATCTGAGGACACTAAACGTGGATTCCCAGCAATGCGAGACTTTGTTCAGAGAGTAGTGGAGAAACTGAATGTGGAGGAGAACAAAGACAGAGTGTCTGTGGTTCAGTACAGCAGAGATGCAGAGGCTAACTTCTATCTGAACACGTACTCAACAAAGGCAGATGTCAACAACACAATCAGAAGGCTAAGTCACAAAGGAGGAAGACCCCTCAGAACTGGGGAAGCTCTCCAGTTTGTGAAGGACAATGTCTTCACAGCTTCTGCTGGGAGCAGACGTCTTGAAGGTGTTCCTCAGATACTGATTCTGCTGAGTGGTGGAAGGTCCTATGATAATGTAGATGCACCAGCTTCTGCACTGAAAGAGCTTGGAGTGTTGATCTTTCCCATTGGGACAAGTAGCTCTGATAGTGGAGAGCTGCAGAGGATATCCCACGATCCTAGACAGGCACTTTCAGTGTCAGAATTCAGTGACCTTCCTGACATACAACAGCAGCTCATATCCTCTGTGGACACGTGAGGTCGTCAGTATGACAACAGAAGCTCCAACCGTTTTAGGTATGTCAGTGATTTTTAGTGCAACTTTTGCCTTTAAATGTTGCACCCATTCATTTGTATGTAAAGTTGAGATTCAGGCCAAACACTTTGAGCATTTCAGAGAGGAGATGAGGAGAGAATTCTATGTCATCGTGCTGAAAGAGAATTAGCAACACAATTCAAGTCAGAAGGGTCTACCTTTTTATTACATGCCACACAAACATTCTTCTAGGCTTTCATGTCAGGCACAAAATTGTGTGATTTTCATGGAATGACATTTCTTTGTTTTGTAAACTGACGACTTTTGTCTTCAAATGAATTCTCCTTAGTTGATCGTGACATGGCCAAAAAGGATGTTGTGTTCCTTCTTGATGGGTCTGAGGACACTAAACGTGGATTCCCAGCAATGCGAGACTTTGTTCAGAGAGTAGTGGAGAAACTGAATGTGGACGAGAACAAAGACAGAGTGTCTGTGGTTCAGTACAGCAGAGATGCAGAGGCTAACTTCTATCTGAACACGTACTCAACAAAGGCAGATGTCAACAACACAATCAGAAGGCTAAGCCACAAAGGAGGAAGACCCCTCAGAACTGGGGAAGCTCTCCAGTTTGTGAAGGACAATGTCTTCACAGCTTCTGCTGGGAGCAGACGTCTTGAAGGTGTTCCTCAGATACTGATTCTGCTGAGTGGTGGAAGGTCCTATGATAATGTAGATGCACCAGCTTCTGCACTGAAAGAGCTTGGAGTGTTGATCTTTCCCATTGGGACAAGTCGCTCTGATATTGGAGAGCTGCAGAGGATATCCCATGATCCTAGACAGGCACTTTCAGTGTCAGAATTCAGTGACCTTCCTGACGTACAACAGCAGCTCATATCCTCTGTGGACACCGTGGTCGTCAGTATGACAACAGAAGCTCCAACCGTTCTAGGTATGTCAGTGATTTTTAGTGCAACTTGCCTTTAAATGCAACACCCATTCATTTGTATGTAATGTTGCGATTCAGGACAAGCAGTTTGAGCATTTCAGAGAGGAGATGAGGAGAGAATTCCTATGTCAGTTGTGTTGAAAGAAAATTAGCAACCAAATTAAAGTCAGAAGGGTCTACCTTTTTTTTACATGCCACACAAATATTCTTCTAGGCTTTCATGTCAGGCAGAAAATAGTGTGATTTTGATGGAATGATATTTTTTTATTGTAAACTGACGACTTTTGTCTTCAAATGAATTCTCCTTAGTTGATCGTGACATGGCCAAAAAGGATGTTGTGTTCCTTCTTGATGGGTCTGAGGACACAAAACGTGGATTCTCAGCAATGCGAGACTTTGTTCAGAGAGTAGTGGAGAAACTGAATGTGGAGGAGAACAAAGACAGAGTCTCTGTGGTTCAGTACAGCAGAGATGCAGTGGCTCACTTCTATCTGAACACGTACTCAACAAAGGCAGATGTCAACAACACAATCAGAAGCCTAAGTCACAAAGGAGGAAGACCCCTCAGAACTGGGGAAGCTCTCCAGTTTGTGAAGGACAATGTCTTCACAGCTTCTGCTGGGAGCAGACGTCTTGAAGGTGTTCCTCAGATACTGATTCTGCTGAGTGGTGGAAGGTCCTACGATAATGTAGATGCACCAGCTTCTGCACTGAAAGAGCTTGGAGTGTTGATCTTTCCCATTGGGACAAGTAGCTCTGATAGTGGAGAGCTGCAGAGGATATCCCACGATCCTAGACAGGCACTTTCAGTGTCAGAATTCAGTGACCTTCCTGATGTACAACAGCAGCTCATATCCTCTGTGGACACCGTGGTCGTCAGTATGACAACAGAAGCTCCAACCGTTCTAGGTATGTCAGTGATTTTTAGTGCAACTTCTGCCTTTTAATGCAACACCCATTCATTTGTATGTAGTTGTGATTCAGGACAAGCAGTTTGAGCATTTCAGAGAGAGGAGATGAGGAGAGAATTCCTATGTCAGTTGTGTTGAAAGAAAATTAGCAACCAAATTCAAGTCAGAAGGGTCTACCTTTTTGTTACATGCCACACAAATATTCTTCTAGGCTTTCATGTCAGGCAGAAAATAGTGTGATTTTGATGGAATGACATTTTTGTCTGTTGTAAACTGACGACTTTTGTCTTCAAATGAATTCTCCTTAGTTGATCGTGACATGGCCAAAAAGGATGTTGTGTTCCTTCTTGATGGGTCTGAGGGCACAAAACGCGGATTCTCAGCAATGCGAGACTTTGTTCAGAGAGTAGTGGAGAAACTGAATGTGGATGAGGAGAACAAAGACAGAGTGTCTGTGGTTCAGTACAGCAGAGATGCAGAGGCTCACTTCTATCTGAACACGTACTCATCAAAGCAAGATGTGACTAATACCATTCGAAGCCTAACTCACAAAGGTGGAAGACCTCTCAGAACTGGGGAAGCTCTCCAGTTTGTGAAGGACAATGTCTTCACAGCTTCTGCTGGGAGCAGACGTCTTGAAGGTGTTCCTCAGATACTGATTCTGCTGAGTGGTGGAAGGTCCTACGATAATGTAGATGCACCAGCTTCTGCACTGAAAGAGCTTGGAGTGTTGATCTTTCCCATTGGGACAAGTAGCTCTGATAGTGGAGAGCTGCAGAGGATATCCCACGATCCTAGACAGGCACTTTCAGTGTCAGAATTCAGTGACCTTCCTGATGTACAACAGCAGCTCATATCCTCTGTGGACACCGTGGTCGTCAGTATGACAACAGAAGCTCCAACTGTTCTCGGTATGTCAGTGTTTTTAGAGAAACTTTTGCCTTTAAATGTTGCACCCATTCATTTGTATGTAATGTTGCGATTCAGGACAAGCAGTCTGAGCATTTCAGAGAGGAGATGAGGAGAGAATTCCTATGTCAGTCGTGTTGAAAGAGAATTAGCAACAACATTCAAGTCAGAAGGGTCTACCTTTTTGTTACATGCCACACAAATATTCTTCTAGGCTTTCATGTCAGGCAGAAAATAGTGTGATTTTGATGGAATGATATTTTTTTTATTGTAAACTGACGACTTTTGTCTTCAAATGAATTCTCCTTAGTTGATCGTGACATGGCCAAAAAGGATGTTGTGTTCCTTCTTGATGGATCTGAGGACACAAAACGTGGATTCTCAGCAATGCGTGACTTTGTTCAGAGAGTAGTGGAGAAACTGAATGTGGAGGAGAACAAAGACAGAGTCTCTGTGGTTCAGTACAGCAGAGATGCAGTGGCTCACTTCTATCTGAACACGTACTCAACAAAGGCAGATGTCAACAACACAATCAGAAGCCTAAGTCACAAAGGAGAAGAAGACCCTCAGAACTGGGGAAGCTCTCCAGTTTGTGAAGGACAATGTCTTCACAGCTTCTGCTGGGAGCAGACGTCTTGAAGGTGTTCCTCAGATACTGATTCTGCTGAGTGGTGGAAGGTCCTATGATAATGTAGATGCACCAGCTTCTGCACTGAAAGAGCTTGGAGTGTTGATCTTTCCCATTGGGACAAGTAGCTCTGATAGTGGAGAGCTGCAGAGGATATCCCACGATCCTAGACAGGCACTTTCAGTGTCAGAATTCAGTGACCTTCCCGATGTACAACAGCAGCTCATATCCTCTGTGGACACGTGGTCGTCAGTATGACAACAGAAGCTCCAACCGTTCTAGGTATGTCAGTGATTTTTAGTGCAACTGCTGCCTTTTAATGCTACACCCATTCATTTGTATGTAAAGTTGTGATTCAGGCCAAAAACTTTGAGCATTTCAGAGAGGGGATGAGGAGAGAATTCATACGTCAGTTGTGGTGAAAGAGAATTAGCAACAAATTCAAGTCAGAAGGGTCTACCTTTTTGTTACATGCCACACAAACATTCTTCTAGGCTTTCATGTCAGGCAGAAAATTGTGTGATTTTCATGGAATGACATTTTTTTGTTTTGTAAACTGACGACTTTTGTCTTCAAATGAATTCTCCTTAGTTGATCGTGACATGGCCAAAAAGGATGTTGTGTTCCTTCTTGATGGGTCTGAGGACACAAAACGTGGATTCTCAGCAATGCGTGACTTTGTTCAGAGAGTAGTGGAGAAACTGAATGTGGAGAGAACAAAGACAGAGTGTCTGTGGTTCAGTACAGCAGAGATGCAGTGGCTCACTTCTATCTGAACACGTACTCAACAAAGGCAGATGTCAACAACACAATCAGAAGCCTAAGTCACAAAGGAGGAAGACCCCTCAGAACTGGGGAAGCTCTCCAGTTTGTGAAGGACAATGTCTTCACAGCTTCTGCTGGGAGCAGACGTCTTGAAGGTGTTCCTCAGATACTGATTCTGCTGAGTGGTGGAAGGTCCTATGATAATGTAGATGCACCAGCTTCTGCACTGAAAGAGCTTGGAGTGTTGATCTTTCCCATTGGGACAAGCAGCTCTGATAGTGGAGAGCTGCAGAGGATATCCCACGATCCTAGACAGGCACTTTCAGTGTCAGAATTCAGTGACCTTCCTGATGTACAACAGCAGCTCATATCCTCTGTGGACACCGTGGTCGTCAGTATGACAACAGAAGCTCCAACCGTTCTAGGTATGTCAGTGATTTTTAGTGCAACTGCAGCCTTTTAATGCAACACCCATTCAGTTGTATGTAATGTTGCGATTCAGGACAAGCAGTTTGAGCATTTCAGAGAGGAGATGAGGAGAGAATTCCTATGTCCGTCAGTTGTTTTGAAAGAAAATTAGCAACCAAATTAAAGTCAGAAGGGTCTACCTTTTTTTTTACATGCCACAGAAATATTCTTCTAGGCTTTCATGTCAGGCAGAAAATAGTGTGATTTTGATGGAATGACATTTTTTCTGTTGTAAACTGACTACTTTTGTCTTCAAATGAATTCTCCTTAGTTGATCGTGACATGGCCAAAAAGGATGTTGTGTTCCTTCTTGATGGGTCTGAGGACACAAAACGTGGATTCTCAGCAATGCGTGACTTTGTTCAGAGAGTAGTGGAGAAACTGAATGTGGAGGAGAACAAAGACAGAGTGTCTGTGGTTCAGTACAGCAGAGATGCAGAGGCTAACTTCTATCTGAACACGTACTCTCACAAAGGCAGATGTCAACAACACAATCAGAAGCCTAAGTCACAAAGGAGGAAGACCCTCAGAACTGGGGAAGCTCTCCAGTTTGTGAAGGACAATGTCTTCACAGCTTCTGCTGGGAGCAGACGTCTTGAAGGTGTTCCTCAGATACTGATTCTGCTGAGTGGTGGAAGGTCCTATGATAATGTAGATGCACCAGCTTCTGCACTGAAAGAGCTTGGAGTGTTGATCTTTCCCATTGGGACAAGTAGCTCTGATAGTGGAGAGCTGCAGAGGATATCCCACGATCCTAGACAGGCACTTTCAGTGTCAGAATTCAGTGACCTTCCTGATGTACAACAGCAGCTCATATCCTCTGTGGACACCGTGGTCGTCAGTATGACAACAGAAGCTCCAACTGTTCTAGGTATGTCAGTGTTTTTAGAGCAACTTTGCCTTTAAATGTTGCACCCATTCATTTGTATGTAATGTTGCGATTCAGGACAAGCAGTTTGAGCATTTCAGAGAGGAGATGAGGAGAGAATTCCTATGTCAGTCGTGTTGAAAGAGAATTAGCAACAACATTCAAGTCAGAAGGGTCTACCTTTTTTTTACATGCCACACAAATATTCTTCTAGGCTTTCATGTCAGGCAGAAAATCGTGTGATTTTGATGGAATGATATTTTTTTGTTGTAAACTGACGACTTTTGTCTTCAAATGAATTCTCCTTAGTTGATCGTGACATGGCCAAAAAGGATGTTGTGTTCCTTCTTGATGGATCTGAGGACACAAAACGTGGATTCCCAGCAATGCGTGACTTTGTTCAGAGAGTAGTGGAGAAACTGAATGTGGAGGAGAACAAAGACAGAGTGTCTGTGGTTCAGTACAGCAGAGATGCAGTGGCTCACTTCTATCTGAACACGTACTCAACAAAGGCAGATGTCAACAACACAATCAGAAGCCTAAGTCACAAAGGAGGAAGACCCCTCAGAACTGGGGAAGCTCTCCAGTTTGTGAAGGACAATGTCTTCACAGCTTCTGCTGGGAGCAGACGTCTTGAAGGTGTTCCTCAGATACTGATTCTGCTGAGTGGTGGAAGGTCCTATGATAATGTAGATGCACCAGCTTCTGCACTGAAAGAGCTTGGAGTGTTGATCTTTCCCATTGGGACAAGTAGCTCTGATAGTGGAGAGCTGCAGAGGATATCCCACGATCCTAGACAGGCACTTTCAGTGTCAGAATTCAGTGACCTTCCCTGATGTACAACAGCAGCTCATATCCTCTGTGGACACCGTGGTCATCAGTATGACAACAGAAGCTCCAACCGTTCTAGGTATGTCAGTGTTTTTAGTGCAACTTTTGCCTTTAAATGTTGCACCCATTCATTTGTATGTAAAGTTGTGATTCAGGCCAAACACTTTGAGCATTTCAGAGAGGAGATGAGGAGAGAATTCCTATGTCAGTTGTGTGAAAGAGAATTAGCACACAAATTCAAGTCAGAAGGGTCTACCTTTTTTTTACATGCCACACAAATATTCTTCTAGGCTTTCATGTCAGGCAGAAAATTGTGTGATTTTGATGGAATGATATTTTTTTGTTGTAAACTGACGACTTTTGTCTTCAAATGAATTCTCCTTAGTTGATCGTGACATGGCCAAAAAGGATGTTGTGTTCCTTCTTGATGGGTCTGAGGGCACAAAACGTGGATTCTCAGCAATGCGTGACTTTGTTCAGAGAGTAGTGGAGAAACTGAATGTGGAGGAGAACAAAGACAGAGTCTCTGTGGTTCAGTACAGCAGAGATGCAGTGGCTCACTTCTATCTGAACACGTACTCAACAAAGGCAGATGTCAACAACACAATCAGAAAGCCTAAGTCACAAAGGAGGAAGACCCCTCAGAACTGGGGAAGCTCTCCAGTTTGTGAAGGACAATGTCTTCACAGCTTCTGCTGGGAGCAGACGTCTTGAAGGTGTTCCTCAGATACTGATTCTGCTGAGTGGTGGAAGGTCCTATGATAATGTAGATGCACCAGCTTCTGCACTGAAAGAGCTTGGAGTGTTGATCTTTCCCATTGGGACAAGTAGCTCTGATAGTGGAGAGCTGCAGAGGATATCCCACGATCCTAGACAGGCACTTTCAGTGTCAGAATTCAGTGACCTTCCTGATGTACAACAGCAGCTCATATCCTCTGTGGACACCGTGGTCGTCAGTATGACAACAGAAGCTCCAACCGTTCTCGGTATGTCAGTGTTTTTTAGAGAAACTTTTGCCTTTAAATGTTGCACCCATTCATTTGTATGTAATGTTGCGATTCAGGACAAGCAGTTTGAGCATTTCAGAGAGGAGATGAGGAGAGAATTCCTATGTCAGTTGTGTTGAAAGAAAATTAGCAACCAAATTCAAGTCAGAAGGGTCTACCTTTTTGTTACATGCCACACAAATATTCTTCTAGGCTTTCATGTCAGGCAGAAAATTGTGTGATTTTCATGGAATGATATTTTTTGTTGTTGTAAACTGATTTGACTTTTGTCTTCAAATGAATTCTCCTTAGTTGATCGTGACATGGCCAAAAAGGATGTTGTGTTCCTTCTTGATGGGTCTGAGGACACAAAACGTGGATTCTCAGCAATGCGTGACTTTGTTCAGAGAGTAGTGGAGAAACTGAATGTGGAGAAGAACAAAGACAGAGTGTCTGTGGTTCAGTACAGCAGAGATGCAGAGGCTCACTTCTATCTGAACACGTACTCAACAAAGGCAGATGTCAACAACACAATCAGAAGCCTAAGTCACAAAGGAGGAAGACCTCTCAGAACTGGGGAAGCTCTCCAGTTTGTGAAGGACAATGTCTTCACAGCTTCTGCTGGGAGCAGACGTCTTGAAGGTGTTCCTCAGATACTGATTCTGCTGAGTGGTGGAAGGTCCTACGATAATGTAGATGCACCAGCTTCTGCACTGAAAGAGCTTGGAGTGTTGATCTTTCCCATTGGGACAAGTAGCTCTGATAGTGGAGAGCTGCAGAGGATATCCCACGATCCTAGACAGGCACTTTCAGTGTCAGAATTCAGTGACCTTCCTGACGTACAACAGCAGCTCATATCCTCTGTGGACACCGTGGTCGTCAGTATGACAACAGAAGCTCCAACCGTTCTAGGTATGTCAGTGTGTTTTTAGTGCAACTGCTGCCTTTTAATGCAACACCCATTCATTTGTATGTAATGTTGCGATTCAGGACAAGCAGTTTGAGCATTTCAGAGAGGAGATGAGGAGAGAATTCCTATGTCAGTTGTGTTGAAAGAAAATTAGCAACCAAATTCAAGTCAGAAGGGTCTACCTTTTTGTTACATGCCACACAAATATTCTTCTAGGCTTTCATGTCAGGCAGAAAATTGTGTGATTTTCATGGAATGACATTTTTCTGTTGTAAACTGATTTCGTTTGTCTTCAAATGAATTCTCCTTAGTTGATCGTGACATGGCCAAAAAGGATGTTGTGTTCCTTCTTGATGGGTCTGAGGACACAAAACGTGGATTCTCAGCAATGCGAGACTTTGTTCAGAGAGTAGTGGAGAAACTGAATGTGGGAGGAGAACAAAGACAGAGTCTCTGTGGTTCAGTACAGCAGAGATGCAGTGGCTCACTTCTATCTGAACACGTATTCCACAAAGGCAGATGTCAACAACACAATCAGAAGCCTAAGTCACAAAGGAGGAAGACCCTCAGAACTGGGGAAGCTCTCCAGTTTGTGAAGGACAATGTCTTCACAGCTTCTGCTGGGAGCAGACGTCTTGAAGGTGTTCCTCAGATACTGATTCTGCTGAGTGGTGGAAGGTCCTATGATAATGTAGATGCACCAGCTTCTGCACTGAAAGAGCTTGGAGTGTTGATCTTTCCCATTGGGACAAGTAGCTCTGATAGTGGAGAGCTGCAGAGGATATCCCACGATCCTAGACAGGCACTTTCAGTGTCAGAATTCAGTGACCTTCCTGATGTACAACAGCAGCTCATATCCTCTGTGGACACCGTGGTCGTCAGTATGACAACAGAAGCTCCAACCGTTCTCGGTATGTCAGTGATTTTTAGTGCAACTTTTGCCTTTAAATGCTACACCCATTCATTTGTATGTAAAGTTGTGATTCAGGCCAAACACTTTGAGCATTTCAGAGAGGAGATGAGAAGAGAATTCCTATGTCAGTCGTGTTGAAAGACAATTAGTAACAACATTCAAGTCAGAAGGGTCTACCTTTTTTTACATGCCACACAAATATTCTTCTAGGCTTTCATGTCAGGCAGAAAATTGTGTGATTTTGATGGAATGATATTTTTTTTTGTTGTAAACTGACGACTTTTGTCTTCAAATGAATTCTCCTTAGTTGATCGTGACATGGCCAAAAAGGATGTTGTGTTCCTTCTTGATGGATCTGAGGACACAAAACGTGGATTCTCAGCAATGCGTGACTTTGTTCAGAGAGTAGTGGAGAAACTGAATGTGGAGGAGAACAAAGACAGAGTCTCTGTGGTTCAGTACAGCAGAGATGCAGTGGCTCACTTCTATCTGAACACATACTCAACAAAGGCAGATGTCAACAACACAATCAGAAGCCTAAGTCACAAAGGAGGAAGACCTCTCAGAACTGGGGAAGCTCTCCAGTTTGTGAAGGACAATGTCTTCACAGCTTCTGCTGGGAGCAGACGTCTTGAAGGTGTTCCTCAGATACTGATTCTGCTGAGTGGTGGAAGGTCCTATGATAATGTAGATGCACCAGCTTCTGCACTGAAAGAGCTTGGAGTGTTGATCTTTCCCATTGGGACAAGTAGCTCTGATAGTGGAGAGCTGCAGAGGATATCCCACGATCCTAGACAGGCACTTTCAGTGTCAGAATTCAGTGACCTTCCTGATGTACAACAGCAGCTCATATCCTCTGTGGACACCGTGGTCGTCAGTATGACAACAGAAGCTCCAACTGTTCTAGGTATGTCAGTGTTTTAGTGAAACTTTTGCCTTTTAAATGCAACACCCATTCATTTGTATGTAATGTTGCGATTCAGGACAAGCAGTTTGAGCATTTCAGAGAGGAGATGAGGAGAGAATTCCTATGTCAGTTGTGTTGAAAGAAAATTAGCAACCAAATTAAAGTCAGAAGGGTCTACCTTTTTTTTACATGCCACAAAATATTCTTCTAGGCTTTCATGTCAGGCAGAAAATTGTGTGATTTTGATGGAATGATATTTTTTTTTATTGTAAACTGACGACTTTTGTCTTCAAATGAATTCTCCTTAGTTGATCGTGACATGGCCAAAAAGGATGTTGTGTTCCTTCTTGATGGATCTGAGGACACAAAACGTGGATTCTCAGCAATGCGTGACTTTGTTCAGAGAGTAGTGGAGAAACTGAATGTGGAGGAGAACAAAGACAGAGTGTCTGTGGTTCAGTACAGCAGAGATGCAGTGGCTCACTTCTATCTGAAACACATACTCAACAAAGGCAGATGTCAACAACACAATCAGAAGCCTAAGTCACAAAGGAGGAAGACCCCTCAGAACTGGGGAAGCTCTCCAGTTTGTGAAGGACAATGTCTTCACAGCTTCTGCTGGGAGCAGACGTCTTGAAGGTGTTCCTCAGATACTGATTCTGCTGAGTGGTGGAAGGTCCTATGATAATGTAGATGCACCAGCTTCTGCACTGAAAGAGCTTGGAGTGTTGATCTTTCCCATTGGCCAAATTACGAAAAAAATAGCAGCACCTCAGGTCTGGAAATCTGAGGGTCGTGATTGAATGTTAAACTGCGAAATGAATTCAGAAGTAGCATCTGTAATTTTAACAGCTTTTAACAGATTTCAAAAGAACAAATCATTTCCACTGGATATGATCACACGTGGATGTCCAAAATACAGTGTCAGTGAGAAAAAAACCCAAAATTTGGCCTCTAATGATTACAATTCCAACGTCCTTGTTACTGAATATTAAAACCACATTCAGGATAACAAATTGTGCATGGCTGAATACTTTTTGCAACCACCTAAATGATTTTATGTTTTGAAAATACAGTTGACAAACCCATCAACTGTTTGTTCAAAATGATGAGAGTAATGGAAAACATTTTCTATGTTTTAGAAAGATTATGAGCAGGGAACTACTAAATCAGAAGCTTTGAATAAAAATTTCTTACCAAGTTTCAAGTTTGATGGTTTTAATTCTGAATTTCATAAAATCCCAAGATAATTCATTTATTTCTTGCTAAGTAGAAAATGGATGGCATTTTGATGGAATGTCATTTTTTTCTGTTGTAAACTAACGACTTTTGTCTTTAAATAAATTATCCTTAGTTGATCGTGACATGACCAAAAAGGATGTTGTGTTCCTTCTTGATGGGTCTGAGGACACTAAACGTGGATTCCCAGCAATGCGAGACTTTGTTCAGAGAGTAGTGGAGAAACTGAATGTGGAGGAGAACAAAGACAGAGTGTCTGTGGTTCAGTACAGCAGAGATGCAGAGGTTAACT